>SJYX01008948.1:318634-330381 GCA_006410675.1 Oreotragus oreotragus
TGAGCATTCTTTGGCATTGCCTTTCTTTGGGATTGGAATGAAAACTGACCTTTTCCAGTCCTGCGGCCACTGCTGAGTTTTCCAAATTTGCTGTCATATTGAGTGCAGCACTTTCACAGCATCATCTTTCAGGATTTGAAATAGCTCTACTGGAATTCCATCACCTCCACTAGCTTTGTTCATAGTGATACTTCCCAAGGCCCACTTGACTTTACATTCCAGGATGTCTGGCTCTAGGTGAGTGATCACACCATCGTGATTATCTGGGTCATGAAGATCTTTTTTGTACAGTTCTTCTGTGTATTCTTGCCACCTCTTCTTAATATCTTCTGCTTCTGTTAAGTCCATACCACTCCTGTCCTTTATTGAGCCCATCTTTGCATG
Source organism: Oreotragus oreotragus (assembly GCA_006410675.1). Lineage (NCBI taxonomy): Eukaryota > Metazoa > Chordata > Mammalia > Artiodactyla > Bovidae > Oreotragus > Oreotragus oreotragus. Next base: position 319,019 of record SJYX01008948.1, read on the forward strand.
AAATGTTCCCTTGGTATCTCTAATTTTCTTGAAGAGATCTCTAGTCTTTCTCATTCTGTTGTTTTCCTCTATTTCTTTGCATTGATCGCTGAGGAAGGCTTTCTTGTCTCTCCTTGCTATTCTTTGAAGTGAAGTCGCTCAGTCGTGTCTGACTCTTTGCTATTCTTTGGAACTCTGCATTCAGATGTTTATATCTTTCCTTGTCTCCTTTGCTTTTCACTCCCCTTTTTTTCACAGCTATTTGTAAGGCCTCCCCAGACAGCCATTTTGCTTTTTAAGCCATTTCCAAAGTGGGATGTGTGTAAAAAGTTGTGGTGCATGAAGATAACAGTAGATTTTAAAGTTATTTTTCTTATCTAATTTTTTAGGATAAAAGGAAGCTTTATTAACATTTTGTGTATTGATANTTTTTTTCACAGCTATTTGTAAGGCCTCCCCAGACAGCCATTTTGCTTTTTAAGCCATTTCCAAAGTGGGATGTGTGTAAAAAGTTGTGGTGCATGAAGATAACAGTAGATTTTAAAGTTATTTTTCTTATCTAATTTTTTAGGATAAAAGGAAGCTTTATTAGCATTTTGTGTATTGATATACAGATCGGCAATGACACCCTCGCTAGTCTCAGAATTCAGACCTCCATCACAATGGTAATAGGGGTCTCAAGAGAAGAGTGTGAATTCCACTTGCTCCTTTGCTCCTCTGGCTCCTGGCCTCCTATTCTCTGCTCCACCTCTTGTTCCCACTCAGGACCCTTTAGATTCACAATCTGATGCTATGACTATCTGATGCAAGACTTCTCACTCAGGAACTCTCCTCATCCAAGTAGAAGACTCACCTTCTTTTTCACCCCAGGATGTCAGGCACTATCAGTACAATCTGTTAATCCCTAGCCATCTTTATTTAGAGGCTCAGTGGTAATGAACCCAATCCTTCACATTGTGGATTGGAGAACAGGTTGGCTCAATTATCAGCCAGCTAGGATTTATCAAACATCCATCATGTCTAGAGCACCATGACAGGAACAGGGAGATAAGGAGGTTCACAAGGGAAGAGTCTTGCCCTCATAGAGCTCAATAATTAACTGTAAAGATGACTGGTAGAGAGCAAAGGATGGTGATAACCTGGGCTTTATTCAAAAGGCTTCATTCCCCTTCTGCTGTTTTAAAGGGAACACTGCTGTTAATAGGGCAAGGTTTTCCTGCACCCCAGTTCTTTTTAACATAGTGTTGGACTTTACCTCCCCATGTGTAGACAAATGTCATTGAATCATTAAATCTTCCCTAGGCTGAAACAAAGGAAGCTGGAAATGTACCTGATTTATCCAATGAGAAAGGAAATTAGCCTGTCAAGAGAAAATAAGGAGTAAAGATTTGATTCTCAGATTAGGAGTCAGATCTATGGCCTCCCCAGGGCTCATTCCAATAAGGTAAACAGACTGGCTGCATTATTTATCAATCTACAATGGTTGCAGGCAATATCACCAATGCCCAATTTTATGTTTCATTAAGATTTCAATTAATCTCTTCCTCATTTAGTCTGGGAGAAGGATTGATCTGCCTTTAAATGAATACCACACAATCCTTTCCTTTCAAAAGGCAAATAAGTTTGTATATTTGATTTATTTTCTTTGTCATAATATGGTCCAGAAACATCTATTCTTTCTATTTCTCTGACTATATTGACTTTGCCAGAAGTTGTAGCTTCAAGAACTTTTCTTCCTATCTCTAAGAAGATGATTTTTCTCTGTCTGAATCTTGTATTTCCAAACAATTTTATTCCTGAGGAACATACCGCAAAAGAAAACTATTGTTCATGAGCACATTTTGCAACTGTGCAAGTAAAGTAAAACATCCCAAGAGATACCCAAAGTTCTCTTTGAGGTACCTTAATCTCCACATCTAACAGGAAACAAAGGTTTTAAATTTTCTTTAGGCCTAATAAGACTTAATGTCACTCAAAAATATGAAATATTTGAAAATAGTTTCCAAAAGAACCTTTGGTAATTTTTTTTGTCTACAAAATGAGTGGAACTATTCATGTTTTTCCATAGCCTCCTTCTCTCCAAACAAAAAGAAAAACATCTACAAAGAGAAAATAGGTTATTCATATTCTACAGTTGAATCATTGATGTAAGCAACAGAACACTCAACTCTAAATGGCTTGAAAAATAAAGGGATTTAATCTTAACTGTACAGCAAGCTGTCTGAGGCAGGCTGGTTTCCAGTAGATCAATAATGCCATCAAAATCCAGATTCTTTTCTCCGTAGAATGCTGATTCTCATCTTGACACATTACAATAGAAGGATGAGTGTAGCAACCTCAAGCATGGTTGTTGTTGTTTAGACACTAAGCTGTGTCCACCTCTTTCGCAACCTCATGGACTGTAGCCCGCCAGGCTCCTCTGTCCATGGGATTTTCCAGGCAAGAATACTGGAGTAGGTTATCATTTCCTTCTCCAGGGGAATCTGCTCAACCCAGGGGTTAAACTCACATCTCCTGCACTGGCAGGCAGATTCTTTACCACTGAGCCACCTGTGTTCACCCCAAAGCTAGAGGACAAAATGTTCTGTCCCTATTTGCCTTTTAAGAAAACAGTTTTCTTTTCCAGAAGCCCTGCAAAAAAAAAAAAAAGCTTTCCTCATCTTGTATTGGCTAGAATGTATTATACACCCACATTCCATATCCAAAAAAGAAAACTTTATATTGCAGAATTCCCAGCAAAAGCCTCAAGATACAAGCTGATTGGATCCCCCTACAAGTCAACTTTTGTGGCTAAGGGAATATTATAGTTTGATTGTTTGAGGCCTCTGTTGCTTGAACCAATCACTTTTTTAAAGGTCACCTTAAAAAGGGGGTCTTATTGAGAAGTACTTGGAAAGTCAGCCTAGAGGACATCATCAGCATATGGGTTTTCCCACATTAGCATTACTTAAAGAAAATTGGATTTTAAAAAGACTATTAGAGGCACTCTTAGAATTAGAAGAAAATTCTCCACAGGGTAAATGTTCCTAATGCATTTAAATATGACATCATTGATAAAAATGTGCTTACATGTTTTGGGGAACATTTTTATTGCATTTATCCCATGTTAATTCCATAGGACACCCTGTCTCACAGATACTAATGGCTTCAGACTCAACTGAAAGTATTGGATTGGCCAAAAAGTTCATTTGGGTTTTTTGTAAGATGTTATGGAAAAACCCAAACAAACTTTTTGGCCAACCCAATATACCCACTGTGTGTGCATGCTAAGTTGCTTCAATTGTGTCCGACTCTATGCCACTCTGTGGACTACAGCCCGCCAGTCTCCTCAGTCCATGGGATTCTCCAGGCAAGAATATTAGACTGGGCTGCCATGCACCTGCTCCAGGGGGTCTTCCCAATCCAGGGACCGAATCTGTTTCTCCTGCAGCTCCTCCATTAGCAGGCAGATTCTTTACCACTAGCGCCACCTGGGAAACTCCAGGATATCCACTGCTGCTGCTGCTGCTGCTAAGTCGCTTCAGTTGTGTTTGACTCTGTGTGACCCCATAGACGGCAGCCCACCAGGCTCCTCCGTCCATGGGATTCTCCAGGCAAGAACACTGGAGTGGGTTGCCATTTCCTTCTCCAATGCATGAAAGTGAAAGTGAAGTCACTCAGTCATGTCCGACTCCTAGCGACCCCATGGACTGCAGCCTACCAGGCTCCTCCGTCCATGGGATTCTCTAGGCAAGAGTACTGGAGTGGGGTGCCATTGTCTTCTCCAGTATATCCATTAAATTGTACTAAACTCCACCTATTTTAAAAAGAAATTTCCAAAACCCTCAAAAACATAAAGCCTTTATTTTATATCCTAAGCCCCTGGTTTTTCCTTCAAGAACAAAAAAATGTTTTAATGAGCATTACTCACTTGAAATGAGTCCTCTCTTTCTGTCTACATCCTTTAACAAACCCTAACAATAGGTAGATGAGACCAGAAGCACATATCACTCTATTTGTCTATTTCCTTCATGTTCCCAGTCCTTGTGGGCACTTAACAGTGTATCTGATTCAGATATTAATAAACAGGTGAGTAAATTTTATAATCACCACATTATAGAGGAAAGAATTACAGCTTTGAGAGATTAAGCAATTTGCTAAGACCTCTCAACTCTTAACTAGACCAAGATTCAAACCCAGTTTTACCTTATTCCAGAACGTGCATCCTCTCCACTTCACTAATACTGTCTTACTAGCAGATCACCAGAGTATTCATTCATTCAATACATAATTATTGAGCACCTGCCCTGTGGCTGGTATCATGATAGACAGTGTAGAGAGACATATACTTTGGCCTTCAGAGACCATAGTGAGATAACAGAGAGACAACAAACAAATGAACAAACTAAAAAATGTGTAATCTGAATGGCAACAAGTACAATAAGGAAAAGAACAGGCTGCAGAGTATAGAGATATAGGGAGTTTACCTAAATATTCATTGGAAGGACTGATGCTGAAGCTGAAGTTCCAATACTTTGGCCACCTGATGCGAAGAGCTGACTCATTAGAAAAGACTCTGAAGCTGGGAAAGACTGAAGGCAGGAGAAGAAGGGGACAGAGAGGATGAGATGGTTAGATGGCACCACTGACTCAATGGACATGAGTTTGAATAAGCTCTGGGAGTTGATGGACAGGAAAACCTGGCACACTGCAGTCCACAGGGTAGCAAAGTGTAAGACATGACTGTGTGACTGAACTGAACTGAACTGAGTTTACATAATGCAATCCAGCCCTTCACAGGCACACAGTATCACGATGCTAATCTCTGCCTGATAGCTGCCCCTGCTTACAAGTAGATGAAGCGATAACAAAAGTCAGGTCAGACCAATTTTTGCTACACATACTAAGAAAAATTCTTCCTGAAGGGGGCAGATCTCTGTAGTCTGATGTAAGTTAGCTACTCCTCTGGAGAGGTAATTACCATTTCTGATAAATCACATAAGCTATTTCTGATGGACTTCCATGAGCTCAAGTGTCCTGCCCAGAAAATTTCACGCACAGGATCTTCTTCTGTTTGTCCCTCCAGCTCCACTCTACACCTTTCACCACACTCATGAGCCTGGAAGGTAGCCTGTATGGACTGCTTCCTGGGCTCCCTGGCTTTCCAGCTTGGTGGGGTTGGCCAGCACCAAACCCAGCAGGAGACTGGGGGGCAAAGGGCAGAAAGAGAGTGAGCCTGGATATCCACGCCCTGGCTCTCTCTCCCTGTAGAGGTGCCATGGGTTGGCTAGACCCTCTGCTGAAGGCTTCTGCTTCTGGAAGATGGCACTTTCTATACACTCCCTTCTGCTCTAGTACCAGCTCCCTTGCCTTATCCCTTCAGGTAAGAGTGCCAAAGGCTCCCAAGGTTGCCTGCCCTGAGGGGCATACCCCTTGTTAGCACCCCTAAACTGCACATATCGTAACAAACAACCTCTCTCCAACTGTCTTCACGTCATCTGTTTTGAGCGAGCCATTTGCTCACTAACTAACACAACCACTATCAACTTCATGAGTTGTCTAGCAACCTATCACCAGTCTCCCAGAGTGTCTAACGATCTTTAAACTTCCTTTTTATTTTTTAAATTAATTTTTACTGGCATCACAGCAGACAGCGACTGCAGCCATGAACTTAAAAGACACGTGTTCCTTGGAAGAAAAGCTATGACAAACAAAGACAGCAACTGTTACTAAAGCTGAAACCATCTGGCTCAGTGGAAAAGACTGATAATGGGAAAGATTGAGGGCAAGAGGAGAATGGGGTGACAAAGGATGAGATGTTAGGTAGCATCACCGACTCGATGGACATGAATTTGAGCAAATTCCGGGTGATACTGGAGGACAGAGGAGGCTACAGTTCATGGAGTCACAAAGAGCAGGACATAACCTAGCGAGTGAACGGCAGCAACAACACAGGTTATTTACAAAGCCGTGTCAGTGTCTGCTGCCCAGCAAAGTGAGTTAGGTATGCAGATCACATATCCACTCTGCTTTAGATTCTTTTCCTATACAGGCCATCGCAGAGTATCCAGTAGAGTTCCCTGTGCTATATACAATAGGCCCTTACTAGTTATCTATTTTAGGTACAGTGATGTGTAAGTATCAGTTCCAATTTCTCAGCTGATCTCCCGCCTTCACTCTTTCCCCCTCTTGGTAACCGTAAGTTTGTTTCCTAATCTAGGGCTGTATTTCTGTTCTGGAGATAAGTTCATTTAAGACGCCACACATAAGCGATATCATATGATATTTGCCTTTTTCTGTCTGACTTACTTCACTCAGTGTGCCAGTCTCTAGGTCTGTACATGTTGCTGCCAATGACATTACTTTGTTCTTTTTTTATGGCTGAGTGATATTCTATTGTAAAAATGTATCACATCTTCTTTATCCATTCTTCCATCGATGAACATTTAGGTTACTTCCATGTCCCGGCTATTGTAAAAAGTGCTATAATCCACATTAGGGTACATGTACAAACACTTTTAAAAAATGCAGCCTAGTAGTGATTATCTAAACTATTTTCCCCTAAATGTATGAATCAATTAAGAAATACTTAAGTTAGTGTGCTCATAAGCCTCTCCTGGAGTGAGTTTGAAAAATACCTTTGAGATATACTTGCAGTTAGTTTGCCTGACAAGTTACTTTAACACATAAACACAAAAAGAGTCATACATTCTATTCCATAAATGATGAAGTCTCAGTTTTCTGTCCTTTGGGGTACTGAGAAAGAAACTTCCATGACAATTTTTCTTAAAGCCAGTGTCATAATATTGTAGCAGCAAATTTAGTTGCCAAGTCAAAGTATGATCACAAAAATTCTCTCATCAGCATCTGAGCCCAAGACAAGTTTGTCATCAAATCCTAGTGAAATGTATTGGCCTTGCTAGATCCCTGTTTATATAAAGGTAGGAGCACCCACACAATATTTCTAGCACATCCACACATTTGAAGACTACTCATTTCATTGGCAACAGAATTCTAAGATCCGCTATATTCTTCAAAGCTTCTAGTGTGGATCACAGACAAGGAATGCTGAGTTTCCTCCATTATCATCTGTCTCAGGAGTATAGACTTTTTTAGAACTTTCAAATGCTAACTAGCCATCCCTTTAGTGTATAATTTCTGATTAAAGTACTTCAAATATTAACTAACAGCCTCTGAAGTATAGATAAAAAGCAACTAATATAGATTTTACAGTGTCTACACAGAAATGTTTTAAAAATACGAATAATATGACAGATAAATGCCCATGGACAGAACACTGCCATCCCATGAGGCTTGCTTAGGTCACTTATTCATCTGTACATAGAGCATGTTATTACTGTCTTGTTACACTATTTCTGTAACATAAAACTGCATATTCAACACTGATACAAAATCATCATGAAAAGCCATAAAAATGCCATTGTATGACACAAACCATATTATATTTTTAAATCCCTAATGATCCACTGTCTTAGATAAACTACATTTAATTTCTAAGAAGGCCTTCATAGTTTATTGAATACCCTACTGCTTTTGAACTGTGGTGTTGGACAAGACTCTTGAGAGTCCCTTGGACTGCAAGAAGATCCAACCAGTCCATCCTAAAGGAAATCAGTCCTGAATGTTCATTGGAAGGACTGATGCTGAAGCTGAAGCTCCAATACTTTGGCCACCCGATGCGCAAGAACTGACTCCTTGGAAAAGACCCTGATGCTGGGAAAGATTGAAGACAGGAGGAGAAGCGGATGACAGAGGATGAGATGGTTGGATGGTATCACTGACTCCATGGACATGAATTTGAGTAAACTCTGGACAGGGAGGCCTGGCGTGCTGCAGTCCACGGGGTCGCAAAGAGTCGGACACAAGTGAGCGACTGAGCTGACTGAACCGAACTGTCATCTCAGGGGCATGCTCTTCCTTCTAAATTGACCATTTCCTTTTGCTCTGGAGAACAGTTTAAATAGTTTGCAAATCCATGTTCACACCCTTGGACATGCTCAGTGTGACATACTCAGGTTACACTGTGACACTTTCTCTTCACTGGCACCATCCTTCTTCAGAACTTCCTCCTCCAGCAGAAGGAGCCACGCGTCCATCCTTTACTCAAGTAGGAGAAGTGGGTGAGCTCCATCCTGTCAATCTCAGTTCATTCATTTTTAAACAGATAATGTGAGCACAATTCTGAGGCTGACCTGGGAAGACTGAAAAGGAAAATTTAAGGTGATTGTAGGAGGACTGTACCCATCTGGCTGAAGATTACTGGCAATTATCCAGTTTTCTTTGGCAGGGAAGAATCTATTTTTATGAGACTTACTGGTGGCTAATTGCTTGAAAATATTCAACAGAATACAACTTCTCAGGCATTCAACCAGCTCCCAGAAGCTTTCCTTTTCTAACATGGGCCCAACCCATTATAATTATTTCCAAAGGACTGTCCACAGTAATTTATCACAAAGAAATTCCATTGTGTTGTTTGAGATAGAAGGCCAATTAGATGCTGTTAAGATGAAAAACACTCTTCACTGAAATGATGTGTCTTATAATGATTCATGTGTAATGTAGTCATGTGAAAGATAGTGCAAAAATGTGCTATTATATTAAAATCTCTGCTTTGCTATTAATACAAAAATAAATTTTATGACAGGCATTCTATGTGCAAGTTAGGAATCCATTAACCGATCAGAACCAATTCAGTGAGAAAGTCCTTAAAATTCAAGATGAGATACCTACGGTGATTTGTCCAAGTAGACAGACAGAAAAGGAAGAAAAGTATGACAAGGAGGTGCTGGGGAGAAGCTGGAGAAGACAGTCTAAAGGATATCAGGATGCTAACAGAATTAGACACGAACTTAGTAGGAATCCCTAGAAAGATCCTCAGAGACATCTTAAAGCTGGGAATAAAGGATTGTAACAGTTTGCTTTTTTAAAACGGCAGTAAAATATCCAATATTCCTCTCATTAAAAGTGGGTCTTTGCCTCCTCCCTATGAGTGTGGGTGGCCCTATGACTGCATCACCCGGTACAGTCACCACGTGACTTTTGAGGCTGGGTTGGAAATGGCCATATAACTTACACCTGGTTTTGTTGCGATGTGTGCTCTATGTTGCAAGCCAGCCACCATGTAAGAGTCTTGACTATTCTAAGACTGATGGAGATGTCATGTGTGGACCCTATCAGCCATCAGGGAGTATCAGTTGCCAGCCACGGGATGGTCCATCTTGCACGTCCAGCCCAGTTGAACCTTTGGATGTTTGTAGCCCAGGACACATCTGACTGCAATTACATGCAGGAACTTCCTGAGAAGTGAGAACTTCCCAGCTAAGCCCTTCAGAATTTCTGGCCCTGGGGCAACTTAACTTACAGCAATGGTAACCAAAACAAAGACTGATTCCTTGACCTACAGGAGATCTAAGTGTGAATTTTACAGACTCTGGGACTGCATTAGGCAAACTTTATAAAGAAAAAGTCAAAGTGGCTTTCCTGGCAAACTGCCCGAATAACTGTAGCGCCTTCTTTTTTTCCAGATCTAGAAAAGTGCCCTTCTTCTCCAGATATTAAATAAAACTCAAATAAATTACCCTTCACTCCAGAAACCATTTTCTCATATTTGATTTCACCAAAAATCCCACTGAGTACTAAAATATTTTCTCAAAACATATATTTTTGAGCTATAAAAACAAAAAAATTTTAAGTATTTTGTTGTTTTTAAGATCAAACTGAATCAAATCCTTCTTAGTTGCTCCTGAACTAAGTCTTTTTCACTAATAACAGCTTTATTCTTAAAGGTTTCACTAGCTCTGAATCAAGGTCTGTTGTGACTCATGTGGTGTGTGGGTAGCAGCTAAAGACTTTCTGGAAGGGTAAATTACTCCAGGGAAAACATCCCAGATGATTTTGAAAAATACATTGTAACAGTTATAAAACATCCATGGCAAGATCTGCAGGCAGCCCTAGAATTAACTGCATGGAGGATTAGCAGCAGGTACATGGTTAGAAATGGAATAATCTGGAAAATAACATTTTAAAGAATAGGGTAGAACAAAGGTGTATGCTCACTGAAAAACATCTGATGATTGGCCCAACAGGAAGATGGATGCCCTGGAATTATAAGGCATTGGAAGGAAGCATGAAGTACAGGCAGAGTCTAGTTCAGCCTCAAAATAAGATCTCTCTCTCACACACACACACACACACACACACACACACACACACACACACACACTTCCTTGGAAAATTATCTTAGAGCCATAAAATCAGACTTCTATCTACTATAGTTCTTCATGGAGACCCTCCTGCACTGATTTTGCCTCCCACATAACACTAAAATGACCCAACATGAACCAGGTTGACCAAACCTCTTGGTCAGCTCACAGCCAAAACTTGGCAAAACCACAACATAGAAAAATCACATTCATTACCTTCTGCTTTTCCTTTCTGTACTTTACATCCCCTGAAGCACACTACCCCACTGACCTGCCCACTTCTCTGTCCCCTCTCTGAGCAAGTACATGTAACCTATGTGATTGACCGTCCTTGATAAGGGACAATTTTCACAATGGGACTTTTCCAACTCCCCTTCCCCCTCCAAAAGTTGTCCCTCCAATTTCCCATTCTCTGAACGCTAAAATCCCTCTCTGGCACCTCCAAGGTCTTTGGGGGAAAAAAATTTAAACTCCATATCTTGGTATTTAAGAATAACCACAGTTTATAAGATCCAACCTCTCTTGATAGCTACGTTTCTCATGCTTTCCTTCTCCAGACAAAGGCAGTTATTATTTATCGCTTCTTCTTTATCTTCTGGTTTCTGTTCACCATGTTCTTTCCCCAAAACACAATATCTTTGTTCCTTGCCTCCAACCCAGAATGCCCTCCTCCCACTCCAAACATACTGAAGTCCAGCTTTCCTTTAAGACTCAGATCAAATCGGACCATCTCTGTGAAGCCTTCTGCCCCAACCCAAGCCCTGGTGATAGTGTCCGCCTCTGAATTCCTCATCACTCGTTTGTCCCTTAGTCCATGTGGTGTCACAGCGCTACTTATTTGCTTATGACTCGTTTCTCTTTCTTGATGTGGGGCAGTGACAGCATTGTGTCTCTTTCGTGCCTCTGACACACCAGGCTCCACACTCAACTTACATCAGAAAACATGCGTGCTGTCAAGAGAAAATCCACAGCACAAACTCCTTACTTGGTGTTCTTCCCAGGGAGGTTTGAGGAGAGTATCAAGTAGATAGTATATAGTTTGTATCAAGTATATAGTTTGGTGCTGGTTTTTTTTTTTTTCATTGCTTCCAAAAGTGCAGTAACTCTCAGGGATAAATGTAAAGACATAAGTATATATATGTGTGTGGATATCTATATATGTGTGTGGATATCTATATATGT
>SJYX01008948.1:338166-349540 GCA_006410675.1 Oreotragus oreotragus
TGGAATTCTCCAGGCAAGAATACTGGAGTGGGTTGACATTCCCTTCTCCAGGGGATCTTCCTGACCCAGAGATCAAACCTGTGTTTCCTGAATTGAAGGCAAATTCTTTACCATCTGAGCCACCAGGGAAGCCTGGAAGACCATTTGTAAGTATAGTTTATTGTCAGTATATCAACATGCGTATCAATAGTATATCAACATAATCACATCAATCTAAACAATCCAAGTTCTGAGAACTAATTGTTTTCTAAAGACTAGCAAGGAATGAGATGGTCAATTTCCTTTTTTGAATTTAGTATTACATGCATTTCTTTTTCTCAATTTAAAAAAAAAATTTAATTTTTAATTGGAGGATAATTGCTTTACAATGTTGTGTTGGTTTCTGCTCTATAGCATCATGAATTAGTTATAACTATACACATATGTGGGCTTCCCTGGTGACTCAGATGGCAAAGACTCTGCCTGCAATGCGGGAGACCCTGGTTCGATCCCTGGGTTAGGAAGATTCCCTGGAGAAGGAAACGGCAACCCATTCCAGTAGTCTTGCCTGGAGAATTCCACGGACAGAGGAGCCTGGTGGGCTATAGCCCACGGGGTCGCAAAGTGTCAGACACAACTGAGCGACTAACACACACACACACATACACACATAACTACATATGTACACATATGTATCATATATATACGCATATGTATATATCCTTTCCCTCCTGAACCTCTCTGCCCACCCGCTTCTGCCCCTTTAGGCACCAGGCTGGGCCCCTGAGTTACACAGCAGCTTCCCGCTAGCTGCCTGCTTTACACATGGCAGTGTATGCATGCCAATGCTGCTCTTTTAATTTGTCCCACCCTCTTCTTCCCTGGCTGTGTCCACAAGTCTGATCTCTATGTCTGAAGATTACATGCATTTCTGAAGAAAATAAAGGCAGACAAAGAAAAGGAGGGAGGGAGAGAGCAAGAAGAAGGAATTTTATCCCCCTGTTAAATAGCCTTCCTCTTCCCTGGCCGAAAAGAGATGCTACACAGGAGAGAAACAAGGCTGGGGGGAGGAGGGTCTTTTATGAAAGTAGACAGTGCTGGAAAGAACTGCTAATACCCCAGGAGAACAGCCTCTGAGCACTCCTATACTCAAAAGAATGTACAGTGTGAATTTTGCATCACATGTTTGCATTTCAAACCCTCCAACAGCCTTAATCGTTGTAACCCCTCAAATCCCCTCTGGTTCTCTGATGTGGTTACTGACTCCCTAAGTGACCTCTCCTGAATCCTAGGAGAAGCATTAAGACTTTCCATATGGGCTCTGCCTTTCTTCCACCATATGAGCTTTAAGAACAGAGCAAGCTGTTTCTTAAAGAATGTACCCTTGTAAGAACTGAAATGAAGAATACCTTTAATTTCTAAAATCCAGAGAAGGCTATAATATCACCTAGCTCAGGCATCCTAGAAACTAATATCACATGCCTTTATATCCTGAGTTAGTTTGGCAACTTTGTGAAGGAAATACAATTAATTTAATTATGCTAGTGAGAAATGCCTGGGCTTCCCTGGTGGCTCAGTGGTTAAGAATCTGCCCACCAATGCAGGAGACACTGTTCGATTCCTGATCTGGGAAGATCCCACATGTCTCAGAGCAACTACTGAGCCTGTGCTTTAGAGCCCAATAGCCATAAATACCCCACTCCGTACTCTTGCCTGGAAAATCCCATGGACGGAGGAGCCTGGTAGGCTGCAGGCCATGGGGTCGTGAAGATTCGGACACGACTGAGCGACTTCACTCTCACTTTTCACTTTCATGCACTGGAGAAGGAAATGGCAACCCACTCCAGTGTTCTTGCCTGGAGAATCCCAGGGACGGGGGAGCCTGGTGGGCTGCCGTCTCTGGGGTCGCACAGAGTCAGACACGACTGAAGTGACTTAGCAGCAGCCACAACTACTGAAGCCTGCATGCCCTGGAACCTTTACTCTGCAACAAGACAATCCACCACAATGAGAAGCACTTGCACTGCAACTAGCAAGTAACCTTCACTCGCCATAACTAGAGAAAGTCTGCACAGAGCAACGAAGACCCAGCACAGCCAAAAATAAGTAAATAAAATTATTTCTAAAAAATAAATGCCTGCTGGTTTTAGTGCGGGTTAAATGATTTGTTAACAATTTAAATACAATTGTCTCTTTCAATAGGTAGGTTAGACGAATAGGCTATGGATGAGGAAAGCACTCTGCAACCAGATGAAAGTTCTGTTGTGGGAGGAAGACAATATCAGAGAGGAAGCTTCTAGATTGGCAGTGCTATCACTTCCATAGGATGGGGATAGCTAAGGTGAGGTAAGCGAGTCATCTAGGGAACAAATTAAGACCAGGCCATCACTCTTGGGTGACAATGCTGAGAAGGAGGCTTCTTTGCATTTTGCACCCAGGTACCTACTCACGGCATCTGCTTCCTAGTTCTGACCCTGGGGAACTGAGCTCTGTGAGGATTACAAGAAAGTGAGGGGATCCAGACATAAATTCCCTCAGTTGTGACAAATGGGAATGCAAAGGGCTTATAAAGAACCCATCTGCTAATGGAGGTAGATGTAAGAGACATGGGTTCAAGCCCTGGGTTGGGAAGATCCCCTGGAGGAGGGCATGGCAACCTACTCCAGTATTCTTGCCTGGAGAATCCCATGGACAGAGGAGCCTGGCAGGCTGCAGTCCATCGGGTAGCAAAGAGTCAGACAAGACTGAAGTGACTTAGCATGCATACATTTCAAAATGACGGCCAGGATAAATCTAGTTATGTCACTATAAAGGCATTACATAGTTATTAACTGTATTCCCCACATTGTACATGTTATACCAATGACTCTATTTTGCAACCAAAAAATTATTTAAAATTTTTTTATTGTGGTAAAAGTCACATACTCCAATACTTTGGCCACCTGATGCAAAGAACTGACTCACTGGAAAAGATCCTGATGCTGGGAAAGATTGAAGGCAGGAGGAGAAGGGGACAACAGAGGATGAGATGGTTGGATGACATCACTGACATGATGGACATGAGTTTGAGTAAGCTCCAGGCTTTGGTGATGGACAGGGAAGCCTGGCGTCCTGCAGTCCATGGGTTAAGATTCAGACACGATGAGTGACTGAATTGAATTGAACTGAGAAGTCACAAAATATAAAACAGACATTTTAACCATATTTAACTGTACAGTTCTGGACATTTACTAAACTCATTGTGATAGAAATTCATAATGTGCGTGAAGTCTAATCATTATGCTCTACACCTTAAACTATCCAGTGCTAGAGACAGAGGTATATGCCAATTATACCTCAATAAAACTGAAAGAAAAATTAAAATAAAAAGAATAGAGACCTCATTCTCTGGTTGAGAAGAATAAAGTGTGTTTTGGCTTAGAAGAGAGAGAGACATTTCCCCAAAGCAAGAAAAAGTGCTGGTTACAAATACCCAGCCTGTCATTCTGACCCACAACCCTGCCTGTTGCCAAACTAAAGAAACAAGCACAGTCATAGAATGAAGTAGAATGGGGAAATACATCTCTACTGTTCAAAGAGAAAGCAGGACTCTCCATAAGAAATTAAGGCTCCAACCAAGGGTAAGAGTTCTTGACCAAAAACAATAGTCAGAGGCTGGAAAAAAGTCCTAACCTCCAAATACCCTTCTTGAGAGACAGATGAAGCACTGAACAAGTCTAGGAGACTCTTTGGGAAGCTGAGCAAGACAGGCCAAGAAGCCAAAACCATCCTTACTAAAATTGTACAGATTTCCTATTTCTTTTAGTACCTGTTAAACCTGCTAAAATATTCCACAAGTTCACTTTCTTTCTTCCTAGGCAGAAACTGTTTGCATTGCAACTGAACCAAAAAAAAAAAAGAAAAAGTTGTAATTCTGATGATTTTCAACATACTAACCTCTACTCTTTCAGACCTGTAAAATAACTGAATCAATCATAAATAGGAAATCAAACACAGGTAAATATCCCTAGAAACTCAGATTATCCCCACAGAGGTGAGACTATTAAACAGCACACAGCACTGTATTGAAAGGACATCCAGTAGTCCCTTTGACCTGTTTCCAAGTTTGGAATAATTTTTAATCACAAACCACACCTTTTAAAAGAAAACAGGGACTCGGATATTTGTACACTGATATTCCCAGCCGCTTCATAATAGTCAAAAGGTAGACCTAAATGTTCACTGATAGATGAATGAATAAACAAATGTGGTATATACATACAATGGAATATCACTCAGCCATTAAAAGGAATGAAATTTTGATGCATGCTACAACATGATGAAACTTGAGGACAACATGCTAATTGAAATAAGCCAGACACAAAGGACAAATACTGTCTGATTCCACTTANGCTTCATAATAGTCAAAAGGTAGACCTAAATGTTCACTGATAGATGAATGAATAAACAAATGTGGTATATACATACAATGGAATATCACTCAGCCATTAAAAGGAATGAAATTTTGATGCATGCTACAACATGATGAAACTTGAGGACAACATGCTAATTGAAATAAGCCAGACACAAAGGACAAATACTGTCTGATTCCACTTATATAAGTTACTTAGAATAATCAAATTCATAGAGACAGAAAGTGGAATAGAGGTTACCAGAGGCTAGGGCAGAAAGGAGTGGGGAGTTAATATAAGGGGTACAGAGTTTGCATGAGATGATGAAAAGTTCTTGAGATGATGAAAAGTTCTTGTGACAGTTGAAAATAATGTGAATATACTTAAAGCCGCTGAATGGTACATTTAAAAATGGTTAAATGGGCAACTTTATGGTATGTATTATTTTACCATAATAAAAAAGGAATGAAGGGAAAAAAGAAAGGGAAAAAGTGCTGTTTAATTGNCTTCCAGTTTTCAGCATCCATTTATAAAACAAGTCCATGTTTTAGGTCAAAGAAAACAGGTGGTTATAAACTCACCAAGCTGACATATCATAGTTTGATTTTTCATATTGACAAGAAACAAACATCAGGAACATACAAGATAAACAAGCCACCAGAAGTTAACTACAAGTTGTTAACCGTCAGATCTGAAATTGTACAAGTCTTAAGCTTCTTACTCTGTTCTTCAAAGAGGATCTATGATATAGCCCTAATATGACTTTTCATAATTTTCAAATTATTCAATTTAAAATCCATTGCATTTCCACTAATTTTCTTTTTTTAATCAACTTGTTATTCTCCTACACATAAATGACTTACATCATTTCATGCTGTTCTCCTTTGTCTGTTTGATGTCTCTTTCTGCTCAGTTCTGATATGTCTAAAATCTACACCTCCTTTGAGGTCTAAGTCAAGGATTTTTTTTACCCCTTCGGCAGATATCTCCAGAGAAATACGTGATTATTGTCTCTGAGCTAACAATAAATTTATCTGAAGTAACCGTTTGGCACTTAATACTGTATTGCATGATTTATGACAAAATTTAATCACTTACTCCTTGACTATAAATATCAGGGCAAATTAATCCTTATATACTTTACACTGAGCATCCCAGTTGCAGTAATATCAATATCTACTTATTTATTGCATCTCTCTCTGCAACAAATGAATCCAGGAGTCAGTCCTGGCATTTGGACTGGTAGCAAAAGTCCAAAGAACTCAGGGAAGGTAGGTTGTATAAATTCAACATAGTTTTTAACTTGCTTCAGGGAATCCTGGAGGAAATTATGAAACAATAGGGGCCACCTGGGTTAACTCTGTACTACTTTTACAGATTGCTACAAATTGCATACTTTGGGGGCAATTGGAGACTATATGTGGTGCTTTAAAATTCTCTTGGATTCCAAATTAAAAATCTTTCCAAATTACCCTGCCAACTGGTACGCCAACACTTTCTGAGAGGAGGAAAAAATCAAATACTTGTACAAATTCTGATAATTCCACACAGAATCCTATGTCTCATAAAAGGTAAAATAATGATCCTACCTAGATATTTGTGTATATTGGTAATCATCGTCAATAATGATCTAATATGGTCACTAGAAATTTATCAATGAATAGTAAAGATATGTGATTTCAAGGATGTTTGTATAAATTTCCTTTTTCTTAAATACAATTTTCGCTATACACATAGGACTCATGTTAGCATAAACTACCACCACTTTCGGTTTGATACAGTGAGACTTAGTGCTTTTTCTCTAAGAGTTTGTATAATGTTTTTGTTTAGCTATTTTAATGTAACCAATCAGATTTTTATAACTTCTTGACTTTAGGTCATTATGCAAATTTAGGCCTTCTAAAATAAACTGAGGTTGGTTTGATTTTGAAGTGAAAAGGTTCACATGTCTTAGTTCAAAGGATTTGTGGTCTCTGAGATTCAGTGTTAGGTTGCTGACAGTATAAAAGAGGTCATTGATATATTCTCAAATGTACTGTATTCCTTGGATAATTGTTCATAATTATGAAGATCCTGAATATAAACTGTTATGTTCGGTTAGTTTGCATAAACTTACAGTTAAATGCCCTGTACTCATCATTATAAGGAATTAGTAAGGAATTGATTCTTGATCACTATTTCATCTAAGTACCAGTATTTATTTTATAATTTTGAATTTAATTTCTTATTTTGCAGGCATATTATATTAAAGATAAAACTTCAGCATGTCAGAAACTTCAGCAAATATTTGTTCAAACTCATTGATTTTACAGTTAAAGGAAATAAAGCCTGTCAGTGGCGGAATGAACACCTTAATGAGATTCCATTTTTTTTTTTTTTTGATATTTCATGTTGATTCCAAGTAGTTTAACCTATACTTAACCCAGAACAATTTCTTTGAGTATCAATAATATTGTACTTTCTGTTTGAGTTCAGTGTACTCTCCAGGGATGATTTGGTATAATAACATTCGCAGTACTTTAACTAAGTTAGTCATTTCTTTTAGAGTAGAGTTGGTATTTAGAATTACTAATTTTGAGAGGGTAGGGTACTTTTAATTTCAAATTTATGTCCAATTCTTAAAAAGTGGGTCATCATGAAGATAACATTTTGCATAGTAGGCAGGCATTGTGTTTTGGTTATACATGTCTCAAATGGAAAATATTTGCTGAGATATGAATTTCTGCATCTTTACCTGGGGCTGCTTTCACTATAGGTTCTTCAGGAAGACAAAAGGCATACTGTCTAAAAAAATTCATTATTTATTAGTCAGAGATTTAGTTTCAAAGCCTTATGTCAGTCTTTCTCAATGTATTGTGTTGTTTGGTTGACATCAAAGGCAAGGGTTGATTGCTTGTTAGAAATGCAGATTCCTGGGCCTCTACCCACAACCGATGAAGTAAAATTTCTAGGAATGGGGTCAAAGAATCTGCATTTTGAATAAGCAACAAAGGAATTTTTGTGCACATTAACAGTAAGAACAACTATCCCTGTGTTTTCCTACTCAGGCATTTATGAAACACAAGGAAATATCTTGTTCACTAAACTTTGGTTCAGCTCTTAAAATAGGATAAATACCCTCCAAGATCCCATTTGCTTTGGGTCTAGGCCTTATGTTTGGAATTTGACTCTTGATTGCATATCTGTCTGAAGGTAGGAAAGACCAGGAGAGAGCCACATAAAGAGCCTGAACTCCAGTAAAGACCCTGGTGTTTCAGTTCCTCTAGAATACCCATCCTCTAGGGGGAAAAAAAAAAATCCACTATCTTGAACCAGATGTTTGCTCCAAGTCATTGGGGTTAAATTTCAAATATGCCATCAACTACTATGAAGGTCAGCTGCTGTTTACAATATATTATAAAATTATGCAGCTCAGACTCTACTAAAAGGCAGAGAAATGTTGAATTCATCATTTATTCAATGAATATTTATTGAGAACCCACTGGGCACTAGAAATAGAACAGTGGGGAAATGGATAAAATTCATGTTATTATGGAAATTGCATCTTTAATGGTCAAAAATATAATAACTGAATCTTCTGAGACAGTAAAACGTAAGCAAAGGAGATGAGAAAATAAGGTATCTGGGTATCTGGAAGAAAGTGTTCCTGGTAAAGGAAACAGCATATGCCAAGCACTCAGAGGGAGAAGCATTCTGGGTGTCTGAGAAACAACGATTGTGACAGAAGTAAAATAATCTGAGGACATGAGTCATGTCTGAGAGATAGTGGGGAGTGGTGGTGAGACAATGGAAGGAGCTTGTTGGTGTATCTGAAAATTTCAATTTTTACTCTAAGAGAATTGGTGGTCTACAGAAATTTTGAGCAGTCACAAAATTCTAGATTTCATAAAGCCACTCTAGATTTCATGTTAAAAGAAATGTAGAGGAAAATGGAAGGGAGCAAGATGATCCAAAATCTATCATTCAGGTGAGAAAATATTTCAAGTTAGGTCAGGAGGAATAACAGTGGAGGTGGTAGTATGTGGTCAGACTCTGGAAATACTTTGAAGGCAACTTGGTGGATTTTAAGTGAAATGCACAAGAAAAGTTAAAACTAGCTCTAAGTTTTTGGTTTGAACGCCTGGAAGATTTTAACAAAGATAGCAGATGACTGAGAAGAGTAGCTTTATAGGAAGGTCGATAATTTACATTTTGAAATTTTCAACTTGATTAAATTTTCTATGATTTATTTATTTTTATTTATTTATTTTTTTGGTCATGCCCTGAGGCATGGGGTATCTTAGTTCCCCAACCAGGGCTTGAACCTTCACCTGCTGCATTGGAAGCATGGAGTCTTAACCTCTGGACCTAGATACGTCCCTAGATAACTTTTAGACCTCCAAGTAGAGAGAACAAGCAGTTGAATCTGAACATTGTGTATTACAGAGAGTTTCTATGGAGACACAGATGTGAAGTTCTCTCTATTTAGATAGAACTTAACTCTTAAGATGTGAACCGTGAACTTCCAGATGTTCAAGCTGGTTTTAGAAAAGGCAGAGGAACCAGAGATCTAATTGCCAACATCTGCTGGATCATCGACAAATCAAGACCATTGCAGAAAAACATCTATTTCTGCTTTATTGACTATGCCAAAACCTTTGACTGTGTGGATCACAAGAAATTGTGGAAAATTCTGAAAGAGATGGGCATACCAGAACACCTGACCTGCTTCTTGAAAAACCTGTATGTAAGTCAGGAAGCAACAGTTAGAACTGGACATGGAACAAGAGACTGGTTCCAAATAGGAAAAGGAGTACGTCAAGGCTGTATATTGTCACCCTGCTTATTTAACTTCTATGCAGAGTACATCATGAGAAATGCTGGGCTGGAAGAAGCACAAGCTGGAATCAAGATTGCTGGGAGAAATTCAGATATGCAGATGACACCACCCTTATGGCAGAAAGTGAAGAGGAACTAAAAAGGCTCTTGATGAAGGTGAAAGAGGAGAGTGTAAAGTTGGCTTAAAGCTCAACATTCAGAAAACTAAGATCATGGCATCCAGTCCCATCACTTCATGGCAAATTGATGGGGAAACAGTGGAAACAGTGCCAGACTTTTTTTTTTTTCTGGGCTCCAAAATCACTGCAGATGGTGATTGCAGCCATGAAATTAAAAGATGGTTACTCCTTGCAAGGAAAGTTATGACCAACCTAGATAGCATATTCAAAAGTAGAGACATTATTTTGCCAACAAATATCCGTCTAGTCAAGGCTATGGTTTTTCCAGTAGTCATGTATGGATGTGAGAGTTGGACTGTGAAGAAAGCTGAGTGCTGAAGAATTGATGCTTTTGAACTGTGGTGTTGGAGAAGACTCTTGAGAGTCCCTTGGACTGCAAGGAGATCCAACCAGTCCATTCTAAAGGAGATCAGTCCTGGGTGTTCTTTGGAAGGAATGATGCTAAAGCTGAAACTCCAGTACTTTGGCCACCTCATGCGAAGAGTTGACTCATTGGAAAAGACTGATGCTGGGAAGGATTGGGGGCAGGAGAAGGGGACGACAGAGGATGAGATGGCTGAATGGTATCACCGACTCGATGGACATGAGTTTGAATGAACTCCTGAAGTTGATGATGGACAGGGAGGCCCGGCATGCAGCAATTCATGGGGTCGCAAAGAGTCTGACACAACTGAGCGATTGGACTGAACTATGTACCAGGCGCTGTGCTAAGCAACTCATTTAATCTTCACAGCACTGTGAGGGCTTATCTGCTTGTTTTATGGATGAGCTATGGTGGTTCAGAGAGGTTAAGTCAGTTTCATTAAGTAATACAGCAGAGCCAGTTCTGTCTCAGTTCAAAGGCTATGCTCATACCACTCCTCTCTACTGCCTCATCTTTCCCCACAAATCTTTCACTTGTGAATAATAAAGTAATTTTTAGAATTACCTGCTACATCTCCGAGCTCTTCCATTTTGTGCTTTCAAAAAGGGGGAATGAAAGTAGCATTCTGCCATAAATCCACAGTGAATTTTTGCCCTGTGAGCTCCTACAGCTTTGAAGCCCTGCTCTCAGTGAGTTTTTTCTCCCTTTTCTTAAGCCTTGGGCTCATTGAAGAATTAAGAATCCAGACAAGGCATTTTTGGAGGGCAGAAAAGAGAATAAACTGTGAAGTGGACGACATCCAGAAAAATGAACAGCTGTTCCCAATATGTCTGATTAAACGGTACAAAACTCAGACAGAAGCAAAGTTTTGGTAGGACTCTAATAAATAGAATTCTGAATCAGCATCCCTCAAGGAAGGGAGCTGTNAGCAGCAGCAGCAGCAGCAGCAGATAGCGAATACTTTCTGTTCTTCAGGTCATGCATAGTTTCTGTTATATATTCTTTTACCCCTCCCTTCCTTCATTCCTTATACAGCTGTTTTAGATTTATGTCAAAATTGAGCAGAAAGTACAGAGGGTTCTCATGTACCCGTTACTTGATCCCATATGCAGAGCCTCCTACAGTGTTACTATCCCATAACAGAGTGGTACCTTGACATGTCATTATTACCCATAGTCCACAGTTTACATTACAGTTCACTCTTGGTATTTATACATTTGTGGGTTTTAACAAATGTATATTTGCATATATTCTATAATTATAGTATCATACAAAATAGTTTCTGCTTTAAAAATCCTTTCTACTTACCTCTTCATCCCTTTATTTTCCCTAATCCTTGGCAACCACTGATCTTTTTAATGACTCCATAGTGTGGCCATTTCCAGAATGTCATATAGTTGGAATCCTACAGTATGTATAGTTTTTTAGATTGGCTTCTTTCACTTAGTAACATGCATTTAATATTTCTCTATATTGTTTCATGGCTTGTTAGCCCGTTTCTTTTCTTCCTTAAAAAATTAATTTATTTTAATTGGAGGCTAATTACTTTACTTATTGTGTTGGTTTTTGCCATACATTGACATCAGTCAGCAATGGGTGTACATGTGTCCCCCGTCCCAAACCCCCCTCCCATCTCCCTCCCC
>SJYX01008948.1:350925-418731 GCA_006410675.1 Oreotragus oreotragus
GCTCATCTGCCCAACCCCTCCGCTCCTAACAGGTCAGACTCAGATCTGCTCCACGGGAAAATGGTGGTGGTTGGACGTTTGGATGTTAAGTGGCTGAGAGCACAGGGGAAAAGATGCTCCAGAAGATTCATCCAACAGCGAGCTGAGAAATGAGCTGGAGAGGAAAGAATGCTGCCGGGAAGTCCCCTGACAGTAATTCAAGTGTGAGAGGATGGAGACCTGGGTCAGGGCAATAGATGCAGGAAGAGCAAAGAGGAAGGGGAAGAAGAAAGTCACCTGACCTTGATGGCCAGCCGAACGTGGTGGGTGGAGGAAATGGTGTTCAGGGCGCAGCCCAGCCAGGTTCTGAGTTTGTTGGTGACACTTGGGTCTTAGGAGCATCCAAGGGGGAATGGTTCTAGGTGGTCAGGAGTTAGACATGGTTTAGAGGAGTCCACAGAGGTGATGTTGGAGGAGTGAGCTTCTTGAGAATTAACTCTCAGAGAGAAAAACATCAAGGCCAAGAGCTAAGGAGTAAACCTTGGGTATACACAGTGTGTAGTGTGAAGGAGGGTGGTCACTGGGTTCGAACAGGAGGAAAGAACACGAAGTCATCAGGACTAACAAGACAAGGAATTGAGAGTCTTCAGCAGGCATCCTGGCTTCTATCAGCCACTCCCATAGCTTGGGGTGGCCTCCTTTTGTTGGAGTGGAAGATTCTGGGGGAAATGGTCTGGTTTGGGATTTTCCCTCCATTCCCTTTCCCCATCATTGTTTTGAGAGCATGTTGTCTGGTTCAAGCATTCAGGTTACCCCCAGACTCACTCACCAACCAGCTCCTCAGCCCGGAGGAAGCATGTTCCTCAGGAGCAGGTCTCAGCGGAGAAAGTTTTCCCTCCACGGTTCTTTTCCCATCCAGAGGTCAGCAGGCGCCCTGGGGGATGGGAAAGCCAGCAGAACCGGTGGGCAGATGATCTGATTTCTTCCATGCTCCCGCCTCCCTACTGCACTGTCCCTCTTCCCAGGAGGACTTGTAAACAACCTGTACCACCTCACAGAGGTACAAGCGTCAAACTACGTCCACCTTACCCAGTAACCCAGGTGGGAGGCCTGAGGCCACTAAATGAGGCTCACTTATTTCTTCGCGCAGCCCTTAGCTGGGCAATCTGGACAGTCCTGGTGTCCTGGGAACAAACTGGAGGGGGCAGGACCCTGGCTGCCACTCCCCTGGGCCGCTGGGTGGCATTGCTGCCTGCAAGTGGCCTCCCTCCAGATGTTCTGTGCCAGGGGACCGCAGGAACTGGGCCATGACAGCCGCCAAGGCCCCTGTCCTGGAATTTTTCTGGGGACTCTCGGCAGCCTTGGGGTCATTTCTGAACACCAAGCCAGAATCCTACACAGAGATATCTGACGCCTCACTCAGTGAGGAAGGCATGAAGCCCCCCACTCTGGGTGAATTCTGAGACTCCCCAGACGTCTAGCATCAACCCCTTAAACTACTTCTTTGGTTATCCTGATAGTGCTCAAGGGTCGTCAGCAAGCATCACCCCCTACCCCTGCTCCCCAACAGCCTCGGCCGTCTCCAAGGGAGGATGTTAACTTGCCCCTTACTAACACTGAGGACTCTCCCTTCTATTTCCTCCCACGCTGGAGGTGAGTGAGACTCATGTCATTGTTATCCTGACTCTTACCCAACTTTCTTTAGTTGGGTTTGCAAAAAGGCAAATAGTTGAATGAGGGGAAAAAAAAAAGGCTAAACATCTGTAGAGCTGGTTTTGCCTTTCATCACGCAGGAGTGGTCATGGTATGCTTGCACCACCCACTGACTGGGCGATTCTCCGAAGACCCTGGCCTGGAGTTTAGCAGCTCCTTCTTTTGGTAAACCACACTGGGTCAAGTTTTGATAGGTGACCCAATGGTTTGGGGGGTTTTAGCCAAAGGTTTGCCTCATTTCCTTAGGAGGCATTCTGTAGCTGGAACACTGTTCTCGCTTTCAAAGTGGATACTTTGCTTTTAATTTAGCACATTGAACGGTAAGTCATTTTCCATTGTTGGGAAAGCCTGTCAGGTTCAGTTTTAGTCTCTGCAGGGGCCACAGATAGTGACAATGTCTAGAGGGCACGTTTGTTTCCCCCATGGCTGTCATCTTCATCTCACTCCATTTGCAAAGTCAAGGATGCTTTTCTCCTCCGTTTGGGAAGGTTCCCCTGGAACTGCAGTCCAGTCGTGGTCAGTACACTGGAGTTGGTATCTGAGAGCGTGTCTGATCCCACTTTCTCCTGGCAGACAGTGGGTACTTGGTCCAGCGCCTGCCTCTAGCTGGCAGCATCTTTGGCACTAACACAATGTTCAAGCCGATTTTCAAAGCAAATGTGGCACAGGAACCAGAGGAGTAATACTTTGAAAGTCTAGGCAGGTTTGTACACCTATCCCTGTCTGAGTTCCCCAGAAGCAGGGCCTGAGGCAAAGGCTCATATACTGCTCCTTATTAAAGAATAAAATCCCCAGGAAGTGTGAGTGGGGAGAAGAGGGGTGAGGCATGGAAGGTGGGGGTTGTTGGTGTCAGATGTGACTGCTTAATCACAAAGGCTCCCCCTCCAAGGGGTACTGTAAACTGTAGCTTGAGGCAGCCTGTCCCTGGAGGAAAGGAGAATGTGTCCATCTCCTGTTAGGTGACCACTCGTGGGTCATTCCTTGGCACCCCAGCAAACCTCAGGGAAGAGTCAGGGCTCTGCACCAGCAGGGATGCCCCACAGCAGGAGTTAGGAGTCTAGCAGAGCAAAAGGCCACGAGGTTATGGGCTTGGGGTCTCCAGAAGGTAACCTGAGAAAATGTTTCCTGGAACAGTCAAGTGGTCAAGGGTCCCTGGGGCAGGTGAGATCAAGAGGATCCACAATGGTTCAAAAAGTGTATCTAGCACATCATACCACATGGTGGCTTTCCAGAACTTTCTTCCATACCTGTGCTATGTGACCACCTCATTACAATATCCTGTCTAGCCTTTGGGATGGTATGAAACAATATAGTCAATTTGACTTTTTTTTTTTTTGGAAAAGGAGTATAATTGGTTTAATGAGGGGAAATCCCACATTGGAGTGGAAACACAAAATAGGCCTACTTTTCCATGCCTGCTATCTACCAGGCTCTATGGAACACCCCATCCCACTAGAGGAGTGAACTTCCTTACTGACATTTCCTTTAAAGCCTCTAGCTATTCAATTACTTTCAATTCTCAAAGTCATCTCCTTTTAATTCTTGAAGTTCAGTCTTGCTTATTTGAAATTTTCCATTTCATGGGGCTTCCCTGGTGGCTCAGTGGTAAAGAATCTGCCTGCAATTCAGGAGATGCAGGTTCCTTCCCTGGGTTGGGAAGATCCCCTGGAGAAGGAAATGGCAACTCACTCCAGTATTCTTACCTGAAGTCTCATGACAGAGGAGCCTGGCGGACTACAATTCATGGGGTCACAAAAGATTTGGACACAACTTAGAGATTCCATTTCACACTGAATTCAAAGCTCCCCATCCTCCCCATGCCCCACCAAGCCCAGGCTAGTTGAAATGTAATGGGGGTATGGTCACACCCACTCCTTTTTTCCTCCAGTACTGGGGTAGGAGGAGAGAACAGGAAAATGACACTATTTCCAGAAAGGTCTAGTGGACGTATTCATCTGCCATGGTTTGTTGTAAGGAGTTTTCTATGGTCTGGGTATGGATGGGTGATTGGGTGACCATCTCAACAGGCTTTAGTAATGTGCGACAGTTTCTCAGGGTGTCTAGGATCCCTAAAGAGGAGTGACCCCATCCTCAGGATGACCCCCATCGGCAACCTGAACTATACTCATGTGAGTCCTAGGCTTTTGGTATTTTCTCTGATGTTCCCCAGTGAGCCCTATCCCCACCTCATCATTTCAAGGAGGCTCAGAACCCTTGAATCTGCCGACACAAGTAGAATCCATTTTCTATACTTCTAGGAGTGGGACATTTAAAGGGATGGCCCTTGTTCCCACTTGGTCCAGTCATCTCTTCTCATCATCTCTCCCAGGGCTCTTTCTTCCTAATCAGAAGAGGAGATGTCAGTCTGCCTTTCTTGAAGACACTCCCAAGTTGTACAAATGAATCTCTCCAGTTCCTGCCCCTTCCACTTGTCTTGGAGCTTTCTCCCAGTCCCCACAAGGGGCATTAGAAAAATGAGACTTCTCTATTCTTCATATTTTCCTATTTAAAACTCCTCCTTCCCTCAAAGTCCTATACTAGGAGATGGTGTGGGCATCTAGGATGGGGTCAGAGGGATGCTGGGAGGTTGGAGTTGCTGGTGGTATGGGCTGAAAGTATTGCCTCTTAGCCAGTCATTCTGCAAAGCTGCCATCCCCAATGGCTGGCCATTCTCTGCTCTTACATTGTGGGGAAACTTGAGGTTTTGTTTTCAGCAGTAAAGTTAGTTATCAGTTCCAACTAATATGAGAAAACACTCCCACCTGGCACCTATCTTCATCCTGTTACATAAGTATCTCCAGTTGCTAACTTAAAAAAAATATATTAACAATTCTAGTGCTTTTGGGGGAGGTTGATTTTGCAGCCTCTATGAATTTCTGTTTTTCTAAATATTTTCATGTTTTGGTGAGGGAAGTTTGCTGTTTTTTCCTTAATTGTTTAGTTCATTTTCAGTCCGTTATCCAACCATCATATTCAAGTTCAGGCAGAGGACAGAAGATGGGAAGGCCAAGGGCCCGCTCCACCCCTTTTAAGGAGATGTTCTGGAAAGATCATGTAGGCCCTCTGCTGAGGTCAAAACTCAGTCCCAAGGCCCGTGCAGCTACAGGGGAGGCTGGGAGAGGCAGCCCGCTGGCTGAGCGCTCTGCTGCCTCAAATAACCTGATGACGATGTAGCCAGCTGCAAGTCTCCACCACACCCCCAAAGCACAAAAATTCCAGGTCATCCTTATAGTTTATTTTATTAAGAAAGTTTCTCAAATTATTTTTCATATTAAAAAGGCAACAGCTATTCATTAAAAATAAAACATAGAAAGGCAGCTGTAAAGTATTCCCATATAAATCTACCTATTAGAGGCAATCACCAAAGCATACAACGTCCAGATTTTTTCCTGTGTGTGTCCATATGTCCTTTTTTATAAGAATGAGTTATATATCTACATCCCTTAGGTCTGAGTCCTGAAAAACAGCTAATTTGGGGGATCATTGGAGATTTTCATAGTTCTTTAACATGCTTAAGCAATCCACCTATTGTTGGACATGGAGTTTATTTCAACTAATTTTCTTTCACTAGGCATTTAAAATGTTTCTAAATTTTCATTATCATATACAGTGCAAAGCTAGAATACATTTTTGAAAATTAACTCCAAAATAAAATATCCAAAGAATAAGAAAAACAAAAACAAAAAAACTTACTGCACTTAAAAAAAGACAGGGAGAGGAGACCAAAAATAATGCGCCAACAATACATTAAGGGTTGCAAGACCTCCCTCCTAGTCTGCCAGAATGATTAATACATGAAAAACCAATGGTCAAGAAGCGTTCATTTTTTGCCAAAGTTATCTTACTGGCCAAATTGCCTCTGATCAGATTGCTTTTGTTCCAACTGTCTAAAGCCAAATCACCTGCACCTGGGTTAAATAATTGAACTCTTTTGGAAAGTAAAGGGCACCCCGCTTAACCTGCACTCTTTCAGGGAAGTGCTGGAGTGAAGCTGGCAGAATGCACTGATGCCCTTTCGAACAGAGAAGGTAGACTTGGAAGGCTTCTCTGCTTCCTCATCCTCTGGTTTTGCTCAAACAAGATTCCAAAAAAGAATTAGCGCACCTTCAGAATATTAATTAGAGATCTCCTGACAGTCTTCAGGTATAAAGAGAGGACGCCCAGCAGATCCACCTGGCCCTGATTTATGAGAAATGAGGAGGCTTTCACGTGCATCCTCTTGATTCCTGGGCTAGGAAGAGAGAATAACCACTGCGTTCCTATAGTTTTTCTCAGGATTTCTCTGAAAGGAAATTAAATGTTATCTCTTGTGCCTACGTACATGGATTCATTCCTCTGAAGGCCTCTTTCCTTATGAGACACTAAAATAACATCTTATGACAATAACAGCCCACTCCTTGGTCCTTTTCTCCCTTTACCTCATTCACCCCAGCAATAGGGCCCACTCCAAAAGAAAGTAAAAGCCAGTGTGAGGGATAAAAGACCAACCTGGGACACAGCCATCAGACAGACACAGCTGCACTCATGGGGGGGAAAAGGGGTGATTCTAAGCACAGCCTCTGTCCCCAGCATCCCTTAGGGACTGAGTTCTGCAAAAAGCTCAGTGCCCTGAAGATTTGAGAGGGCACCTTTGTAAATATCAACATTTTTGTTTCTGTTTCAGTCATTGAGATTTTTTCTTTCAAAATACAGTTTATACTTTCCAGTTTTCTGAACAGAATTTTAAAAATATAATTAAGCCTTTTCTTGATGGGGGTCACCTTATGGAACATCATTTTAAACACTTCTTAAGAGTCAAATTTTGTGCCCAGGGGATGTAAACATGAATAAGACAAAACTCCCACTGCCAAGAACTCATAGTCTAGTGGGAGAAACAGAGAATTACTCAACTACTTACAGAACTTCCTGATAATTATATGGATTATGAAAAGGATGGTTCAGAAACACAAAAGTGACATCTAACTCTTCCTGACTTTCAGAAAGGGAAATGTTTAGAGATAAACTGATCTCAAGGATTAAGCAAGAAATGCTCCTTTTGGTTCAAAAATTATTCAACAATAATGGAAGAACATTTCAGGCAGAAAGAAGCACATGCAAAAACCCAGAATTTGAGGACATGTTTGGAGGAACTTCCAATGGTTTGAGATAGCCAAGAGGTAGTATGCATTGGTGAGTGGTAGGAATGTTATCAGCCAAGTCTCAGAAGGCCAGTGTGTCATACTAAAAGGTCTAGTTATGACCCTTGAATGCCTCTCAAAGAGATAAAGTAGATTGCTTGTAATTCTCTTGGAGGATTTTAAAAATCTAATGTCATTTTCACATGGCATAAGAGAAAGAAATACTTTTGAGTCAAAAAATAGTTTTAGGGCAGTAGATTACAGACTGTATTACAACAGTCACTTTTAATACCTATCTAATAATATTTAAGAACACAAATTTCTTCTGTGTTCCCCTAATAGGCAACACGTGCTTCTTTATTTACCTTGTTAATTATGTAAGTAAAAGTACAATTTCTTGACCAGTACATTTATCATTAACATCTTGTATTGTGGGTGTATTTTGAGATTGAGCACACCTAATATAGAACGATTTTTGACTACATTTTACAGTAGCAAAAATAGATTAAAACTGCTTTCATGACCTAATGTTGAAATGCTTGCCTTTGCTATGAAAAAAAATATCTACTGGTTTATTTTTGAAACATTCATGTTTGTTTCTAAATGGTGAAATTAGGAAAGGGCTTCAGGCTGCCCTTTCCCAGGTCTTCTAACTAAGAACACTTTGTAGGTATTAATGATCTCTATACCAAGTAAACTAGACAAGAGATTACATGTAACAGTCACAAGTATCAGAAATGCTTTGATATGCTATATAACAAGTGTTGTTATATTACTGAAACTTCTAGATTTGATGAAATCATCTTGAAGAGATTTAGAGAATGCTCTTTTTATGGGTTTTTTTTTTTCATTCGTTTGTTGCATTTTGACATGAGAACCTAAATTTGTCCCATCTTTAGCCATTAATCCATTATGAGTATAAATTTAAAAATATATAACCAAAAATACAAACAACTTAAAATAGTGTACCAGCTAAAACTCCCACTGTGGCTATCAGTGGTCCCCTGATATCCCAGAGAATAATTGCTTCAAGAGAGTTTTCCTTCTTCCCATCTTATTAACCACAGTGCACACCCTCTCAGAGGGGAGCAAATGCTTCTGCTTTCACAGGTGGGAATAATTAAGTAATTCTAACATTCATATTTCAAGTTCCGAAAAACAGAATCTGAAACAGAAAATAAAAAGTCTTTAAGGGCATAACCCCCTAGGACATTTGCAACATTCCTTGGTTGGGAAATACTGCTACTGAATGATTTTAAGCATAATTTGGTTGCGTGTTAAAATAATCTCTTTGGCAACAGCTGCTGCTGCTGCTGCTAAGTCACTTCAGTCGTGTCCGACTCTGTGTGACCCCATAGATGGCAGCCCACCAGGCTCCTCCATCCCTGGGATTCTCCAGGCAAGAACACTAGAGTGGGTTGCCATTTCCTTCTCCAATGCATGAAAGAGAAAAGTGAAAGTGAAGTCGCTCAGTCTGTCCGACTCTTAGTGATCCCATGGACTGCAGCCCACCAGGCTCCTCCATCCGTGGGATTTTTCCAGGCAAGAGGACTGGAGTGGGCTTCTCTGCTGGCAACAGCAGTGGGGACGAATTAAAGAGTGGTAAACCTGATGCTAAAGAGGCCTGCTAAATAGTTACTGATGATCCCAGCAAGAAGTAAGAAGGGTTTACACCTGGGCAACAGCGGTGGGCAATGGATTAGCAGATCAGATGAAGAAGAAAGATCTCGAAGTTAGAACAGTTCGTCTACAATTTTATAAACACTGATGTGTTTGGGCCACCTGACACATTTGTTCTAAACTAATGGCCCCCATCTGCTATGGGTAGCAATAACCATGCTTGCTGGGAAAACTATTTCTAGGTGCATCCTTGAAGGTGTTTCTAAAAGAGATTAGTATCTGAATTGGCAGACCGGTAGCCTCATCAGTGCAGCTGGGCATCATCAATTCTCTTAAGGACCTGAAAAAGACTGAAAGGTGGAGGAGGGGTGAGTTTGCTCTCTGCCAGAGCCCAGATATTTCCCTCTTCCCACTTTTGGAGATCAGTGTTCCTGGTTCTCTGGCCTTCAGACTTGGATTGATCTCCACCACTGGCTTCCCTTGTTCCCCAGCTTCCAGATGGCAAGCTATGGGACTCCTTGCCTCCATAATCACGTGAGTCAGTTTCTAATATATATACGTTTTAAAAATATTTATTTATTCTGGCTGCACTGGGTCTCTGTTGCTGTGCGCAGCCTCTCTCCAGTTGTGGCAAGTGGAGGCTACTGTCTAGTTGCGGTGTGCAGGCTTCTCATTGTGGTCGCTTCTCTTGTGGAGTTCAGGCTCTAGAGCTCAGGTTCAGGTGTTGTGGCACACGGCTTAGTGCCCCCAAAGTATGTGGAATCTTCCAGACTAGGGCTTGAACCCATGTCACCTGCTTTGGTAGGTGGATTCTTAACCAATGACAACCAGGGAAGTCTAATTTTATATACATTAAAATATATTTATTTATTCATATCCTATTGGTTCTGTTTCTCTAGAGAACCCTGCCTAATACACATGTATTTTTCCATATTTTACTTGCCATCACAACAGCATAGTGGGAGGGAAAAGATTAGAAGTAAAGACATAACTGAAAAGGAGAGGCTGAGTTGGGGAAGAGAAGAGAATGCAAACAGAAGACACAGTTTTTCCAGGAAACAGCATTAACAGATTCCCAAGAATGGAGTCCTGGAAGGTAGCAACAAAGTTCAGTACTGTAAATGCCTGTGTCCCTCCCTAAGGCCAGCTGCATCACCACAGAGGAGAGGAAATGGTAAGAAGTTCCAAATTCCACAGAAGTGGGTCAGTGAAGAGCTCCTGCAAGCCCATGCTCGCCCTGGTGTGTGCAAATCCTGAGTGACCACCCAGCCTTTAGTCCTGACTGCTAGATTGTCCTACCTTATCTGTGAGGCAGGAGGTGACCTTATGAGTCCTTGACTCAAGCAAGACCTAGTCACATGGGGGTACAACTTGTAACTCTTCCTGGAAGCTTCCAGAAACAGAAGACTGTTCTTATTCTAAAATCCTGACAGATTGAAGAGGATCTTCTCTTGGTCATATTGACAGTCCTCCCAGTAAAGAGATTTTTATTGAGGCACCATTGTTCTCTGCCACGTGTTCAAACAGATAATCTCCCTGAAAGACAATTTCTTCTCTGGGCTATTGCAAACGCCTTTCAGCCCACCCTTCCTCATGATCAAACTAACCCTCACTCCCATGGGGAGAACCTACTGCTACACCAGGGCAAAGACTACTACAGAGATTACATCCATTCCCCTCCTTCACTAGTGACAACTCTGATCTTATCCTGGGCTGCATTGGGCCCAGCTAATGACTACATTTCCCAACTTTCCTTGCAGGTTGGGCTACCCATGTGACTATAAGATCTGGCCAATGAGAGGAAGCATATATGCATCCCCAAAGAAAACTCATTAAAAGGACTTAACTCAGTTGAAAGGTTTTTGTTCCATTGGAAGGTAAACAAACTGGTTGGAAGTCCATCAGCTAAGACCTGGGAGGTGACCGTAAGGATGTATACTGTATGCTAAGGATGAAGGAATTGAAAAATAGAAGGCTGAGGTCCCTATTGTGTTTAAATGATTGTGGTCCAAACAGCTCCTGACTGAAATGCCAACGAGTTCTAATAAATTTGCTGCTGCTAAGTCACTTCAGTCGTGTCCGACTCTGTGCCCCATAGACGGCAGCCCACCAGGCTCCCCCGTCCCTGGGATTCTCCAGGCAAGAATACTGGAGTGGGTTGCCATGTCCTTCTTCAATGCATGAAAGAGAAAAGTGAAAGTGAAGTCGCTCAGTCTGTCCGACTGTTAGCGACCCCATGGACTGCAGGCTTCCAGGCTCCTCCGTCCAAGGGATTTTCCAATGACGCTTTACTCTTTCCCATCTTTTTCTTGTGTCACGTGTTAAAGAAAATGGCTGTTTTAACAGGTGTTAACAGTGAGTAACACCTACTTTCTTCTCTTAGTTCAGTTGGGTCACTCAGTCATGTCCGACTCTTTGCGACCCCATGGGCTGCAGCACACCAGGCCTTCCTGTCCATCATCAACTCCTGGAGCTTCCTCAAACTCATGTCTATCGAGTTGGTGATGCCATCTAACCATCTCCTCCTTTAACAGGTGTTAACAGTGAGTAACACCTACTTTCTTCTCTTAGTTCAGTTGGGTCACTCAGTCATGTCCGACTCTTTGCGACCCCATGGGCTGCAGCACACCAGGCCTTCCTGTCCATCATCAACTCCTGGAGCTTCCTCAGACTCATGTCTATCGAGTTGGTGATGCCATCTAACCATCTCCTCCTGTCATCCCCTTCTCCTCCTGCCTTCAATCTTTCCCAGCATCAGGGTGTTTTCCAAGGTGTCAGTTCTTCATATCAGATGGCCAAAAAGTATTGGAGTTTCAGCTTCAACATCAGTCCTTCCAACGAATATTCAGGACTGATCTTCTTTAGGATGAACTGGTTGGATCTCCTTGCATTCCAAGGGACTCTCAAGAGTCTTCTCCAACACCACAGCAGCAATTCTTCGGCATTCAGCTTTCTTTATAGTCCAACTCTCACATCCATACATGACCACTGGAAAAACCATAGTCTTGACTAGATGGACCTTTGTTGGCAAAGTAATGTCTCTGCTTTTTAATATGCTGTCTAGGTTGATCGTAGCTTTTCTTCCAAGGAGCAAGTGTCTTTTAATTTCATGACTACAGTCACCATCTGCAGTGATTTTGGAGCCCCAAAATAAAGCCTGTCACTGTTTCCATTGTTTCCCCATCTATTTACCATGAAGTGATGGGACTGGATTCCATGATCCTCTCTAATAATCCTATAATCTTTTCAGCATTTGAGATTGCGCTTTACCCAAATTTATATATTGGAAGCAGTTAAATAATGTCTATTATTATGTTGATTTTTTAAAATTAACATGATTTATGTACAGTTCTATAGACTTTAATATATATATTGATTGCAGTAACTGCTACCACAATCTAGATACAGAATAGTTCTGTCACCCTCAAAAGTGTCTTCTGTTATCTTTGTAATCACACCTTCACACCACCTGTAGTCTGTTCTCTGTCAGTATGCTTTAGCCCTTTCAAGAATATCATATAATGGAATAATACAATGGATAATCTTTCCATAGTGGCTTTTTTGATTTAACATGATATCTTGAAGAATATCCAGGTTGTTACATGTATCAGTAGATTCAGTTCTTTTTTGTTGCTGAGTAAAATTCAATTGTGTGGATGTACCATAGTTTGTTGGTGATTCATCTTTTAATGGGTGATTTCCAGCTTTGGTCAACTTTCAATAGAGCTGCATGAACAAAAGTTTTTATTTCTCTAGGGAAAATACCTAGGAGGGTGACTGTTTTTATACACTGTGCATACAAGACCTTTATATGTGATTTACAAATATTTTACCCTAGTGTGTGGTATGTATTTTCATTCTGTTAACATTAGAGCAAAACTTAAATTTTGGTTGAAGTCTAATTTATCATTATTTTCTATTGTGTATCACGCTTTGGGTGTTATATCCAGGATTCTTTTTCTAACCCAGGTCATGAAGACTTTCTCCAATGTTTTCCTATAAAAGTTCTGTAGTTTTATGTTTCACACTTAGATCCGTGATCAGTTTGACTTAGTTGTTGTGTAGATGTGAAGGTTATGGAGCTTCACATGTGGTGTGGTGGTAAAAAATCCGTCTGCCAATGTAGAAGATGTAAGAGAGTTTGGTTCGATCCCAGGCTCAGGAAGACCCCCTGGAACAGGAAATGGCAACCCATTCCAGTATTCTTGCCTGGAAAAATCCCATAGAGAGAGGAGCTTGGCAGGCTATAATCCATGTCAGACACAACTGAATGACTGAGCACACACATACAAGTGTGAAGTTTAGGTTGATTTTTTTTTTTTTTTTGCACATAGACATCCAGTTGTTCCAACACTATTTGAAGAAAAGATGTTTCTCCTTAGTATTGCCTTTGAACCTCTTCAAGCATCAGTTGATCATATGTGCGTAAAACTATTTCTGGTCTCTCTATGCTGTCTCACTGCTCTGTTCTGCACCTCTTCACCAACACTACACTATCTTGATTTCTTAGAATAATAGAGTGTGATTCCTCAAACTTTATTTACTTTTACTGAAGTATAGTTTATTTACAGTGTTGTATAGTGTCTGGTGTAGAACAAAGTTGAGTCAGTTACAGAGATATGTTATTTTTCAGATTCTTTTCCGCTATAGTTTATAATATTATATACTATTTCCCGGTGTTATGTAGTAGGACCTTTTCATTTTCCTCATTTTATATATAGTATTTTGCTTCTGCTAATCTGAAACTACTAATTTATCCCTTCCCTTAACCTTTCCCCTTCAGTAGCCATAAGTTTATTCTTATGTCTGTGAGTCTGTTTCTGTTTTGTATGTAAGTTCATTTGTAACATTTTTTTAGATTCCGTATGTAATGATATCATTTTTTTTTTCTCTGTTTGACTTACTTACCATGATAATCTCTGGGTCCACTGGTGTTGTTTCAAATGGCAATATTTTACTCTTGTTTATGGCAGAGTGATATTTCATTGTATATGTATACCCATCTTCCTTATAAATTCATCTGTTGGACACTTAGTTTGTCTCCATGTCTTGGCTGTTGTAGATAGTGTACCTGTGAACACTGGGGTGCATGTATTTTCAAATTAGTTTTCTCTGGATATATGCCCAGGAGTGGGATTGCTGGATCATATGATAGCTCTATTTTTAGTTTTTTTGAGTAACCTCTATACTGTTTTCCATAGTGGCTGCATCAATTTACTTCCCCACCAACACTGTAGGAAGGTTCCCTTTTCTCCACACCTTCTCTAGGATTTGTTATTTGTAGACATTTTGATGAGGACCATTCTGACCCATGTGAGGTGGTATCTTATTGTGGTTTTAATTTGCATTTCTCTAATTACCAATGTTGAAAATCTTTTCATGTGCCTGTTGGTCATCTGGATGTCTTTGGAGTCTCCTGCCCATGTTTTGATTGGGTTGTTTACTTTATTTATTTATTTATTTTTGGTTATTGAGCCGTATGAGCTGTTTGTATATTTTGGAAATTAATCCCTTCTCAGAAAAAATACAAATATTTTCTCTCAGTCCATAGGTTGTTTTTTTAATTGTGATTTCCTTTGTTTATAAGTTTGCTTAGGTCCCATTCATTTATTTTTCCTTTTATTTTTATTGCCTTGGGAGACTGACATAAGAAAACATTACTATGATTTATGTCAGAGAATATTTTGTCTAGGAGCTTTTCTAGGAACTTTATGCTATCATGTCTTATATTTAAGTCTTTAAGTCATTTTGAATTTATTTTTGTGTATGGTGTGTGAGGGAGTGTTCTAACTTCGTTGATTTACATGCAGCTGTCCAGCTTCCTCAATACCACTTGCTGAAGAGACTGTCTTTCTTCATTGTATATTCTTGCCTCTTGTGTCGAAGACTAATTAACTATAGGTATATGGATTTGTCAGAGAAGGCAATGGCACCCCACTGCAATACTCTTGCCTGGAAAATCCCATGGACAGAGGGGCCTGGTAGGCTGCAGTCCATGGGGTCGCTAAGTCAGATACGACTGAGCAACTTCACTTTCACTTTTCAGTTTCATGCATTGGAGAGGGAAATGGCAACCCACTCCAGTGTTCTTGCCTGGAGAGTCCCAGGGACGGGGGTGCCTGGTGGGCTGCTGTCTATGGGGTCACACAGAGTCGGACAGGACTGAAGCAACTTAGCAGCAGCAGCAGCAGCATATGGGTTTGTTTCCAGACTCTCCCTTCTCTTCCATTGAGTCACGTCTGCTTCTGAGCCAGTACTATGCTGTTTTGGTTACAGAAGTTTTGTAGCACTGCCTGAAGCCTGGGAGGGTGTGCTGCCAGGTTTGTCATTTTCCTCAGCATTTCTTTGACAATTCTGGGTCTTTTGTGGCTCCATATAAATTTTAAGATTATTTGTTCTAGTTCTGTGAGAAATTTCATGGGTAACTTGATAAGGATTATATTAAATCTGTAGATTGCTTTGTGTATTATGGCCATTTTAACAATACTTTTCCAATCCAAAAGCATGAAACATCTTTCCATCTTTGGATAATCTTCAGTTTCCTTTATCTATGTTTTATAGTTATGCCTGTATAAGTCTGCTACCTCTTAGGTTAGGCTTCCTCCTAAATATTTTATTTTTTTGGTTGTGAATTTAAAAGGATTTTTTTTAACTTTCCCTGTCTCATATTTCATTGTTAGTGTTAAGAAGTGTGACAAATTTCTAGAAATCTTGTATCCTGCTACCTTGCTGAAATCATTGATCAGTTCTAGTAGTTTTTGTGTGAAGTTTTTAGGGTTGAACTGTTTCTTTTGCAAAATTGTTTTGGTTAGACTAGTTTCTTTACATTCTATATAGGTTTAGAATAAGCTGTCCATATCTACAAAATGTTCATATGAAATTTGTATTGGAATTATATTTGTACATTAATTTGTGGAGAGCTAACATTTTTACTCTGTTGAGACTTCCAACTCAAACAAGGTTTATATCTGCATTTTCTTAGGTCTTTTCTTTCATGAGTTTTGTAGTTTTTCAGTGTACAAAATCTCTACATGTTTTATTAGATTTGTACATCAATATTTCTTTCTGTCTTTGTCTTTTGGTGGAGAGTCATGGCACCAAAGAATCTGCCTATCAGTGGTAAAGAATCTGCCTATCAGTGTAGGAGACACAAAGAGATGTGGTATGATCCCCAGGCCAGGAAGATCCCCTGGAGTATGAAATGGCAACCTGCTCATGGCAATCTACTTCTGTATACTTGCCTGGACAATTCCATGGACAGAGGACCCTGGCAGGCTACAGTCCATGAACTCACAAAGAGTCACAATCATACCAACTGGTGAAGAAAAAACTTTAACAAAATGCAGCATTCAATCATGATACAAATTTTTGATCAACTAGAAATAGAAAGTAATATTTTCAACCTGATAAGAAAAGGCTATGTTAAAAAAAAAAAACTGTACTGCTAACATCATACTTGTGAAAAATGAATGTTTTCCTTCTAAGATCAGAAATAAGACTGGGATATCTACTCTCCTCATTTCCTAGTCAACATGGCACTGAAATTCAGCTAGTGCAATAAGAAAAAAGACTGTATGATCATATGGTTTTTCTTCTTTATATTTTTAATATGGTAGATTGCATTGATTGCTATTTGAAAATTGAATCAGTCTTCTTGCATTACCAGGATAAAATCCACTTGGTCATAATGAGACAGATAAATAGGCAGATAGGTGGTGGATAGATAGAATGTGCTGGATTTAATTCTGTAATACCTCACTGGAAAATTTTGCACCTATGTTCATAAGGGATATTGGTCTATAGTTTTCTTCTAATCTCTTTCCTAGCTTTGAAATCAGAGTAATTAAGTAATCATACAATAGATGGGAAATATTCCTTCCTGTGTTTTCTTTTTGGAAGAGAGAGTATAAAATTGGTGCCATTTCTTCTTTAAATGATTGATAAAATTTGCCACTGAAACTATTTAGGCCTGGAGATTTCTTTTACAGAAAGTCACTCATTATCTGTAAATTCAATCTATTTAGTATTTATCAGGCTATTTAAGTTGTTTTATTTTGAGTGAGTTTTTATAATTTGTGATTTTCAAAGAACTATTAAAAGTCCATTTCATCTGAATTGGTTGAGTTTCTATCTCTAGAGTTGTTTTAGTGTTCCCTTATTATTTGCAGGGTCTGCAGTGATATCTTTTTCATCCCCAGGTAATTTGTTGGAGGGTGACCAACCATTTCAAATTGCTCATGAATGGGGAATTTCCTGGGATGCAGGACTTTCACTGCTAAATCTGAAAGGCAGCAATTACTACCCTCTTTTTTTCCCCCATCACGTTTGGCAGTCTTACTGTAAGACTGTCCACGGGAAAAAAAACATGTGCAACCTAAAAGTTGAAAATTAATGTGTTACTCAATGGACTTACTGAGGTCTTAAGTGATGGAAACGGCCTCTCAGATAGCTCTGAGAGGTATTGTTCCAAAGTGGTGAGGGAGGTATCAGGATATATTGAAGCTTTTGCACAGAAACCAGGTAGTCCAAACATTTACTTTTAATTAAGGAAAATCAGACATCTCACATTAATGAACTCAATGCCTTTATATGGGAAATAAACCCAGCAAGAGTCTGGATTTATTTGAATTATTCCCTTGAATGCACCTTAACTATCTGGGCCAGTATCCTGTGTTCTTCCATGCTGAGTATCCTCACGCTGCATGACTGAGGGTCGCTGCAGTGGGTGATGGCTTGATGGCCTCAATATCTTTTGTTTACTGATATGGCAGGTGACATTCTTTGTCCACAAGTTTATGAATATTTACCAAAACCAGGTTTTTTATTTTATTGATTTTTTTTTTGTCCTGTTTTCAGGTAACTTCTACTTTTATTTATTTCCTTATGTTTGCTTTGGGTTTATTTTGTTGTTGCATTCCTAGTTCCTTAAAATAGGAGTCGAGATTATTCATCTGAAACACTTATTTTCTAATATAAGCATTTAATGCTATAAATTTCCCTTTATCTCCTGCTTTAGTGGCATTAAACAAATCTCAATATGTTATATTTTCATTTTATTTAGTTTAAAATATTTCCTACTTTGAGACATTCTTTGATACATGGATTATTTAGAAGGATTTGATTTTTCAAATGTTTGGGGATTTCTCTAATTTTTGTTACTGAATTCTATTTTAAACCCATTATGATTAGACAATGTACTTGTATGATTTCAATTCTTTTAATCTGGTTAGGGTATCTTTTATGATCCAGAACATAGTCTATCCTGGGAAATGTTTCAAGTGTACTTATAAAGAGAGCTAAACTCCAGTGCTTGCCTACAACTGAATTAGCAATGGGACATCTGATAAATCCCCCCTCTGGCAAGGCCCTCTGTTTTCATGTCTATAAAATGAGAAGAGTAAATTAGATCATCTCTGAAAGTTCCCCTCTATCTTTAATATATACCCCCTTACTTCCATAAGTAAACAGGAATTCAATTCAATCGCTCAGTCGTGTCCAACTCTTTGTGACCCCATGAACTGTAGCATGCCAGGCCTCCCTGTCCATCACCAACTCCCAGAGTCCACCCAAACCCATGTCCATTGAGTCAATGATGCTATCCAACCATCTCATCCTCTGTCGTCCCCTTCTCCTCCCACCCTCAATCTT
The DNA here is from genome assembly GCA_006410675.1 of Oreotragus oreotragus. Classification (NCBI taxonomy): domain Eukaryota; kingdom Metazoa; phylum Chordata; class Mammalia; order Artiodactyla; family Bovidae; genus Oreotragus; species Oreotragus oreotragus. The sequence continues at coordinate 369,003 of SJYX01008948.1, forward strand.
TCCCAGCATCAGGGTCTTTTCAAATGAGTCAGCTCTTCACATCAGGTGGCCAAAGTATTGGAGTTTCAGCTTCAAAATCAGTCCTACCAATGAACACCCAAGACTGATCTCCTTTAGGATGGACTGGTTGGATCTCCTTGCAGTCCAAGGGACTCTCAAGAGTCTTCTCCAACACCACAGTTCAAAGGCATCAATTCTTCAGCACTCAGCCTTCTTCACAGTCCAAATCTCACATCCATACATGACCACTGGAAAAACCATAGCCTTGACTAGGCGGACCTTAGTCGGCAAAGTGATGTCTCTGCTTTTGAATATACTATCTAGGTTGGTCATAACTTTTCTTCCAAGGAGTAAGCGTCTTTTAATTTCATGGCTGCAGTCACCATCTGCAGTAATTTTGGAGCCCAGAAGAAGAAAGTCTGACACTGTTCCCCATCTATTTGCCATGAAGTGATGGGACCGGATGTCATGATCTTTGTTTTCTGAATGTTGAGCTTTAAAGCAACTTTTTCACTCTCCTCTTTCACTTTCTTCACTTTCTGCCATAAGGGTGGTGTCATCTGCATATCTTGGTAGAGACAGGCCTTCTGCCCAAGCTTCCTTACCTAGCCAGAGTTGACCAGAGTTGATGCAAGTATCCCTCTACTGTTCTTCCCTGTTCTACCACTTAGGCAGAGTGGAGATGCACCAGGGGTAGACCTGGCGGCATCCCAGATTGATGTCCAGTTCCTCACCATTAAACCCTTTGTCTAATTTCTGCTCCTCTTCTGATGCCACCCAGAGTGCAACAGAGTAGCCTTCTGGAATGCCTCCCAAGCTAAGACTGCCAGGGGAAACATCTGTCTTCTGTGTGCCTGTGCACAGTACTGAGTATATTCCTTACCACAGTAGAACTGAGAAACATAAAAGGTCAAACATAAAACCAAGATGTCCCTTCCGAGTGTCACCACACCAGTGTATGTGGTGATATATATGTTGTGATAACAAAAGAGGTGGTGAAGGACTATCCAGAGAGGAAAAAGTGATTTGGTCTTTGAGCTACTAGGGCCAATCATTTCAAAACCACTGGAGAGCCTCCTCTGGTCCGCTAAGAGTTAGCGTTACCGAAGGAGGAAGCCCATTGCACTTCCAAACTGACCAGATCATGGGATTCCAGATATGTGTCCTAACAAACCTCATGGTCATCAACCTTGCTCCTGTCCACAGAGACGGAGGCACAGCCATAATAAAGGCTCACTTGCAGGTCGATAGCCCCTGAGGCAGGCAGCAGGAGAGCAACTTCTAGCCTGAGAGATGTTCTTGGAGTTAGAGCTCCACCTAGCTACTGAACAATGTTCTCCTATCTGTAGTGAATGATAGGACAACCAATAGCATGGACTGCAATTCCCCTGAAAGTCTGTAATCTGACAGCTTTGGTTATAGTTCTAATTCCTCAGGCAGTTACAAAATGGTCAAAGAGACCTCTAAAAGGTGACAGAGAAAGGAATGTTCATTCCACACGCTTCACCCATTTCTGGCCATTCACCTTGCAGGGATGTTGGGTGCCTCTTGGCATTGGCAGGTCAATATTTATACTCCCAACAAAGCTCCCCTTGAGGCTACCTTCAGTTATTACAAGGCACCACAAAACCACAAAGCAGGGCACAACGCTTGCTTCGTGACCAGTTTCACAGCTCTTTCATGCTGCTTTCACACACACACAGACACACTGTAGAGTGAGTAAAGTACAGCAGAAAATGAGCTCCAAGTACCCTTACCTTGTCTTGAAAATCCCAGATGAGCCCCCAATATGAAAGTTTGCTGCTGCAAGTTGTATGTTATGCTGGGATTTGTGACCTCTGGAGAAGAGGAATTCAATCCAGGGTCAGAGACAAGGCTTGACTACTTGGAGATTTTTGTGTAGCAAAGTTTTGTTAAAGTATCTTAGAGCTAGTGAAAACTTCTGACATAGACATCTGAAGGGGACAGAAAGAGTGTTCCCTTGATAGTTTTTAGAGAGGTGTTTTATGTCTGTTCAGTTCAGTTCAGTTCAGTTCAGTCCAGTCGCTCAGTCGTGTCTGACTCTTTCAACCCCATGAATCGCAGCACGCCAGGCCTCCCTGTCCATCACCAACTCCCGGAGTTCACTCAGACTCACGTTCTTCGAGTCCGTGATGCCATCCAGCCATCTCATCCTCTGTCATCCCCTTCTCCTCCTGTCCCAACCCCTCCCAGCATCAGAGTCTTTTCCAATGAGTCAACTCTTCACATGAGATGGCCAAAGTACTGGAGTTTCAGCTTTAGCATCATTCCTTACAAAGAACACCCAGGGCTGATCTCCTTTAGAATGGACTGGTTGGATCTCCTTGCAGTCCAAGGGACTCTCAAGAGTCTTCTCCAACACCACAGTTCAAAAGCATCAGTTATTCAGTGCTCAGCCTTCTTCACAGTCCAACTCACACATCCATACATGACCACAGGAAAAAAAAATAGCCTTGACTAGATGGACCTTAGTTTGCAAAGTAATGTCTCTGCTTTTGAACATGCTATCCAGGTTGTTAGAAAGCTAATAATCAGATAAGAGAGACACTTCAAGGCTGAGGGAGTTTCACCAGGCCCCTTTCCCACAATATGCATTTTGAGATAGGGTGGCATGAAGTGCGTCATCCTCTGGCCATAAAACATTTGACGGGAATACTAGTTTGTTGAGCCATTATCAGCCCAAGTTTTGAGAAAAGGAAAAAATAAATTAGTTTTAGGTGGAATAATTTTGAAGAAGGCAGATTCCAATGCAAATGCATAGTTTCAATAACATGGCTTAGGAAAAACAATTCCATATGGAAAACGCATTGCCTAGCTCAAGTCAGAACCAGATGTCATCAACACAGAATTAAAAGAAGCCTCTTTTAATTTTGTGTAGAGAAGGAAAAAAAAAAAAAAACTGCCATGTACAATTTATTTCCTCCTATCATGTGGGGACCTCTGGCCTTCTTGCTTGTTACCCTCTCACTGATCTCCTTTAGGATGGACTGGTTGGATCTCCTTGCAAGCCAAGGGACTCTCACAAGTCTTCTCCAACACCACGGTTCAAAAGCATCAATTCTTCGGTGCTCAGCTCTCTTTATAGTCCAACTCTCACATCCATACATGACCACTGGAATAACCATAGCCTTGACTAGATGGACCTTTGTCAGCATAGTAATGTCTCTGCTTTTTAATATGATATCTAGGTTGATCATAGCTTTTCTTCCAAGGAGCAAGCATCTTTTAATGTCATGGCTGAAGTCACCATCTGCAGTGATTTTGGAACCCAAGAAAATAAAGTCTCTCACTGTTTCCAATGTTTCCCCATCTATTTGCCATGAAGTGATGGGATCAGATGCCGTGTTCATAGTTTTTTTAGTGTTGAGTTTTAAGGTGGCTTTTCACTCTGCTCTTTCACTTTCATCAAGAGGCCCTTTGGTTCTTCTAAAGGTCGGGCAACTAGAGGAGTTCTAAGTTCATGGCTTCTTTCCTCAAAGGACATTTCTAAATCCTGAGATGATGATATGGACGGCTGTGAAGACAGGGTGGGCTGGACAGCCAAATTGAGCCCTGTAGCCTTAGTGGCATTTGGGAGGCGAAGTCTCAATAGATGGGCTGTAATAAACATACAATACATCTTGTCCTTGAGACATTAGAGAAGAGAAGTAGGTGAAATCTAACTGAAATTGCAACCCAGTCCTGATCGAGATCAATGACTAATTGAATTATGGTGACAGCCCTCCCTTGTCTGTTTAACAGAGGAAAAGGAAAACCTTCTCAAGGACATCAATTTTAGGGCTAGTCTTTATAGTTTTTTTATATATGATATCCAGAATAAAATAGTTTATTTTGATATATAGTATCCATGATATATTTAATTTATATATTTACACATTATATTTGATATAGTAAATAGCTAAATGATTGCTTATATAATCAAATAATTTAAATATTACATTTCATAGTATTATGTATGAACAATGCTGCTGCTGCTTAGTCACTCTGTCATGTCCAACTCTTTGCCACCCCTGTAAGATTCCTCAGTCAATAGGATTTTCCAGGAAAGATTACTGGAGTGGGTTGCCATTTCCTCCTCTAGGGGATCTTCCCAACCCAGGGATTAAACTTGTGTCTCCCTTGTCTCCTGCCTTGGCAGGCAGATTCTTTACCACTGAGCCACTTTGAAAGCTCATATATAATCAATAATTTGCATTATGTAAATATATCTAATTCAAAGAATCATAAATATGCGATTTTTCCCTTTTTTATTGAGCAACTCTTCTAAGTTTTTTCCTCTGATTCTTCCTTATCTTCTCAACCACTAAATATTGGAATGTCCCTAACTCTCAGTCCTATAAACTATCCACTTTTTTCTCTGCCCTCATTCTTTTTGTGACCTCATCCATTCTCTTGTCATTAAATACCATATGAATTGATAACAGGAAGAGGGATTCACCTCTCATATGTCTAGGCTGCCATATGCAACTGTATACTCAAATTTATCACTTAGCTATCCATAGGTAAAACAAGTTAAAACATCCCTAAGTAGACTTCTGGTTTCCTTTCATAACTAGTTTCCCCCACATTCTTTATTTTAGAAAATGCAATCCCCTCTTTCCAAGTGGCAAAACCCTTTCTCAATACCAGATTTCCAATCCAACAGCAAACACTATTTGGTTCATCTTTAACATATGTTAAAAATATGGTCACATCATTTCTCTCATTCTCAGGCTTCCCTGCTGGCTCAGTGGTAAAGAATTTACCTGCCAGCTTAGGAGACATAGGCTCAATCCTTGGGTAGGAAAGGTCCCCTGGAGGATAAAATGGTAACCTACTCCAGATTTTGCCTGGGAAATCCCATGAACAGAGGAGCCTGGTGGGCTACAATCCATAGGGTCACAAAGAGTCAGACATGACTGAGCATACATACACACACTTCAAATCATAATTATCTCTCACCTGGAGCCTTACTTTAGCTGCAACTGTTTTCCCAGATTACACACTTGTCCTCCAGCCACCTATTCTCATCATGGGACCCAATGGAGAAACTGTCCACAACACTCTTTAGACCCTTGACCCTGTGATGAATTTCCATCCCACTCAAAGAAGAGCTAAAATACTCACAGTGATCTAGTAGGTCCTACACAATCTATTTCTCTGCACCTCCCTGTGCTCATTTCTTGGCATTCATATCCTCATGCATTTGCTGTAGCTGAACTTGCTGGTTATGCCTGAAATGTCTTACCCCTGCCTACTTTTTGGACTTGCTGCTGTTGGTGCTTGGAATACTCTTACTACAAACATCAATTTGGACACCTCTCTCACTTCTTTTATCAAATACCACATCAATGAAAGTTTTTCTTATAATCATATTTGAAAATTACACTCTCCCCAGTATATATTCTACCACTCTTTTGTGCTCTAGATTTTTTTCCACCAGTACAATAACACACACACTCATACACACATACATTTCACTTAGGTATTGGATTATTGTTTTTCAACTACTACTAGAATAGGACTGAGATGAGAATAGGCAATTTTTTGCTCTCTTTTGTTTATTGTTATAGTGCAATCACTCTCAACATGGATAGCTACTCTATAAATAACAGTTGAATAAAAAATTATGAGTATGGTTAATGTTTCTTTCACAAAGTCTGATGTTATAACCTGAGGTTCTCTTTTTTGGAAAATATATTTATTCAATGGCAATTCAAAGGGTATTAGAGTTATGATAAAATAAAGATATTGTTTATCTTATACTTTAAAATCTTTTGCATAATGCACCATTGAGAAAATAACACTCAGTGCTCCTACACACACATATAAAATATAGACAGATTAACTTAGGTAGGTAGTAACAGGAAGCCAGATATGTTTGTAGTCAAAATTACTGATCCTTTTATTGAATCTTGCAAACAGAGTTAGACTAGGGAGAAAATGATAAGAACATCTGATACCCATTATTAGATATTCATTTAACAGTTCTGGGAAATAGCAATTCTCATTCACATTTTCTGTTAGCTTCCTAAAAGTGGGCCTGTCTGAGAATTCAGTCATGGGGAGACATGTTTTGATCAAGTCTGTTGCTTTTCCTTCAAAATGAACTGCATAATGCACCTGTGTAACTTCACTTCTTAATCAGGTCAGCAGGATTGCATTGAAACTGAGTTTAATGCTGCTATAAATTGAGGATTACTTGAAAAACTGCCCTAATCCCTTTTCTTTGTTAGAAGAATGCAAGAGATAATACTAATGTCTGCTCTCTAAATTTAGTAAAATTGAACAAAACATTAAGCAATATCATTTTGTGCCCTTTCATTGGCTTTGGTATACATTTTCACAGGTAAAATCATCTTTCCAAATATACATACATATGTATATATTTGTATATAAATACATTTGCATATGTATATGTCTATATAATATATATATAAAACTTTGCTATAAATATATGTATATACACAGTGAACTCCAATTTTCAGAATTTCACAGAAATTAATTTTTCTAAATCGTATACTTAAACTTTGTTGATGATAATAACTTGCTATTTCTTTGAAAACAACATATTAATGGAAGGCTAGTCTCTACACTAAATGATGAAAGGTGTAAAGTATTCCTTTCTCTTTGCCTATTTTTTTGTTTTTCNTATGTATATACACAGTGAACTCCAATTTTCAGAATTTCACAGAAATTAATTTTTCTAAATCGTATACTTAAACTTTGTTGATGATAATAACTTGCTATTTCTTTGAAAACAACATATTAATGGAAGGCTAGTCTCTACACTAAATGATGAAAGGTGTAAAGTATTCCTTTCTCTTTGCCTATTTTTTTGTTTTTATGCATCTCTTCATCTAGGTGCTATGCTTTCTGTTTTTCTCCTATTGTTATAGTTGGTTGGTTCTAAATCAATTATTTGAAGTAAATCATTAATAAAAAAATTTGTGACTTTTACATCAATATCTTGTTTTTTGACTGGACAATACTTTTTTTGTTGTTGTTGCTGTTGTTATTTCATGTTAACTATGGAGTCCATAGCAGAAAAATGCAAAAATACTTGGGATGATGGTAGAATTTTAAATAATTGTTCTAATGCTCCTGATATAACTCATTTAACAACTTATAAAAAATTCAGGGGAGAAAGTTTCAAGGAAAAAATATTATATTCAGAACCACATTTATCTTCATGTAGAGACAAATGGCAACTCACTCTAGTATTCTTGCCTGGAAAATCCCATGGACAGAGGAAACTGGTAGGCTACAGTCCATGGGGTCACAAAGAATCAGACACGACTGAGTGACTTCACTGTCACTTTCAGAGACATTAAGTATACCTTCCTCTTAATTAGGAAGCAATTGTAGTTTACAACTTCTCACTTGCCTTGAGCAGATCTTTACATCAGGAAAACTATTATGGATTTTTGAAGGAAATTTGAATGGAAAAGGAAGAGAAAACACCTAAAAGAGGATCAACATTGTTATTTTGTATTCGAGGAAGGTATCATGATTTCAGATGGAAGAAAAGATTCTTCCACTTTCTTAGGCTTTAAGTTCCACAGTGTTCATTACTCTCTCATCAGTTTTTCAGCCTCCTTTGAGATGAATGCAACTGACTCCATCCTTCTGCAGGTAACCAATTTAATTAACTTGGTCTGCTTTCAGTCTTATAAATGTCAATCTATAGCACAAAGTAATTGATATTCTTAAGTAAAACTGTAGTACATTTCTAGTTTGTATATCTTAAATGCTACAGATACCNATTTTGTTTTTTTTTACTTTACAATACTCTGTTGGTTTTGGCATACGTTGACATTAATCTGCCATGGGTGTACATGAACTCCCAAACATGAACCCCCCTCCCACTTTCCTAGGCTTTAAGTTCCACAGTGTTCATTACTCTCTCATCAGTTTTTCAGCCTCCTTTGAGATGAATGCAATTGACTCCATCCTTCTGCAGGTAACCAATTTAATTAACTTGGTCTGCTTTCAGTCTTATAAATGTCAATCTATAGCACAAAGAAATTGATGTTCTTAAGTAAAACTGTAGTACATTTCTAGTTTGTATATCTTAAATGCTACAGATACCATGCTTCTGTATTATTGAACTCACTGAATTTACATGTTTTTCTCAACATATTAATTTTTGAAGAGAAGGGGCAAATATTTTACAATCAAATATTTAGAGTTTTTTAAGGTGTTTTCTTGCTTTAATATCTTATTTTTTATTAATTTATTTTTACTTGGAATATAATTGCTTTACAATATTGTGTTGGTTTTTGTCATACATCAACATGAATCAGCCATAGGTATAAGAAAGCACTTTCAAAAGAACTATTTCAGAGGCTTCAAATACTATACTATATTTCCAATTAAAATGGTAAGATGTCTTGGAATTCAAAGTGCTACTAAATAAACTGTAAAGATATATTCCTGTGTTTTATTTTTTTAAGTGAACTATCCTTCAGTTCATTTCAAAGGAGAAATCATGCCCTCCATTTTAAGACTCCAAAGGAAATTCTCACCATGATGACAGATAAAATGCCCAGAGAAACTTAAATATTCAACTATATTTTATTAAGGTTGTTGTTTTTGTTTAGTTATACAGTTTCATAGGATTTAACCAGACTGCTCATATCCCTAATTTTCCCATAAATAATATTACTTTTTAATGTGTAATTTTGAAGAATGGACATTTTCAGGGACATACATGTGGTATTTCAGAAGAAATGTTTTACTATGCATTCCTACTCTTCTTCCTTTTTATCAGTCAGTTCAGTTCAGTCACTCAGTCGTGTCCAGCTCTTTGTGACCCTATGGACTATAGCACACCAGGGTTCCCTGTCCATCACCAACTCTAGAGCCTGATCAAACTCATGTCCATCGAGTCTGTGATGCTATCCAACCATCTCATCCTCTGTCATCCTTTTCTCCTCCTGCCCTCAATCTATCCCAGCATCAGGGTCTTTTCTGATGAATCAGTTCTTCACATCAGGTGACCAAAGGATTGAATTTTCAGCGTCAGCATCAGTCCTTCAAGTGAATATGCAGGACTGATTTCCTTTAGAATGGACTAGTTGGATCTCCTTGCCATCCAAGGGACTCTTAAGAGTCTTCTCCAACACCACAGTTCAAAAGCATCAGTTCTGAAGAGTGCTCGGCTTTCTTTATGGTCCAGTTCTAACATCTATATATGACTACTGGAAAAACCATAGCTTTGACTAGATGGGCATTTGTCAGCAAAATAATGTCTGCTTTTTAATATAATGACTATGTTGGATATAGTTTTTCTTCCAAGGAATAGTGTCTTTTAATTTCATAACTGCAGTTGCCATTTGCAGTAATTTGGAGTCCAAGAAAATTAAGTCTGTCAATGTTTCCCTTGTTTCCCTATCTATTTACCATGAAGTGCTGGGACNAAAATAATGTCTGCTTTTTAATATAATGACTATGTTGGATATAGTTTTTCTTCCAAGGAATAGTGTCTTTTAATTTCATAACTGCAGTTGCCATTTGCAGTAATTTGGAGTCCAAGAAAATTAAGTCTGTCAATGTTTCCCTTGTTTCCCTATCTATTTACCATGAAGTGCTGGGACCAGATGTCATGATCATAGTTTTTTGAATGTTGAGCTTTAAGCCAACTTTTTCACTCTCCTCTTTCACTTTCATCAAGAGGCTCTTAATGTTAAGGGGATATGAATTTGTCCATTTATTCTTCATCTAGAAAGTACAACTTCCTCATTCTCTTGCCAGTCAACCTAGTGGTACAATTTCTATTTTGTTCTGGAATCACAGAAATGATTCCATTACTTCTTTGTGAAGCAACCTATACCCAGCCCTTTATCTCTTCCTGGTCCATTTTCAGTTCACCTTACTCAATCATGGCTAACTCTGTGACCACAAAGAATGCAGCATGCCAGTCTTCCCTGTCCATCACCAACTCCCGGAGCTTTCTCAAACTCATGTCCATCAAGTTGGTGATGCCATCCAACCATCTTATCCTCTGTTGTCCCCTTTTCCTCCTGCCTTCGATCTTTCCCAGCATCAGGGTCTTTTCTAATGAGGTGTCTCTTCACATCAGGTGGCTAAAGTATTGGTCCTTCAGTTTCGGCATCAATCCTTCCTATGAATATTCAGGACTGATTTCCTTTAGGATTGACTGGTTGGATCTCCTCACAGTCCAAGGGACTCTTCTCCAACACCCAGTTCAAAAGCATCACTTCTTTGGCACTCAGCTTTCTTTATGGTCCAATTCACATCCATACATGACTATTGGAAAAACCATAACTTTGACTATATGGATCTTTGTCAGTAATGCCTCTGCTTTTTAATACACTAAGTCTGTCATAGCTTTTCTTCCAAGGAGGAAGCATCTTCTAATTTCATGGCTGCAGTCACCATCTGCAGTGATTTTGGAGCCCAGAAAAAGAAAGTCTTTCACTGTTTCCATTGTTTCCCCATCTATTTGCCATGAAGTGATGGGATCGGATGCCATGATTTTAGTTTTCTGAATATTGATTTTTAAGCCAGTTTTTTCACTCTCCACTTTCATCAAGAGGCTCTTTAGGTCTTCACTTTCTGCCATAAGGGTGGTGTCACCTGCGTATCTGAGGTTATTGATATTTTCCCCAGCAATTTTGACTCCAGCTTGTGCTTCATCCAGCCCAGAATTTTGCATGATGTACTCTGCATATGTTAAATAAGCAGGGTGATAATATACAGCCTTGACGTACTCCTTTCCCAAATTAGAACCAGTCCGTGGTTCCATGTCTGGTTCTAACTGTTGCTTCTTGACCTAGTCCATCTTAAATAGCCACTTTGTTCTCAAATATTTCACCACTATCACATTAATGAAACCTAAGGGTGAATAAAAAGGATGGGATTTCATAAATATATCCCAGAGCATCTCCATGAGTAGAAAACTGAAGTCAGAGAAGTGAGAATGAAAAGGAGAGCATCCGCTCCAGTAGGAAGCTGGATTCATCCAGTGGGATGAATCCTCGTCCCCATAACATGAACCTCAAAGGCAGGGTTTTATGTCGCTTGTATCTCCCTACATGCCATTTTGGGGGACTCACGTTGCCTTGCAAAATGCAGGCATTAAGAATTTTAGAATAGAAGGAACATTCACTTATTAAATGTCATCTGAAATCAAGAGACCCAACTCTCCCTGAAAATGTTCAGCAGAGAGAGTTTACAACCAGGACCCTTTGGGACAAGGTGGAAAGCTTAACCTCAGGCACACGTGATGGCAAGGGCCAGCAGAGGACAGCAGTTTGGCAGGAATATGGAGGCAGGTCTGGAGAGAATGAGGCCAGTGAAAACTACCAACAGGAAACCATTGCACTCTGCTCTTGGAAGAGCTTAACTATGAGCTGGAGCTTCACAGAATAAGATGGGAATTTTCTTGAAGTTCACATTTTTAAAAAACGTTTTTATTATGAAGAGTTTCACACATGTGTACACACACACAAAGTAGAAAAACATAGTGAACACTATGAATGTGAATGTATCTATTCATTTATCAATATTCTGCCGCACTTCCTTACGTACACCTATTTTCTTTCTTTCTTATGTTAGAGACAACTGGAGTTTAAAATTCCAGGACATGTGTTCTAGAGGGGAGATTCTGTGGATAGTCCTGCCCGTACAGTCCCACATTGCCCTCGAAGACCCCAGTTTCAATCCTTCTGCTCTGACACCCCTCGGTTGTAAGCTAATCCTTAGGATGGCAAGATGGGTGCAGGACTTTTAGGAATCATGTCAACATTCAGGCAGGAAGAAGATCCAGGTAAAGAGATGCATGCTAATAGGCCACTTTTTGCACTAGAGATGAAGACAGGGCACCAGGGGAACAGTAAAATTTGGGGTCCAAAAATAGGTTTTTCCAAACCACATAAGAAATAAGGGAGAGTACCAAGAAGTCCAACTCAGGAAAAAAAACAAACAAACAAAACATGCTTTTATTGATTACTTCTTACAGCTCCAAATAAGACCAGGCCTTTATACAAATTATCTCATTGAATCTTCACAGCAACCCAACTGAGTAGGTGAAATAATTTTACAGATGATGAAATGAGACCTTGAGAAACCTCATAGCTGTCTCAAGGCTACAGAGCTGATAAATAGTGGCTCCAAAGCCATTCCCTTTTGATGGTTACACAACAATGTGGATGTTAAGCCAGTAGACTATACACTTACAAATGGGTAAAACGGTAACATTTGCAGAGAATCCCTATCTCTGCTCTACTCCTGTCTCTTATACACATCTAGATGTGTATAAGAGACAGTGCCTGTACAGTCCCACATTGCCCTCGAAGACCCCAGTTTCAATCCTTCTGCTCTGACACCCCTCGGTTGTAAGCTAATCCTTAGGATGGCAAGATGGGTGCAGGACTTTTAGGAATCATGTCAACATTCAGGCAGGAAGAAGATCCAGGTAAAGAGATGCATGCTAATAGGCCACTTTTTGCACTAGAGATGAAGACAGGGCACCAGGGGAACAGTAAAATTTGGGGTCCAAAAATAGGTTTTTCCCAACCACATAAGAAATAAGGGAGAGTACCAAGAAGTCCAACTCAGGAAAAAAAACAAACAAACAAAACATGCTTTTATTGATTACTTCTTACAGCTCCAAATAAGACCAGGCCTTTATACAAATTATCTCATTGAATCTTCACAGCAACCCAACTGAGTAGGTGAAATAATTTTACAGATGATGAAATGAGACCTTGAGAAACCTCATAGCTGTCTCAAGGCTACAGAGCTGATAAATAGTGGCTCCAAAGCCATTCCCTTCAGCTGCTCTCATTTCCTTATTAGTCATCTGCTCTGAGATACAGTAAATGTCCCTCATCGAAAAATCTATAATCCTTACCATTGAAACCCACTATTATATACACATGATTCCAAACCCAGGAGCACAGAAGTGCACATTATTCTTGTGGCCATTGCAGAATGCTGCCCACCAGGCTGCTGGTCTGTCTGTGTCTACACCAGCACCCTCTGGGTAAAGGCCCCTGTGCCCAGGCACATCTGCTTAAAGAAATGGAGTCAAAACCTCTATAAAGTCATTGTTTTTCTGATCTTTCCAATAAAAGAAAATGCATGTAGATCCACTGGGGCTCAAAGTGACCTTCTGTCAAAGGCCTCTGAATTGTCTTCAAAGAAAGAAAATATTGCTTTGTGCACAGCTCTTGGGATAGTTTAGTCATGAACTGCACATAAAAGCAAAGATAAGAGATTTGGTAACATCCAAAATTCTTTTTTTAACATTTTATTATAAACTTGTCAAAAGTACACAAAAGAAGAGAGAATAATATAATGAATCCATGTGCCCATCCTCTGATTCAACAGTTATTCATTTTTTGTGCCACTGGCTTCATCCATTTCTTTTTATCTGTCTTCTTTTTTGTGAATATTTTTCTAACCAATTCCCCTGATCAGGTCATTTTGCCCCTCAATCTTTCTATATGTATGCCTAATAAGTAGGCATTTTCTTTGATAAACACAAAACCATTTTCACAAGCAGTGGTATTAACACCCACTCTATATTCAAATTTCCAATTGTCTCAAAAATCTTTTAATCATTGGTTTCTTCAAAACAGGATCTAAACAAAATCAGGTCACTGCTTTTGACTGTTACGTTGCTTAATCTCTTCTAACCAAGAGTAATGTTAACATCTAAACAATGTCAGCAAGGTTTGACTTCAACTTCTTTAGCTCCTCAAACATATTCTCTCTCATTTCTAAGCTTTTGCATTTACAGTGCTTTCTGCCTGAAATATGTTCCCAACCCCCTACATCACCTCATAATCCCCTACTTGTCCAGCTGTCAGGTCAGATGTTCTTCCTTCTGTGTAGTGGGCCCCTTCCAGACCTTCTCTTATTAAATGCAGACTCTGATTTAACACTTCTGGGGCTGTCTCTTATACNATATGTTCCCAACCCCCTACATCACCTCATAATCCCCTACTTGTCCAGCTGTCAGGTCAGATGTTCTTCCTTCTGTGTAGTGGGCCCCTTCCAGACCTTCTCTTATTAAATGCAGACTCTGATTTAACACTTCTGGGGCAGGGTATGAGATCCCGAATTTCTATTTTTTTCCTTTTTTTTTTTTTTTTTTCTTGTTGGCTGTGCCATACAGTATGTAGGATCTTAGTTCCCCAAACAGGAATTGAACCTGTGCCCTCTGCAGTGGAAGCATGGAGTCTTAACCACTTGACCAGCGGGGAAGTCCTGAGATTTTGCATTTCTAACAAGCTCTGTAGTTATAGCAATGTTGCTGGTCTAAGAACCATTCTTTGAGTAGTAAGAGATTATGGTATTCCCTGCTTCCTTTGTCAGAGCGCTTATCACACTGTATAGTAATGGCCTCTTTGAATATCTGTGTTCCCTCTAGACTGGGGGTGGGCAAACTACTGGAGATTTTGGGACACAACAATGCCCTTTTGCTTATATCTTATATATGGCTGCTTTCAAGATATAACAGCAAACTTGAGGAGTTGCGAGAGAGACAGTGTGTCCCACAAAGCCTAAAGTACTTACCTTCCGGCTCTTCATGGAAAAACTTTCCTGTCCTTGCTCTAGACTGTAGTGCAGAGGTGATGGTTTTTTCACTCGAACATCTGAGAACCCAGTCCAGGGCTTCATACTTACTTGTTAATCAAGAAGTAGCTAGCTGTTCAGTCACGAGTAACAGTAGTAGCTGACAGTAACTGAGAGTTTGCCATATGCCAGGCACTGTCCTAAATGCTTTACATGCAGCATCTCATTTTATTCCCACAGCAACCCTGTGTAGGAGGTAGAATGTTCTCACATTTCAGATGAAGAAACAAAAGCTTAGAGGTTCTTGCCCTGCCCAAGTTGAAAGTACCAACAAACCAATATAATCTGACTGCTACATTTGAAAGAAACAATTGAAAATGGTGGCTGCATTCCTGCAAGATATTTATCCTGGGCCCATTTGGGACAGCCTGGGTCAATCTCTGTATAATGGCTACAAAGGGACTGTCTAAAAATTCAAAACCTCCTTAGTGTTTACATGCACACATGTTAGGTCAGTTGCACATCTACACAAACACACAAAAGCACCTTCTTTGTAATAAAGGCTACTCAATTATAATGGGCCCTGATAACTCCTCTAAGAGCCCAAAGCAAAATCAGCACTTAAGAGAATAGCACTGCGAGATCAAAACCTGCCTGGGGTTGCCTTTCCCTTGGTAGTTCTTTCTTCCCCCAACCACCCAAAACTACCCTAATAGCACCTTCCCCAGCCCTAAGCCCCTATCAGCATTTTTAATAAGAGACAGTTAACTGGAAGGATTAAACACACAAAATCCGTTAAACTTGAGAACCTCTATCTTTATCTACATCACCTAGCACCAGGATTCCTACAGATAGAGGGGTGGCAGCTAATTTAACCTTTATTATTTTGTTAAAAGCCAATGGATTAAGGGACTTCCCTGGCGGTCCAGTGGTTAAGACTCTGTGCTTCCACTGCAGGGAGCACATGTTCGATCCCTGGTCAGAGAACTAAGATCCTGTATCCCAGATGGCCGAATAAATAAATGAATGTTTAAAAAATAGCCAGTGGGTTGAAGTGACTTAGGCAGTGTTTCATGGACATAGTAATAATTCTAGGAATAGAGTATATATGTCTTGTGTCCGAAGCTCGTAAGAAAGAGAAAGGATTAGAGATAAACACAGGGAATGGTGAGTGAAAGGAGAAAAATGTGTATGAGATAGATAATCGCCTAGCAGAGAAGAACTGAGAGGAAAAAAACCTTTGATTATGATCCTAATTTGTATATTGATTGCTATATTTGTTAAGAGTTTTGGGATCTTATTTTAAAAAGAAAACCTGAAGTATACATTAAGGAAACCCTTGAATCAACTATAATAACTAAAGAAACTTTAATTTAAAAATTTATTCCTGGCACTCTCCTTCTGAAATGGCTATCCACTCAGAGATAGTCCACTCTATCTATCTATGGACTGTTTTTCTCTCTAAATAAATCTACTTCTTACCTATCACTTTCCCTTTCATTGAATTATTTCTGCAATGAGACCTCAAGAACCTCAGTTTCACCGGGAACAGGAGGGCGATGTGTCCAGAGAGGGCAGGAAGCCCCCGCAACACCCCATCTGTCCCCATCCCCTTCCTTACACATCTCTTCCATTTGGCTGTTCCTGGGAGAAGGCAATGGCACCCCACTCCAATACTCTTGCCTGAAACTCCCATGGATGGAGGAGCCTGGTAGGCTGCAGTCCAGGGGATTGCGAGGAGTCAGACATGACTGAGAGACTTCACTTTCACTTTTCACTTTCATGCATTGGAGAAGGAAATGGCAACCCACTCCAGTGTTCTTGCCTGGAGAATCCCAGGGACAGGGAAGCCTGATGGGCTTTTCTCTCTGGGGTCGCACAGAGTCGGACACGACTGAAGCGACTTAGCAGCAGTAGCAGCAGCAGCGCCTTTATAATAAACGAATAACAGTAAAAAAAAAAAAAAAATTATTCCTAGTCTTAATCTAAGGAATAACCCTGACATCTTGTCTCAAAACTCCTATTTGAATAAACCACTTCCCTGACCTTGTAGAGAAATCTGTTTTGTGACTCTAAATATTAATCTCCATCAGAAATCTAAGGTTTGACAATGAAGGAGTTGAGGTCTGGAAACAATCCTATGTAAGGACCTCCTTGTGATTAAATTTGACTGTCTTGAGTCTGTTCTCTAGGAACTCTGCGAGAAGGCAAGTATGAAGACCTAATGTTATAGGTAAAAAAGGAATCCCTTGGACTTTCCCTTCAGACAAGATAGAGTAGCAGGGACTAGAATAATCCTCCAACCTAAAACAACCAGAAAAATGGACACAAATATAAAAAAAAATATATTCAAGGCACCATACATCAGAAAATGACAGTCATCCCAAGAGATGCTGAGCTCTATAGTCACCCCAGATTACTGTCCTAAAAGAGTTCCCAAGCTGTGGCTCAGTGAGAGGGAACCCAAACAGAGCCTGGCAGATACTCCTGATTTGAAGAGATGGAGCTGATCATGTGATGAGACCAAATCAGTTAGAGCTGGCAGGGCAGTACCAAAACCAAAAAGGAGAGAGCTATAGAGAGATAGAACCCTGCAGTTCTTCAAAAGGGTCTGCCTTCAGAACTCAGCATATTCATGTGAGAAAATTATTGAAGGCCAGGGAAAGAACTGCTTAGATGAAAGAGTGAAGAACCTCAGCATTGATAAGAAAATAGTCTGATTACTCAGAAGGATCTTGGGCTCCTCTGATACCACCTGAAGAATTTTAAAAGCTAAACCTTAAAGGATCAAACTGTTTCCAAGTAATTTGCATCTAAAACTAAGTTCAAGGATATTTTTAGAAAGACAAAAATATCCCACACTCAATGTAAAATTCACACTGTCTAACATCCAGTCAAAAATTAACAGGTTTACAAAGAAGCAGGAAATATGATCCATAGTAAGAAAAATCATCAGTTCATCAAAACTGACCCCAACATGACACAGAAGTAAAAATTAGCCAACAAGGATATTAAAACAGTCATAACTACATCCCATATGTTCAAAGAGTTAGGTAGACACATGGAAGAAATAAAATGGCCCAAACTGAACTATTATACAAAAAAACCTATAATGTATACGGTAAAAAAAAAAAAAAGCTGGATGAAATTGATGACATATTAGACATTTCAGAAGAAAAGACTGAACTTGAGCATAACACTAGAAGCTACCAATGAAATAGAAAAAGTGAATTTTTTTAAAATGAGCTGTGAGAAAGCCTTGAGTAAACTGACCATCATGCAACTCAAATCAAAAGGTAGAAATTGTCAGATGGATTGGAAAAAGTAAGGAGCATATATGCTACCTATAAAAAACATTCACTATAAAGTTAAAAGTAAAAAGATGGAAAATGTTTATCATGTTGTACTAATCAAAAGAAAACTGAGTGACTAGATTAATATCGGTAATATTCATAGCAAAGCATATTACCAGTGGTAAAGAAGGTCAATTCATGGTGATGAAAGGATCATTCATCAAAAGGGCATCATAATCTAAAAGAGAGCTTCAAAATACATGAAATAAAAGTTTGTAGAGGGAATTCCCTGGAAGTCAAGTGGTTAAGACTCTGAGCTCTCACTGCCAAGGGCCCAGATTCAATCCCTGACTGGGAAACTAAAATCCCGTGAACTGCGTGGCTCAGCCAAAATAAATAAGTAAATGTATTACTGTCCTAAAAGAGTTCCCAAGCTGTGGCTCAGTGAGAGGGAACCCAAACAGAGCCTGGCAGATACTCCTGATTTGAAGAGATGGAGCTGATCATGTGATGAGACCAAATCAGTTAGAGCTGGCAGGGCAGTACCAAAACCAAAAAGGAGAGAGCTATAGAGAGATAGAACCCTGCAGTTCTTCAAAAGGGTCTGCCTTCAGAACTCAGCATATTCATGTGAGAAAATTATTGAAGGCCAGGGAAAGAACTGCTTAGATGAAAGAGTGAAGAACCTCAGCATTGATAAGAAAATAGTCTGATTACTCAGAAGGATCTTGGGCTCCTCTGATACCACCTGAAGAATTTTAAAAGCTAAACCTTAAAGGATCAAACTGTTTCCAAGTAATTTGCATCTAAAACTAAGTTCAAGGATATTTTTAGAAAGACAAAAATATCCCACACTCAATGTAAAATTCACACTGTCTAACATCCAGTCAAAAATTAACAGGTTTACAAAGAAGCAGGAAATATGATCCATAGTAAGAAAAATCATCAGTTCATCAAAACTGACCCCAACATGACACAGAAGTAAAAATTAGCCAACAAGGATATTAAAACAGTCATAACTACATCCCATATGTTCAAAGAGTTAGGTAGACACATGGAAGAAATAAAATGGCCCAAACTGAACTATTATACAAAAAAACCTATAATGTATACGGTGAAAAAAAAAAAAAGCTGGATGAAATTGATGACATATTAGACATTTCAGAAGAAAAGACTGAACTTGAGCATAACACTAGAAGCTACCAATGAAATAGAAAAAGTGAATTTTTTTAAAATGAGCTGTGAGAAAGCCTTGAGTAAACTGACCATCATGCAACTCAAATCAAAAGGTAGAAATTGTCAGATGGATTGGAAAAAGTAAGGAGCATATATGCTACCTATAAAAAACATTCACTATAAAGTTAAAAGTAAAAAGATGGAAAATGTTTATCATGTTGTACTAATCAAAAGAAAACTGAGTGACTAGATTAATATCGGTAATATTCATAGCAAAGCATATTACCAGTGGTAAAGAAGGTCAATTCATGGTGATGAAAGGATCATTCATCAAAAGGGCATCATAATCTAAAAGAGAGCTTCAAAATACATGAAATAAAAGTTTGTAGAGGGAATTCCCTGGAAGTCAAGTGGTTAAGACTCTGAGCTCTCACTGCCAAGGGCCCAGATTCAATCCCTGACTGGGAAACTAAAATCCCGTGAACTGCGTGGCTCAGCCAAAATAAATAAGTAAATGATGTTTTTAATTGTTAGAACTTCAAGGAGAAATAGACAAATCCATAACTATAGTCAGAGATCTTAAAGCACCTTTGTCAATAACTAGTAGAACAAATAGAGATAAAAATCAGTAAAAATAGAGAAGATTTGAACAACACAATCCCCAACTTGACCTGACTGACAATCCCCCAACAATAAGAGAATTCACATTCTTTTCAAGTGCACAAGGAAAATCTACCATGCTAGACCAAATCCTGGGCCATAAAATATGTCTCAATAAATTTAAGCATCCAAGTCATATAAAGATGCTCTTTGACAACAGTAGAATAAATTACCAAGATCTCTGGAAAATCTTCAGTTATTTGAAAGTTAAGTACTTCTAAATAATCCATGAGTCAGAGAAGAAATCAAAGAAAAACTAAAAAGTAGTTTGAACAAAAATGAAAATACAGCATATCTAAATTTGGGGGCTGTCACAAAAGTGTCACTTAGGGGGAAATTTATAGCTTTAAATGCCTAAGTTAGAAAAGAATAAAGGTATCATACCAATGACCGATTTTCAGCTCAAGAAACTAGAAAAAATATTAGTAGAAATGAAACAAATATTAAAATCAGTGAAATAGATAACAGAAACACAATAGAGAAAATCTGTAACACTAAAAGCTAATTCTATGAGATGATCAATAAAACTGATAAACCTCTAGCAAGACTGATCTGCAAAAGAAAACACAAATTACCAACATCAAGAGTGAGAGTAGCTACTTCATTAAACATTCTACAGATAGTAAACAACTAATAAGGAAATAAACAACTTTGTGATAATAAATTTGGTAATTTAGATAAAAGGGACCAACACAAAACCTACTCAAAAAGACATAGACAAACTGAATAGCTGTTTATAAAAAAAAAAAAAAACAACTTTGTAATTAAATACCTTCCCACAAAGAAAAATCCAAAGCCCAGGTCGCTTCACTGAATATTTAAGGAAGTTCTACTTAATATTTGAGGAAGAAATAATACCAATTCTATACGAACTCTTCCTTCCATAAAAGAAGAGGAAGGAATATATCCCAACTCATTCTACAAGGTCAGCATTACTATGACACCAAAACTCAGATTATAATTTTTTTTTAAAAGTCTACAGATCAAAATCTCTCATGAACATGCTTGCAAATATTCTAAACAAAATGTTATCAAACTGAAGCCAACAAGACAGGAAAAGTATAATGCATCATGACCAAATAGAATTCATTCCGTGAATCAAAGATTGGCTTAACGTTGGAAAATTAATTGATGTAATTTAGCCTATTAGCACACTTTTTAAAAAGTTAAAAAGAAAAACTACACGATCATTTTAATAGATGCAGAAAAAGCATTGACAAAGTTGAATATTCATTTCAATTATTAAAAAAAGTCATGACCAAATAGAATTCATTCCGTGAATCAAAGATTGGCTTAACGTTGGAAAATTAATTGATGTAATTTAGCCTATTAGCACACTTTTTAAAAAGTTAAAAAGAAAAACTACACGATCATTTTAATAGATGCAGAAAAAGCATTGACAAAGTTGAACATTCATTTCAATTATTAAAAAAAAGAAATATTCAGCAAATTGAAAATGGAATTTTCTCAGCCAGATATTAGTAATCCAGAAGAACTTACTGCTATTATTCTTAATAATGAAAGACTGTTTTTCTCCTAAGATCTAGAACAAAGATATCTGCTCTTGTAAAGTCTTTTCAACATTGTACTATTGTGTAAATTTTTTCAAGTCAGTACAGCAGGGGAGGAAAAGGAAATAAAAGGCATCCAGCCTGAGAAAAGAGAAGTAAAATTATTTATAGACAACATTCAGTACAATTGTTTAGAAAATCTGTTGGAATCTATTTTTAAAAGCTACTAGAATTAATAAGTGAATTTAGCAAGATTGCAGTATATAGATCCATATTAAAAAGAATAATGTTTCTATTCCCTAGAATTGAACATTCAAAACTGAAAATTTTTAAAATTATCATTTATAATAGTATCAAACATGTGAAATATATAGGAATAAATCTGACAAAAGATATTACAAACATGTACATTGGAAGCTATAAAATCAGCTGAGGAAAATTTGTTATAAATGAATAAAGAAATATGCTTTGTTCATAGGTTGTAAGACAAAATTGTTAAGATTTCAGTCTTCCCCAGGTTGTTCTATAGATTTAAAGCAATTCCTATTCAAATCTCGGCAGGGTTTTTTTGTTGTTGAAATTCACAAGCTGATTTTAAACTTGACATGGTAATGCAAAGGTTCTAGACTAGCCAAAAATAACTTTGAAAAAGACAAGTTTGGAAAGCTAATAGTACCAATTTCAAGACATGATAAAGCTTCAGTAATCAAGGCAATAAGCTATTAGCATAAATACTGGGAAAATAAATGAACGGCAGAGAATAGAGTTCAGAAATAGGCCCACACATATGTGGACAGCTATGTTTTGACAAAATTGCTAAGAAAAATTGGTGGAGAATGGCTAATCTTTTCAACAAATGGTACTGGAACCACTGGATATCCATAACCAAAATGTAGAACTCTTGTCCAGTCCTCTACCATACACAAAAATTATCTCAAATGTATTCAGTTCAGTTCAGTTCAGTCGTTCAGTCATGTCCGACTCTTTGTGACCCCATGAATCGCAGCACGCCAGGCCTCCCTATCCATCACCATCTCCCGGAGTTCACTCAGACTCATGTCCATCGAGTCCGTGATGCCATCCAGCCATCTCATCCTCGGTCGTCCCCTTCTCCTCCTGCCCCCAATCCCTCCCAGCATCAGAGTCTTTTCCAATGAGTCAACTCTTCGCATGAGGTGGCCAAAGTACTGGAGTTTCAGCTTTAGCATCATTCCTTCCAAAGAAATCCCAGGCCTGATCTCCTTCAGGATGGACTGGCTGGATCTCCTTGCAGTCCAAGGAATTCTCAAGAGTCTTCTCCAACACCACAGTTCAAAAGCATCAGTTCTTCGGCGCTCAGCCTTATTCACATACAGACCCAAATTCAAAAACAAACTATAACATTTCTAGAAGAAAACATAGCAGAAACTCTTCGTGACTTTGATTCAGACAAAGCTTTCATAGACATGATGCCCCAAACATAGTCCATAATAGCAAAAATTGTAAATTGCACTTCATCAGAGTTTAAAACTTCTGTTCTCTGGAAGACACTGTTAGAGAACCAAAAGACTACTGAAAGACTGAGAAAATATTTGCAGAGAGTATATTTTATAAAAGGCTTAGACCTAGGATGTATAAAGGGCTCTCAAAACTCAAAAATAAGAAAACAATCCAATTTTTATGAGTAAAGAATTTGAATAGACACATCACCAGAGAAGATATACAGATGGCGCATGAAAAGATGCTCAACATCATCAGTCTTTAAGGAAATACAAATTAAAACCTCAAGGAAATACTACTGCTCAGTGTTAGAATGGCTGAAATTTAAAAGTGTGACCTTTCCAAATGTGACACGTACAGAGCAACTGGAACTCTCCTATACTCCTGATGGGAAATTAATCACACAATCACTTTGGAAAGAGTTTGGCAGTTTCTTTAAAAAAGTTAAAATATACCTACTGTATCACTCAGTCATTCTAGTCCTTTGTATTTACCCAAAAGAACTAAAAGCATACATCCACACGAGACTTATATAGAATTATCCATGAATGTCCATAGCAGCTTTATTTGTAATAGATCAAAATGGGAAGCAATACAAAGGCACATCAACAGGTAAACGAATAGACAAATGGTAGCACATCTATACAATGAAAAAAGCAATAAAGTATTAATGTAAACACCACAGATGAATCTCAAAATAAATATGCCAAATGAATGCACACAGTATAATTCTATTTATAGAAAAATTCAAGAAATAGTGATAGCAAATCGTCTAACACAATGTTGTAAATCAACTGTCAGTTTAGTTCAGCCCAGTGGCTCAGTCATGTCCATTTGTTTGCGACCCCATGGACTGCAGCACGCCAGGCCTCCCTGTCCATCACCAACTCCTGGAGCTTGCTCAGACTCACATCCATCGAGTCAATGATGCCATCCAACCATCTCATTCTCTGTCATCCCCTTCTCCTCCCGCCTTCTATCTTTCCCAGCATCAGGGTCTTTCCAAGGAGTCAGTTCATCGCATTAGGTGGCCAATGTATTGGAATTTCAGCCTCCTCATCAGTCCTTTGAATGACTATTCAGGACTGATTTCCTTCAGGACTGACAGATTTGATCTCCTTGCAGGCCAAGGGACTCTCTAGAGTCTTCTCCAACACCACAACTGAAAAGTGTGTCAGGAGTCATACTTCGGGAGTCAGTCTTTTTTTATAGTCCACTCTCACATCCATACATGACTGATGGAAAAGCCATAGCTTTAACGAGATGGACCTTTGTTGGCAAATCAACTATACGTCAATATAAAAAATTTTTTAAAGAGATAAACACCCCCCCCCAAAAAAGAAGAAAAATCAGTTTTCTAGAGGGGGAAGGGGCAAGAGGAAGGATTTAGAAAGAGGAGTGAAGTAACTTTAGCAAGTGATGGTTATGTTCAATATCTTGATTGTGGTGATAATTTCATAGGTGTATTTTTATATCAAATTTTATTTTAACAAAATTTAAAGTGCACATGTACAGTTGATCATGTGCTAATTATACTTCAATAAAGCTGTCTCTTTTCCAAAAAAAAATCCCTTTTTTCAAGTTAATACACATAAAATAGACAGGGATATGTGCAGGTCATTAAACAAAGCTGAATGAAATTGATAAACTTGTCCCTGGAAGCACAGTGAACTAGATGCAACTTCTTTGAAGCTTTCCTTCCTGTCTCTACAGGGCTGTCTTTCTCCTTCCCTGGCATTCTATGGTATTCCCTGCTTGCTTGGTACTCAGGATTCTCCATCCCACTCCCAAAATGGATCTCACTGCAGTTAACTCCTTCTCTTGTCTTTTTCTCTCTTTTACTCCTCCTGGAGCCTATTTGCAACTTATCTGTCAGTTTGGGAAGGAGATGATTTACTAATTCACACAAAATGGTGAAAAGAAAATTGAACAAATGGACATTAAAAGCAGCTCATCATGCTATCTCCTTTAGCTCTGCCTCCCTCAACCCCTGATGATATTTGCATTTCAAAAGAGGCAATTGCCTTTATACAAAATGCTGTAAGTGGAATTTGAGGCAGCAACAAGGAAATACTTTGGGGTACCAGGGATTTGCTGGCATCCATCTCATACTTTAAGTCAATCTCTGTATAAATAATATTCCCTATGCCCTCTTCTCATTGGTTAAAACAAATTTATTTAGAATCTGTAAAAAGGATTATTTCATAGCTTTGGCCATTTTTCTCTCTCGCAAATATACATGACTTTGCATTTGTTGTTTCCAGATGTTATTGGAATCTATGAGGTCAAAATACCACAAGAAATGCTTTCCTAACTTCATAAAGCAAGAAGTTTCAGAAATCTCATCTTCAGAGGCTTGATCCCAGGAGAACACTAACCTAACTTTCAGACAGTGAATTAAATAATGGATGTAAGCCTTACACAGTGCCTGAAGTGTTTATAAGATATTCCAAATTCTCAGGGACCCTGTGCCTAGAGAGAGAACTATGTCTCTAAGATGCCAGTTTTCCTTCTGGGACTGAAATAGTTGAAAGATATTTATTGTAGGACTATTATGTGTCAAGGGCTTCCCAGGTAGCTCAGTGGTAAAGAATTTACCTGCCACTGCAAGAGATGCAGGAGACTCAGTTTAGTTCCCTGGGTCAGGAAGATCCCTTGGAGAAGGAAATGGCAACCCACTGCAGTATTCTTGCCTGGAAAATCTCATGGACAGAGGAGTCTGGAGGGCTACAGTCCATGGGGTCACAAAGAGTCAGATACAACTGAGTGAGCGCCAGCACATTATATGTCAAGCCCTTTGCTGAGCAATAGGAACCCACTGATGCTGAAGCTGAAGCTCCAATACTTCGGCCACCTGATGCAAAGAGCTGACTCTTTAGAAAAGACCCTGATGGCTGGGAAAGATTGAAGGCAGGAGAAGGGGATGACAGAGGGTGAGATGGTTGGATGACATCACTGCCTCAATGGACATGAATTTGATCAGGCTCTGGGAGATGGCGAAGGACAGGGAAGCCTGGTGTGTTGCAGTCTGTGGGGTTGCAGAGTTGGACACGACTGAGCAACTGAACAACTAAGGAACCCATGGCCGTTGTGGTTCAGAGGTGGGCTCCTGAGCACCACTGCCTGGGTTCACGTTCTACCTCTTTCTTCTACATTAGCTCTGCAAGCAATTTAACTTCTCTGAGCCTCATTTTCCCATCTATAAAAAGAGAATAACAATGTTATCCTCCTCACAGGGATGCTCCAAATATTAAATCTCTTAATACATGTAAGGTAAGATTATGATCGTGCTTGTCATGTAGAAAAGGTTCAAAAAATTATCTCTGCTTGTATCTGTATAGCTCTTATAAACTTCAAACACAAAATATCTATGTCTGAGTTCTGTTCCCTGCTCCCACCAAAATTCTATTTTTCTCTTTTAGCTGTTTTCATCTCAAAAGAAGTGACATCTATTATACCACTTGTAGAGCCAGAACCCTAGATAACTACACTGTTAGTATAAGATTAAGCCATCCTGCCCCAATGAGGAGACCATAAGGAAAATCAACTGTCTTGGAGCAGGGAAAGATCACAAGGACTACAACCAGGGACACTTTGTAAAGACAAAACGATTAGTTCACCAGGAAAACATAATAATCCTAAATTATCTTGTACCTCATAATAGTGCTTCAAAACAGAGGATGCAAAATTTGATATAACTAAAAGTAGAAATAGTCAAATTTGCAATCATAGCTGAAGATGTTAGCACTGTCTTTCAATGATAGGTCAAGTAGATTTTTAAAAATCAGTAAGAATACAGAAAATATAAACACTATCAATAATGCAACCTAATTAATATTTATAGATCACAGTGACCAAAAATGGTAGAATATGTTCTGAAGTATGCATGAAACATCCTCCAAAATAGACTACCTTCTGGGCCATAAAATAATCAAAATATTCATAATATTGAAATCATACAGAGTATGTGTTCTAAACACATGGAGTTCAATTAGAAATCAATAAACTATTATAAAAGCTCCACATTTAAAAAAATTATACAATGTACTTCTTAATGACCCATAAGTCAAAGAAGGAATCTTAAACTAGAAACTATTTTAAGTGGAGGAATACTGAAAATACAACAAAATTTGTAAGATGCAGCTAAAGCACTGCTTAGGAAAATTTATAAATGCAGATTTTTAAAAGAAAAGGAAGATTTAATATAATGATCTAAGATTAAGAGTTAGATATAGAAGAACAAATTAAGCCCAAATCAAGCAACAGGAAGAAAATGATAAAGAGCAATAATTTTTAAATGGAGAATAAAAAACAGCAATGAAAAATTTTAAAGTCAAAAGTTGGTTCTTAGTAAGATTAGAAATATCTTTTTCTTTAAATGTTTGATAGAGTGCATCAGTAAATCCATGTAAGCCTAGTATATTTTTATGAAAAGGTTTTTAATTGCAAAAAGTTCTCAAATAATAGAAGAAATATTCCCCAACTTGTTTTTTGAGACCAACATAGCTACAGCAAAACTAACAAAGATATTAAAAGAAAGAGAAACCACAGAGCAATACCACTCATGAATGTCAATATAGTTAAATGGTAATCCTCTATGAACAAGTGGGTTTTAACCAAAATAGTTTGATGGAACATTTTAAAACAAAGAAGTATGAGTTGTCAAATTAATAGACTAATAGAAAAACATAATTATCTCACAGATGCAGAAAAAATAACATTTGACAAAAGTCAGCATGCATTTATGATAACCTACTATTACTTACCACACTCAGCTGTGCCCGACTCTTTGTGACCCTTCGGTCTATAGTCCACCATGCTCCTCTGTCTGTGGGATTTTTTCAGGCATGAATACTGGAGGGGGGTTGCCATTTCCTTCTCCAGGGGAAGCTTCCCAACCCAGAAATCAAACTCACATCTCCTGTGTCTCCTGCCTTACAGGCAGATTCTTTACCCACTGATCCATCAGGAAAACCC
This sequence comes from Oreotragus oreotragus, assembly GCA_006410675.1. Classification (NCBI taxonomy): domain Eukaryota; kingdom Metazoa; phylum Chordata; class Mammalia; order Artiodactyla; family Bovidae; genus Oreotragus; species Oreotragus oreotragus. The sequence continues at coordinate 396,649 of SJYX01008948.1, forward strand.
ATTTATGATAACAGCTCTCAGCAAACCAGAAAAAATTGTGAAGTCCCTTAGTGTTACAGTGGGCATCTACAATAAAATCTATAGAATGATGGTTACACAACAATGTGGATGTTAAGCCAGTAGACTATACACTTACAAATGGGTAAAACGGTAACATTTGCAGAGAATCCCTATCTCTGCTCTACTCTTAGAGAACCCAACCTAAGATAAACAATAATCATATCACATTAATGGATTTTAAGACAAAAATGTTTACTTGAGATAAAGAGGGTCAGTTCATCATTTTTTAAAAGATCCAATTTACCAGGAAGCTCTGAAATTACTAAATTTGAATGTGTCCAATAACACTGCCTCAAAAATCAGGAAAAAAGGGACAGAACTGTAAGGAGACATATACTGATCCACTATCTCAATAATTGATAAAAAAAAAAACAGCAGTACCAAAAAAAAAATCACTAAAGATACAAAAGATTTCAGCAACACACTAGTTGGTCAGTCATTCAGCTTCTGTTCTTGCCTCATTCCAGTTGCTCTAAGCACTGCTTTGTCTCACTGCTTAGGCTTAAATCCTAAAAAAAAAAAAAAAAAAAAAGTGCATTCTTCATACTGCTTGGTCAGTTGCTTCAATTTATATGCTTCCAATGAGAGGCACTTGACAGAGATTATAAGGCAGAAGAAGAAAAGAAGCCCCTTTTTCTTTTCTGTTTCTGATAGCAGCTTCAGCAACAGCAGCAGCAATCCACATGACTTCCGGTTGGTGGGCTCCTACAACATCCGTCACCGTGCTTTGCACAAAAGAGCAACAGTGGTTTTAATGGCAAAGTGGTGCTTTAGCACCCTGAGTTGTGCAGGGATCCTGGCTCTGGACAAAGTCATTCTAAATTTTTCTCCTCAAGGGGGGAGGTTGCTAATTGCTTTCTGCATTTGCTAAGCTCCCTGTTTCCGCCCCTACCTCACCCCAACCCCCCCCCCTTTTTTTTTTTGCTCTTCTAGGAAGGCAATGGCACCCCACCCCAGTACTCTTGCCTGGAAAATCCAATGGACGGAGGAGCCTGGTGGGCTGCAGTCCATGGGGTCACTACCAGTCGGACAGACTGAGCGACTTCACTTTCACTTTTCTCTTTCATGCATTGGAGAAGGAAATGGCAACCCACTCCAGTATTCTTGCCTGGAGAATCCCAGGGATGGGGGAGCCTGGTGGGCTGCCGTCTGTGGGGTCACACAGAGTTGGTGGGCTGCCGTCTGTGGGGTCGCACAGAGTCGGACACGACTGAAGTGACTTGGCAGCAGCAGCAGCACTACTGACTAATTTGTGATCAATTCACTGTATTAAATTTTCTCTGTTTAAAATACCTAACATGATTTCCATCTCCCTGAGAGGATACTAACTGACAAAGCAGTAACATTGCACCCAACACTGCAGAATGCATTTTATTTTCAAGCACACACTTTTCTGGCATTGACCATTTACTGGGTCATACAGTACTTGAAATCATACAGAAAATGTTCTCTAATCACAATGCAATGAAACTAGAAGTAAATTATAAAGAATAGCTAGGAAAAACATTTGGAAATTAAAGAATGATAACAAATGATTCAAAGAAATAATAACAGCTAACACATAACAGCTTACACATACATTGTTCCTACTGTGTTCCAGGTTCTATTTAATCTGCACAAAAATCCACCTTGAGTAGCCATTATTTTCTCTCATTTCTACAAACAAATCAATACTCCCAAGGAGTGAAATGATTTATCCAAGGTCGTACAACTGGGAGTGCTGGAGTCGATCAGTAAATCCCTAGATTTCACAAACAATCAAAATTCTATACTGTTTTTCATCATAAAAGAAATTAGAGCTATTTAAAGTTGGATAATCATAAAAATAACACTACATATTAAAACTTAAGGTGTAGGGCAAAATAGAACTTACAGGGATATTTAACTTTACATGAGTATATATATAGTTAGAAAATGAGATAAAGTTTTAGAAAAAGATTAGCATTTCAAAAGAAATGGAACACAGAAAATAACATATTAAAAAAAAAAAAACAGGAATTGGTACTTCCCTGGTGGTCCTGTGGTGAAGACACCAAGCTTCCACTTCAGGGGATGTGAGCTCGATTCCTGGTTGGGTAAATAAGATTCCCCATGCCATGTGCTGTAGCCAAAAGAAGGGGGGCGGGGAACAGAAACTGATGGAATAGCAAATAGGATCAAAATCAGAAGCTGATTCTTGAAAACTCATAAGATTGAAAAAAAGATCTCTAGAAAGATTCCTGAAAAAAGAAAGAAAAGGCAAAATCAACAATATTAGGAACAAAGAGGGAGGCATCAACTCTAGATGATGCAGTCATCTAAAAGATAGCAAGGTATTATAAACAACTGTGATAATACATATGAAATGTTAGATGAGTAAACATTTAGAAAAAAATAACTTACCAAAATTGACTCAAGAAGAAATAGAAAACCTGAATATTCTAAAACCATTTTGAAAATTAATCAATTTTTTGAATCCCATAAAAAAAACTTGAGTCCCAGATGGCTTCCTAGCTAGTTCTACTAAGGATATTTAAATATGTATAAAATAACAATGTTATGCAAGCTGTTGCCAAGTATAGAAAAAAGAATCTTGAAACCCAAACTTAACATGAAAAATACAAGAAAGGAAAATTACAAGCCAATCTTTCTCATGAACAAATGGAGAAAAATCAAAATATTCCCAAACCAAATCCAGCAAAGCCTAAAATCAAGACCACTCATAAACAAGTTAGGTTTACTCCAGGAGTACAGTTCTGGGTTGACACATTTTCTTTCAGCACTTTGAAAAGCAGTTTCACTTCTTACTCCTGCCCATGATTTCTGTTGAAAAATCCATAGCCGCTTGTTTCCCACTAAAAGTATGTGTTGTTTTTCTCAGGCTGCTTGTAAGATCTTTTCCCCTTGTCTTCACTTTTCAGCAGTTTTATTATGATCTCTTTGGACATAAATTCTTTTCCTATATCTTTTTGAGGGTCACTGAGCTTCTTGAATCTGTAGGTTTCTGTCTTCTGAGAAATGTAGTGCGTTTTCAGCCACTATTTCTTCACTTATTTTTTTTCTGTACCACACTCTTTCTCTGCATGTTCTAGGACTCTGATGCCACAAATGTTACACTTTTGGTGTTGTTCTCTAGGTCCCTGAGGCTCTGTTACTTTTTCTCCCAATCTTTTTCTCTCTCTAATCTATGTGGGATAATTTCTATTGGCTTATCTGCAAGTTTACTAACTCTTACCTTTGTTATCATCATTCAGCTATTGAATCCATCCCTTGAAATCTTTATTTCACATTTTGTATTTTTTAGTTCTAAAATTTCCGTTTGTACTTTCCTTATATCTTCTGGGTTTTTGTTTTTGCTGGAACTTTCTATCTGTCCAAGAATATTCACCCTTACTTCTTGAAGCAATTTGTAACAGCTATTTTAAAATTCTAATCAGATAATCGCCAATCTGTGTCATTTCAACAGTTGGTATTTTTTGATTGTCTTTTTCTACACAAATTGAGATTTTTCTTGTTGTTAATATGTCAAGTTATTTTAGGTTGTGTCCTGGACATTTTGGATCTGGTGCCATGAGACTCCAGTTCAGTTCAGTTGCTCAGTCATGTCTGACTCTTTGTGACCCCATGATCGCAGCACACCAGGCCTCCCTGTCCATCACCAACTCCCGGAGTTCACTCAGACTCACGTCCATCGATCCAAATAGGAAAAGGAGTACATCAAGGCTGTATATTGTCACCCTGCTTATTTAACTTATATGCAGAGTTACATCTTTAGGTGTATAGAAAATATAACTAGAAGGATATGTCAAATAATTGATATCTGTGGACGGTTTTGAGGTTTTGATGTATCTGAGATCATCTATAAGGATGATGGCTGACTTTTAAAAAGTTATTTGTGTTCAAAAAGTTATTGACAGAAAGTCTGATCGTGGTTCTTGTGTCTTTCCTAGCCTTGTTTCAGTGAGAAGACGAACAACCTGGAAGTTTACGTGAAATGGTTCAACAGACTGTGCTACCTCGTGGCTACTGAGATCTGCATGGTGCGTAGGAAGCCAGACCCTGAGCTGGCACGGCCAAAGCTGGCCGGGGCTGGAAAGCAGCCCCCCTGGGGGGAACCAGAAGACCATGATGAGCCCATCTGTCTCCTAGCCCAGAGCCAGGCTGAGCACCCTCTGGGACACCAGGTGCTACCTGGCTTGCCTGGAGAGACATTTCCCCCTGGGTAGAGCCTGACATGAAGCCACCTACCGGTCCCAGAGAGAGTCAGAGAGATGCTTGCTGAGGGAGGGGGGAGTAGGCTATCTGCTTCTCCCACCTGTGCCTGGGGCGGCCTGGCCTGCAGCTGAATTCTGTGTGGCTCACTCGGGACTTAGAGGTAGAAATAATCCAACTTTAAGAAGTGGGAGATTGCCCTTTGAAGTCCAGGTCCCTGGCATCTCCCAGAAAGCAGGGAGACTCGGCACCACCGAGCTGGATGTGCTGGCCACTGGATCTCAGCCCTGCCGAGCCTCCTCCCCTCCTTACGGCAGTGGGGCCCTCTCCCCAGTCCATTCCTCCACTGTGAGGTGAAGCCCAGGCCCCCTGTCTCAGGGACAGTTTGGAGGAAGAGTATGTGCTGGGGTGGGCTCTCTGGAAGCAGACAGAGCTTGGGGGGTAAGGGGTTTCTTTATGGGGTCAAAGCCTGCAATAGGCTCAAGTGGGTCCCGTAAGGACACCCACACCCCGCCATGGGCGAGCCTGCCCATCCGCCTTGCTCGGCCACTGTCGCCATCGCTGTGGGGGCCACCCTCCAAAGCACAGCAGGACCTCAGGCGGCAGCCCTCTGACGGTTTCAGGTGTCACAGCTCCACCAGTAACACACCACACTTCTCAGTGGCAGTGAAGACCACGCCGCACGTCTGGGAGGCAGGCGATCTCCTTAGAGAGGACACTGTGGGGTTCCGTGAGCCCTGCCTCTCCTGACGTCGCATCCCTGGCCTGGGAGCCAAGAGAGATGGGGCTTTACCTGAGCAAAACCAGGACCGAGCTCACCCCAGAGCCGGGCAGCACTCGGCCAGAGAAGGACACAGTCTGGTTCTGAACCGTCAAAGAGGTCAAAGTCTCACACGCTCAGCTGGCATTGGGGGTGAGGTTGCACAGTCAGTTGACAGAAAGCAGTGGTGGGGCTGCTGGGGGACAGGGCCTCAGGGTCACTGTGTGGCCACCACACCCCATGCAGAGTGAAGGCTGTTTGGTGCTGGGAAGGAAGGGGAGGTGGCTCTGCTTCCTGCAGCTAAGGGAAGAGATGCTGGACCTGAGCCTGAGAGGAGGGGGACATGAGAGGCCCCTAGCCCCCCCATGTTGCAGGCGGCTCGTGGGTCCTCACAGAAGTTCCAGCAGCCCCCACTTGACCCTCTGTGCAATGGACTCTGTGCTGCCTCCCCCCAGGGGCGTGGGGAGACCCTGAGTCCTCAGGCTGCAGATCACCCTGGTCCAAAGCATCTCAGCTGGAAAGTTTAATGAGGGGCAAGATGCCTAAGCAGGTCAGCGCAGGGTGGGGAGCCCTCGTCACTGAGGCTCAGGTACCCTGTCCCCAGCCGGCCAAGAAGAAACAGAGGGCCCAGGTGATTGAGTTCTTCATCGACGTGGCCCGGGAGTGCTTCAACATCGGCAACTTCAACTCCCTAATGGCCATTATCTGTGAGTGGGCCGGCCAGGCCTGGGGCCCCCGGGGCAAGTGCTCCCAGAGAGGGTGGGGTGGGCGCAGCCAGGCAGTGGGGCGCCAGCCAGGATGTGCCTCTGAGCAGGAGGTGGGTGCGGGCTGGGCCCCAATTCCCCCACCCCACCCCGAAGGTCCTGGGGAGGTGCCCCTTTAGAGGCAAGCCCAGTCCTTTCAATGTGCTTGGTGAGAGCTTGGCAGCATGTACCCAGATTCAGGGTGAGTGGGGACCAAAAGCAGGCTCCTGGTCACAGTATAGGCCCGTGTTGTGGGCCTGGGGACAGGGGCCTGCACATACAGAAGCCAGGCCAGCCTGGACACAGCGTCCATTAGCGCCCATCCACCCCTCATCTGGCAGGCTGAGGCTCCCCCAAATGTCAGCCCTCATCAGGGTGTAGCCTGAGAAGATTAGATCAGCCAGCTGGGGGCTTCCCAGAGGAGCTGTGTAGCAATAAAACTATGCAGCCCAGAAGAGCCCTGCCAGCCTGGCCCTGTGCCCAGCTCAGCCATCCCTCTTCCAGCGGGCATGAACATGAGCCCCGTCTCCAGGCTGAAGAAGACTTGGGCCAAAGTGAAGACGGCCAAGTTTTTCATCCTCGAGGTAAGCAAGGCTGCTGGGCTGCTGGGGCCCACCAGCATCCCCAGGACACAGTTGCCCAAATGCTCCCTGTCTCTTTGTAGCACCAGATGGACCCAACAGGCAACTTCTGCAACTATAGAACAGCCCTGCGAGGGGCAGCCCACCGCTCCCTGACTGCCCACAGCAGCCGGGAGAAGGTAGGTCAGAGGCTTGCCTAGCCCTCAGAGCTCCTCCCTGCTCCGGACCACCTGGGCTCAGGGGGGCTGTTTCAGAGATCCTAGGTGGGGACTGGAAGGTCACCTGGTCCAATCCCTGCCCTTCTACAACCCCTGTAATAGACAGTCATGCCACCTTGCTTGAATGCCTCCAGTATAGGGAACTCACCGTTTCCCCAAACAGATCAAGACACTCCCCAGCAGCTCTAACTGGTGGCGAGATGGATGGATGGGTCAGTGGAAGAATGGATGGGAGAAGGGTAAATAGACAGGTGCAAGGGTGCGAGGGGGGAGGGAGGAGAGATGGAAGGAAGAATGGGAGGCTAGAGGTTGGAAGGAAGGTAGAGGGAGGAAATGAAGGAGGGAGGAAGGGAGGAAGTTTGGAGATGATGCCGCAGCCCTCCAGTGCCCCAGGCTGAAACTTTGAGGCCAGTTCACTCTGCTCTCTTCCTGCCCGAGGCTGGCTCCTTCCACCCCTCCCACTCCCCTTGCTTCTGTCGTGAAGCCCCTCTACACAGGTCTGTCTGGGTGACCTCCATGTTGAGCTGGGTTCTGATGGAACTGCTCAGGTCCAGAAAACAAGGGCACAGGTTGACAGTCGTGAGGATGCACAAAAGTGGTGAAAAATTCTCCCACATGGGAAATGCCGCCACCCCGAGGACCGCTCCAACGGCCCTGCCTCCAGGAAGCCTGCACCAGGCGCCCGAGGGGCCGCCTCTGTCCCCAGAGCCCCACTGCGCTGAATCCCCACCCTCCATCCATCTCAGCGGGCCTCCCCTTTCCAACTCCATTAGCCATCACCCCCCGGAACTGGACTAGGAACTCAGCACCACAGTGAGGGGCTGGAGACGAATGGAGACCACCCCACTCTGGGCCCAGTGAGGAAGAGGGCAGGACAGGGCTCTGGAGCAGGGCCTGCTGGTCCTGTCCTGCACCCACTGCTTACCACTCTATGAGCTCGTATGCGCTACTGTACCTCAGTTAGTAAAGAGTCTGCCTGCACTACAGGAGGCCCAGATTCAATTCCTGGGTCAGGAAGATCCCCTGGAGAAGGGACTGGCAGCCCACTCCAGTATTCTTGCCTGGAGAATCCCATGGACAGAGGAGCCTGGGAGGCTACAGTTCATGGGGCCGCAAGAGTGAGACACGACTGAGTGACTAGACCACTGCCATGAGTTGCTTAACCCCGAGTCTCAGCTTCCTCATCTGTGAGATGGGGTCTTAAGAGCCCTACTTTGCAGGACAGTGATGAGGATGAAATGTGATCCCATCTGTACGCAGTTCAGCACACCAAGTGCTCAGGCCCACCACTGACGCCCCAACGAGCAGGGTGCAAGTGGAGACAGGAAGGGTCTAAACACGGCATGGGGAATGGCAAAGACGCCCCTCACTGTGTAGGTTGTCTCTCACCATACCGGTATCAGGAATGAATATGGGACATGCTCTCACTGTCTCCAAGCCCCGGCACAGAGAAGACATGAGCAAATGGTTGCTGAATGGACATAAATCTAGAATAACCAGTTCACCCCAGTTTGCCTGGGATGGCCCCAGGTTTAGCACCACAAGTTAGCATTCCAGGAAACTCCTAGTGAGCCTGGCTCTGGCCCTGGCTTAGTGGTCAGGCCCTGACACTCCATGGGCCTCAGTCTCCCCCGCTGCCCTGCCCAGCTGGGCCAGCCATGCTTTGATGCTGGGCCGAGTGCTCAGTGCTCAGGTTCTCACCTCCAAGCCCTTGTCAGCTCGGATGGGGAATGACCTAGGCATTCCCTGAGCCAGAAGTGTCAGGACTTGAGGGACGGGCTGGAAGCTGGCTGTAGCTGGACTGGCCACATGGGCCCAGCTCTGGAGCCTGAGGGCAGAGCAGATGTGTTATTTCCTGGGCTGGCAAAACACGGCACATAAGCTGGGTAGCTTACAACAACAGAAATGTCCTGTCTCGAGTGCCAGAGGCCAGAGGCCAAGTCAAGGTTGGCAGGGCCACGCTCTCTCCAGAGGCTCTATGGAAGGATTTTCCTTTGCCTCTCCTGGTTTCCGATGGCCATAGGCATTCCCTGGATAGTTACTGCATCACTCCTACCTGTCTCTGTTTTCACATGACTATGTGAAACAGATAGTATATGTCCAAATTTACCTCTTTTTATAAAAGTGCTTGCCCACGTAATCCAGTGTGACCTCATCTCCTCTTGATGCCATCCATAGCAAGACTGTATCGCCAAGTAAGTTCCCATTTGTAGGCACTGGGGTTTAGAATGTGAACACGCCTTTTCTGAGGGGCGCGATTCAATGCACACATACGGTATAGCCAGCTGACCCCCAACAGTAGTCTGAGCTGTCAGCAGCTGGTCTCCTTGCTTGTGCTAACTGCTCAGTGACTTCAGTCATGTCTGACTCTGTGACCCTGTGGGCTGTAGCCCACCAGGCTCCTCTGTCCATGGGATTCTCCAGGCAAGANCGGTATAGCCAGCTGACCCCCAACAGTAGTCTGAGCTGTCAGCAGCTGGTCTCCTTGCTTGTGCTAACTGCTCAGTGACTTCAGTCATGTCTGACTCTGTGACCCTGTGGGCTGTAGCCCACCAGGCTCCTCTGTCCATGGGATTCTCCAGGCAAGAGTACTGGCATCGGTTGCCATGCCCTCTCCGGGGGATCTTCCCTGCCCAGGGATTGAACCCACATCTCTTACGTCTCCTGCATTAGCGGGCAGGTTCTTTACCACTAGCACCACCTGGGGTCACCAGGTGCAGACTAAGGAGGGAGAAACAAGACATCCGACAGTGAAACAGACACCTGGCCCTTCTCAGGCTGAGTGCAGAGGCTCGTCCCTTCAGGAGCCAGAGTAGGGATGTTTCCTGGCCTTGCCCTGATATGGCGCAATCAGATCTTTAGCTTCAAGAAAGACATTGTTAAATATATTTGTAAAAGAGGCCACAGAGTTTCACAGCAGATGATTCACATTCCATTTTTTTAATTCATAAAAACAAAACTTTTTTAAAATTGTCTATTTCCATCTATTTATTCTTGTTTTAATATTTATTTTATATTTAGCAGTGTGCTCAGCACACACCATTCCTCCTGGGGCACATGAGTGGAGATGCCTGTCTGTGGACCCACTGGCCTCTCCCAACAGACAATGGGAGAAACATTCAAAGGCCACTGAAACTCTGCATCTTTCCCTCGGCCCCAACACGAGGAGGGAATGGCATTGTATACAGCAGGAGTTCAATCAGCACTGGGGCCCGACGGGGCCTGGGAGAAGATAGTCTGGCTCCAGTTTATGCCTCCTTTGTGGTTTGCCCGCCCCCATGGTGCATACTAAGTAGTCTGTAACCCGTGGATCTCTGAGACGGCAGCCTTGCCCGGGAAGTCTCTTCTGCCCTCTGCATGGGGGTATCTGAGGGCCCTGGGGCAGGGGGCTGCTGACACGGCTGCCTCTCCCCTGCGCAGCCCCTGTGGAGAGGCCAGCTAAAGACTGACCTGCACCCTCTCCCTTCTAGATCGTCATCCCCTTCTTCAGCCTGCTTATCAAGGACATCTACTTCCTAAATGAGGGCTGTGCCAACCGCCTCCCCAATGGACATGTCAACTTTGAGGTAGGGTCCAGGCCTTCGGGGGGCCTGCCACCAAGTTAGACAGACTGATAAGAGCTCCCTGAGCTGGCCCCAAGTGGTTGGATTAATGTAGGGCTCTGAGGCAGAGTGCAGTAGTTTGCAGGCAGCATCAGGGCGGGATTGTTGGGGTCCATCCGCATCTTCTGCAGGAAGAGACTGAGGCTCATGAACACGTGGATCCCCACTCTGTAGAGGCCTTGTGCCCAGCACAGGTGAAGTAGCATAATTTTCAGTCCTTAAGAAGCACCAGGCTGGTGAGAGAGACCCACGGTGACAACTGACCGGGTGCTGTGACAGGAGCCGCATAGGGGCACACTTCAAGGTCAGGAGAGGCCTTCCAAAGGAGGGGCCCTTAGCATCAGGAGGAAGTGATCAGGCCAAGTGGAAAGAAGGAGATAAAGACTTCCTCTCCCTCTGCAGATAACTCATCACTGGCAGCTCAAGTGTTCTTCCCTCCTCCAGGAAGCCCCCACTGACCTCACAGGCAGAGGGAGCCCCTTTACATAGTAGGCTGTTATCCATCAGTCACAGCGCTCAAGTCCCCAAGCTCTTTAGAAGCAAGGCCAGGCTGATCCACTCCGTCTTGACCCGACACACTGACCCACCCAGCACACGTGTCTCACAGTGGCTTGTGGGCCGGGCATGGAGGGGGAGCAATGGAAAAGCAGTCCCAAGGGCACAGGCTAGTGATAGCAGATGGTCACTGAGTCAGACAGAGCATCGCATGAGCAGAGATTCCCAATCCACAGGAAAGCAGGGGCTTTTCTCCTGCAAGTGGGCCAGCCCTACCCTGGTACAGCCCCACTCATTTTCCAAGTGGTAGCAGTTCTGGGCTGGCCCTTCACTCTAAGTCTGTTTCTCCCGCCATGGAACAGGGCTTCCACCACGACCACACAGAGGGCCTGGGAGGTGTGGACATGCAGCGAGGCTGGCCAAGGGGTCTGCCACTTCCTCCTACTGACAGGGCCCACAGTGAATGCCTGGACTCTCTCACCTGGAGCTGCCTCTGCTGTGGGCTTCACCTGGACACCCCAGCAGGTCTTCACACGCTACCCACAGGCCTGATGGTCCCTGAGGGCTGGGCATGGCTGGACGAAGCCCAGTCCAGCAGGTGGCCTGGGTGCCGCATCCCAGGGGAACGGTCCAGGCTGCAGGCATCAAGGAAGAGGCTGGGCTCGGGAGAGACCACAGGGGCTAAGGGGCCAGGGAGTTCACAGTGCACGCCCTGTCTTTTGCCTTTCTTGAATTGGTCCTTATAACCAAGGCCTAGGAGGAGGGGTGGGTGGTTGGACAAGAAAGCAAGGTACTTAAGTGGCCGCAGATCCCTAGGCGTGGGCAGTGGGGGCTAGAGGCAGACACCAAGGCTGATCAGAGGAAGCCACAGAGTGGGGTTCTCACCCAGTCACAACTTTGTATTTAAAAAGCCTTCTTTAAGTTAGCAGTTTTTAAAATTTTAAATAAATGTATTTAAATTTTACTCAAAATTCTACTTCAATGAGTTAAATTTTATTTAAATACATTTACATCTCAGACTTGCTATAAGTAGGGATATATCACTTGCCATAAGTTGAGATAACCACAAAAATAAGCAGAATAAAACTAAAGCAGGAGTCACCTCTAGCTTAATGCACTGCCTGCTGATAGCCATAGCCCAAGACTGCCCTTTCCCCAAAACAAGAGAGGGGGAGGAGCCTTAGGTATTGGGTGTGGCAAATTCTTCACAGAGAATAAAGAGAGATGACCAGCATCCAGATTTCCTGAGTGACTCTGTCATTTTCTGCCCCGTGATCCACTCTGCCCGCCCTAGAAGCAGGCCTCACTGGGAATGATGAGAGATGATGAGGCAGGGCCAGCCCCACTGTCACAGGTGACCTCCAGGCACTAAGGGCGCCTACACTTTATGTCTCTATGTTGTTGGCAGAAATTTCTGGAGCTGGCCAAGCAAGTAGGAGAGTTCATCACCTGGAAACAAGTGGAGTGTCCCTTCGAGCAAGACCTCAGCATCACCCACTACCTGCACACTGCCCCCATCTTCAGCGAAGATGGTAAGGCAGCCCCTGGCCTCCCTTACCCTCAGCCATGAAACTCGTGGGAGGCCTCTTAGTCTCATCACTGTTCAGGGCCCTTGCTCTGAGCAGGGATGCACCACACCCAAGTGTGCTGGTTCTGGGAGGAAGCAGAAAAGATTGCATCCCCCAGCTGGGTAACTGCTGCCCCCAGAGCACAGGACAAGGCCTGGGGAGATGCAGGTTGTGGCCCCAAGGTCAGGCTGCTCCCTGGGCACAGTTTGGAGGCTGTTGGACACTGTAAATCTGAAAGATGTTTGACCCTAATTCCCTCATCAGGAAAGTAGACATGATGATAAAAACAGCCCTCCCAGGGCTCATGCGGGGATGGTAAAGCACTAGGCTGACTGCGGGTCTTTTCACAGCTGGTGTTTGCGTATGTATGTATGTACACAATGTGAATACCTGTGTACATATGTGTGCACGTGTAATACACACTGTCGTGAAATGAGGCATCCATTCTCCCAAGCACTGTTAATATCTGTCCCCTTAAATAGGTTAGCATTTCCATCTGATCATTTGTCAGATACAACAGATTTGCTTATGAATTTGCTTTGTATACTCCCGGAGCTGCCTCCTCCAGAAAGAGAAAGTAATGGAGAAGCAAATAGTCATCTGGGGCTGAGTTGATGACCTTCACGGGGGTAGGGTGGCCCCATGGTTAGCTGCTTTCTGGATGCAGGATGTCATGGGACCACGCTGGGAGGACCCTGCTTAGCACACAGGAGGCCTGATTTTCATCATGGCAGGCATTCTACACATGGACCCACACTCGTGCTCAGGAAAACATCATCTGCCAAAAATAAAAAATTAAGGGAAAGAATTTTTTAGTGACTTGCTTCTGAATTAATATTTTCAATTTGGCCATTTTATTTTTTATGTTTTGAAGTGAGTAAATTTGGGGGGTCTCATCCATATCTGGAGTCTCCCCTACCACACATAATGATAAGCTCACCAGCCTGGGTGCTCCCACCCCAGAAGCGGTGTTACCTGTTGGCACCTATTCCATCTATAAAGTTGGGTAATGAGAGAAACTACTTCCTAGGGCCATGGTGAACATTAACTGACGAGGCACCAGCAAAGCCCACGGGACTACATTCAATCAATACTAGTTGTATTTGTTTCTTATTGATGTTGTGACAGATCACCACAAATTTGGTGGCTCAGAACAACACAAATTTATCCTCTTATGACTGCAGAAGTCAGCAAGTCTGAAATCAGGTCTACTGTGCTGAAATCAAGGTATTGGCAGAACTGGTTAATTCTGGAAGCGTTAGGGGGGAAATCCATTTCCTGGCCTTTTACAACTTCTAATGGCTGTCTGCCTGAATTCCTTGCTTTGTGGCCCCTTCTTCCATATTCTTATACCAGCCTCTGCTTCCACCATCATATTGCCTTCTGAAGTCAAGTCTCCCTCTTTCCCTCTTGTAAGGATACTTGTGATGGCAGTTAGGACCCACCCAGATAATCCAGGATAGATAATCTCCTCATCTCTAGATCCCTAACTAAATCATATTTATGAAGTCCTTTTTGACCATATTCAGGGGATTAAGACGTGTATCTCTGGGGCCATTATTCAACCTACTACACTAATTATTATGATGATTATTGTCATTAGTGGAACCTGGGCAATAAAAAGTGTCAGAGGCACATTAGGAGAGAGGTGGGGAGAGTCTAGGGCCAGAAAGAGGAGAGGTTTGGGGGATGCATTTCATTCACTCCTTTAGTCTACAATATTTCTAGAGAGTCTGCTAACTGGCAGTCAGATAGATTGCCATGAACATATAAGTAAAATCCTGGCCCTTCTGGAATGCCCTTAGAGGGAAGCACCTTCCATTTTAACCCTCCTTTCTTCCTATCCTTCCCTCTACCCTCCCCCCAACCCCCAACACACACACACACATGCAAAATAAGGCTGAGAAAAGAAAAGGAACATAAAATGTATTAGGCCCCAGTTAGGATGGTCAAAGCCTCTGAAAAAGCCTGGCCCTGCCCTCAGTCCCATCAGACCTCTCCTGACAGGACATGCTGGCAATCCAGTCAGCTCCCTGAAACAAGAGAAAATAGAGAAAATCTCAGTAGAGACATAGAATATACATGGAAGAGTCAAATGGAAATTTTAGAACTGAAAAATGCAACAACTGAAATAAGAAAATTGAATGGATGGGTTCAATAGCATAATGGAGAGAACAGAGGAAAGAATCAGTGAGCTGAAAGACAGAACAATAGAAACTATACAGTCTTAACAACAGAGAAAAAATAGACTGAGCCAAGTCCGAGAGGCCAGTGGGACTGTAACAAAAGACATAGCACTCACGTCATCAGAGTCTGGGAAGGAGAGGACAAACTGGGTATGGTTGAAAAGTACTCAGAGACGTAATGGCAAGAAATTTCCCTATGTGGAAAAGACATAAACCTACAGATTCGAGAAGCTGAGTGAATCCCAAACAGGATAAACCAAAAGAACCTATACCGAGACATATCATAATCAAACATATGGAAACTAAAGAAAAAAAAAAAAACTATCTTGAAAGTACTGAGAGGGAAATGACAGTAGCTATAGGAGAAAAACAATTCAAATGACATCAGGTTCATCATCAGATACCACAGGGGCAGTGGCACATTTTTCAAGTGCTGAAAGAAAACAACTATCAACCCATACTTTTATATCCAGTGAAAATATCCTTTAGGAACTTACTGTGGCTAAGTCAAAATGGAATTCTAGAAAACTGTTCAAGGAACCCATAAGAAAAGAAAAACAAAACACAGAACGAAAAGAAAACAATACATGAGTAAATAAATAAACAGGCAGGCTTAAGCTCTAACATATCAATAATTATATTAACATAAGTGATCCAAATACAGAGATTGGCAGAGTAAATTAAAAATGTGACCCAACTATATGCTGTCTACATGAAACTCATTTTCAAATATAATGATATAGATAGGTTAAAAGGTAAAATGATGGGGAAACATTAATCAAAAGAAAGCAGAAATGGCAGTATTACTATAAGATAAATTACTTCAGAGAAAAGAAAATTTCCAGAGACAGAGAGGAACATTCAATTCAGTTCAGTTGCTCACTCGTGTCTGACTCTTTGTGACCCCATGAACCACAGCACAGCAGGCCTCCCTGTCCATCCACAACTACTGGAGTCCACCCAACCCATGTCCACTGAGTTGGAGATGTCATCCAACCATCTCATCCTCTGTCATCCCCTTCTCCTCCTGCCCTCAATCTTTCCAAGCATCAGGGTCTTTTCAAATGAGTCAGCTCTTCACATCAGGTGGCCAAAGTATTGGAGTTTCAGCTTCAACATCAGTCCTACCAATGAACACTCAGGACTGATCTCCTTTAGAATGGACTGGTTGGATCCCCTTGCAGTCCAAGGGACTGTCTCAAGAGTCTTCTCCAACACCACAGTTCAAAAGCATTGATTCTTCCACGCTCAGCTTTCTTTATAGTCCAAATCTCACATCCATACATGGCTACTGGAAAACCATAGCCTTAACTAGATGGACCTTTGTTGACAAAATAATGTCTCTGCTTTTTAATATGCTGTCTGGGTTGGTCATAATTTTCCCGCCAAGGAGTAAGCGTCTTTTAATGTCATGGCTGCGATCACCATCTGCAGTGATTTTGGAACCCAGAAAATAAAGTCAGCCACTGTTTCCACCGTTTGCCCATCTATTTGCCATGAAGTGATGGGACCTGATGCCGTAATCTTAGTTTTCTGAATGTAAGCCAACTTTTTCACTCTCCTCTTTCACTTTCATCAAGAGGCTCTTTAGTTCTTCTTCACTTTCTGCCATAAGGGTGGTATCCTCTGCATATCTGAGGTTATTGATATTTCTCCCAGTAATCTTGATTCCAGCTTGTGCTTCCTCCAGCCCAGCATTTCTCATGATGTACTCTGCATATAAGTCAAATAAGCAGGGTGACAATATACAGCTTTGAAGTACTCCTTTTTCTATTTGGAACATTATGTAATAATAAAATGGTCAGTCCCCCAAGAAGATGTAGCAATCCTAAATGTGTATCCACCAAGCAACAGTGTTTATGAAGCAAAACTCAATAGAACTGAAAGGAGAAATAAATAGATCCACAATTATTAATATTATTGGTGACTTCCACACCCTCTCTTAACAACTGATATAACAACTAGGGAGGAAATCAGCAAAGACAAAGCAGAACTCATTAATACCATCAAAGAGGATCCAGTGGACGTTTATAAACAATTCCATATAACTACAGCAGAATACACATTTTTTTCAATTGCCCATAGAACATATACCAAGATAAACCATATGGTGAGCTACATAAGACAAAGTGCAACAAATTTAAATAACTGAAATCATACGGTATATATTCTCTGATCACAATAGAATCAAACTAGAAATCAGTAACAGAAGACAACAGGAAACTCTCCAAATGCTTAGAATCTCAACAACATACTTCTAAATAATCCATGAGTTAAGAAGTCTCAGGGAAATAAAAAAAAACTGAACTAAATGGAAATGCTGTCAATATTTGTGGGACATAGCTAAAGAAGGGCTGAGAGAATTTTACAGCATGGAATGCATACATTAGAAAAAAATGAAACACCTTGAATCAATCATCCCAGTTCCCACTCCAAGAACCTAGAAAAAGAGGAGCAAAATAAACCAAAAGTCAGCAGAAGAAAAGAAATAAGAGCACAAGAGAACAGAAATCAATGAAATGGAAAACAGAACCATTTTTAAAAGTTAATTAAAGAGCTTGTTCTTTGAAAAGCATAATAAAATTTCCATCCTCTAGCAAAGAACACCTTGACCAAGAAAAATGAGAGAGAGACAGAAATTATTAATATTGGGAATGAAACAGAGTATCACTACAGACTCTGCCAACATCAAAAGACTCGTAAGAAAATACTATGAACAACTATGTGCATGTAAATTTGACAGCTTAGATGAAATGGACCAATTTCTCAAAAAACACAAACTTCCACAACTCAACACAAAATAGATAATTTGAATAGCCCTATAGCTATTAAGAAAACTGAATTTTTCATTGAAAAGCACTCCGAAATGAAATATCTGAGCCCATATGGTTATACTAGAGAATTCTACCAAATATTTAAAGAAATAACACTGCTTAATTTGTTACAGCCAAACACTGGAAACAACCCAGATGGCCTTCAGTGGGTGAATGGTTAAACAAAGTATGGTATGGAATACTATTCAGCTACAAAAAGGACTGAGCCCCACTGATACACACTACAGCATGGATGAATCTCCAGAGAATTACAGAGTGAAAAGAGCCAATCCCAAAAGGTTACATACTGTGTGATTCCATTTATATAGCATTCTTGAAATGACAAAATAAAGATACAGGGAACAGATTAATGGTGGTCAGGGATTAAGGAAGGAGTGGGGCTAGAAGGGAGCTGGGTGTGGCTGTAAAAGGGCAGCATGAGGGATCCCTGTGGTGATGGGATGTTCTGCACCTTGACTATGTTGACACCAATATCCTGGTGATAATCTCGTCCTATAGTTTGGCAATTGGTTACTGTTGGGAGAAACTGGGTAAAAGGTGCATGGATCTCCCTGTATTATCTCTTACAATTGCATGTGAATCTGCAGTTACATCCCAATAACAAATGAATTCAAAAACAAAAAGCAGGTGAGACTGTTGAGTGTAGAAGAGGTTATTATCATTGATCATAAATGCATTATATCACTTCATTTTCTGATTAGGTCTTTATTTGGCTTCTTATGAAAGTGAGAGCCCAGAGAACCAAACAGAAAAAGAGAGGTGGAAATCTCTAAGGTGAGTCTATGTGCCAAGACAAGGTTGGAGGGTGAGGGGGCAGGGTAGAGGGAGGGGTAGGATGCTTGGGGAGGATCCCTGGGGCCAAGTCAGAGCTGAGGGACTTCATCCATACCTGGTTGTCAGCCTCCTGGGAGGCTCTCCGTGGGGGTGGGGGCAGGTCAGACCAGGGTCTTAGAGGTTAGGGAGGAACTCAAGCACTGGAGTATGGAGAAGAGGCGAGGACCATGACCCCCCAGAGCTTGAGGTTGCCTTGTGGGCAGCTGAGATGTGTGCCCCAGGGCCTGGAACCCCAGTCCATACTCATGCTAGAAAGTTAGGCACGCACCATCTCTTCTTGTCTGGCCTGTTAATACAGCTGAACAAGGTCAGAAAGGAGGAACAGCACTGGGCTCTGAGGACTGAGCCACGAAGATGGGACATGCCCCTCTGGGGAGGGGGTCACAGCGGGTATATAACCACAGGCCAGGCCAGCAGGTTCTCACCACCCTCAGCATGTTTAAATCTGCAGGTCTTCTATTCTGGGGAAGACGTGAGAGGCGCTGAGCTGGAGGAGGAGGAGGAGGAGGGAGAGGAAGAGAGAGGAAGCCAGCCTTCTGCAGCCCTGCCTGCCCCAGCCAGCCCAGTGGGAGGCGGAGGCATTGATGCGTCACTGCTTTGCAAACTGTGATCCTGTGGCCTGCCACCTGCCACAGTGACCACACGGCCCAGGCAAACTTTCTCCACCTTTTGTGAAACCTCAGCCCTGGAAGGGCCCAGGGCCTCCAAACATATGAGGGGCACGTGCCTCGGGGGCCCTGCCTTCAGAACAGTGGTGGTCACACTGCTGGTCAGCCTGTCTGTCCTCGGCAATGATCCAAGAGGTTGGGCAGCCATGGTCTCACCCTCGCAGGGAGGTAAACACCTCGCCTGTCTCCAGGCGACCTGGGAACCTTCGTATCTCCAGCAGACATCACGGAGGCATGAGAGGGGGCACAGTCCACTGGTGGCCCCTGCCATTTTACTAATGGACTCAGTCCTGCCCATTGAGATGGGCTGGTTTCTGTAGCCCTGTGTATACCCTTTCGGCATCCTGCTGGTAGCAGGACAGCTTCCTGGTGAGAGCTATGACAGCAGGTCAGCAGGACAAATTTGAGTCACGCACTTGACCACGTGTACAGTACACTGTAAATTTTAGAGTTGGTATAAACACATTGTTCACATCTCTCACTGGTGACTTTCTGCCAGGATGCAGGGCAATGTCCCAGTTCAGGCTGGGAACGCAATGACCACAGGTCAGGAGGGGGACTTGGGAGCCATTTCCATGCCATAGACCCCATATCCTGCTGAAACTTGCTGGTGCACAGTAGGTCTTTGGTGAGCTCCAGTGAGGGAATACTGACAGCCATGTGTGAGGCCAGATGCCTCGCTTGTTTGGGTGAATAGTGATGGAGTCAGGGAGGACCCACAGCCCACAGGAGGTCCTCCAGTGGGCTCTCATCTGCCCTTCACACACTGAGCCACATTTCTGGGCCTGGAGCAAATGGGTCATGGAGCTGCTGAGCCCCGCCCTGGCATGCAACCAGGTCACCCAGTCAAGAAGTCAGGGAGTGTGATGGGCATCCCCATTCCTAGTCAGGGCCTGAGCACAGAGGACTGTGTTGAAGATGCAGTGATGCATCCTGGCCAGCCCCTGACCACATCAGGCCTCTCAGAGTCCAGACCTGGCTCAGCTAGGACAGGCCTCAGCTGTCCTGGCAGTGTGGCCTTTGGTCCCACCTGGGGGACAGGCAGAGACAAGACAACCAACACCCCAGATGCCTCCCCCAACTCGAAGAACTCTGCCTGATGAACCCAGGACCTCAGCAAGCATCCTGCAGCCTGAAGAGGCATGGGAGTGTGCCTGTTCGGCTTGAACGGAACCTGCTCTACTCCAGACCAGCCTACCCCTGTCCATCCGAGACCCCAGAGAGGCTGAGGAGTACAGCAGGTAGCAGAGACGATCTGGGTTTCAGTCAGGCCCAGGCTCCCACCCTGCCTCACACCATATCTAAGCTCTCCACAGGGGTGGGGGTGGGGCTCTGGGGCCAAACCCAAGGGTTCCTGGGGGCCCCAGAAGCTAACTAGAAGCACTCCTGATCCCCTCAGGCCTGCCCAGCACACTCCCTTGGTGTCTGGCATCTCCTGGGGCAACACTAGACCAGACTCCTAAAGCCATCAGCAGGGACCCAGAGCACTGCCTGTCGGAGGTCGGGACAGGTGCACAGAGCGGGTTAGTGGCCTGGAGATGCAACGGCAGGCCCAGAGCTGAGGCCTGGGAAGCTCCAGGAGGCCTCCTTCCCTCCTCCCCAGCCACAGGGAGGCAGGACACGCTGGATGGGGCCCCCAGTTCCACAGGCCCAGGCCTTGCCAGTCACCTGACTCCAGCTCCCTATTCTTGAGCAGCTCAGCTCAGGAGCCTGTGAGGAAACCCCAGAATACTGAGCTTCAGGAAGCATCACGTGAGGTCAAGGAGGCAGGGGCAGCTGGTCAAAGTATGTTCTCTGCCTCATGCAACCCTTCACCCGGACCCAGGATTCCAGACCCCAAGTTCCTCCCCTCAGCCACACCCCTCAGTGTCCTCTCCATCTCCTATCAGAGGACTGCAGCTCCTGCAGGCTGTGGGGAACATTTAGAAAGGACTCTGGAGAAGTAGTACAGGTCTGGAGGTGGAACTCCGGAGGTTGGCTGTGAGGCAGGTCAAGAACGTCACTGCTCATAAAGCCCTGAGGCTGTCTCCTGTTTCCTGGCTCTGTGGCCTTGCACTGGGTGTTCCCACTGCCTGGCATGCTGTAACTCAGTTTGTCGATCTAGTAAGGGCTGCAAGCTCAGACACTGCGGTCCCCCTTCTGGGGAGGGTCCCTGATTTGCAGCACTCACTCGTCCCCATCTCAGAGAGAGTCCAGGCAATGAGGAGGCAGAAGCCCATGGCCAGCCCCACAGAGAACGCAGGGCTAAGGCACTCGAGCTGAGTGCACTTGTGTCTCAGATTTATCCAGGGACCCAGCTCCCCACCTCTGTGAGCAGCCGCTTGGTACCAAGCCCCCAGGCCAGGAGGAAGAACTTGACTCAGTAGCTGCACAGGTGGGGATCATGGTACCCCTTCTCGAGTGCAGCCTCAGGGCCCAGGGAGGATTGGTACCTGGCTCATGGCCTGTAGATGGTTCCTTCGCCACATCCCAGGACTCCTGGCCCCTCCCTGCAGAGGTCCTGCTGTCCGCCTGCTCTCCTAGCCTCAGTCCCTGTGGCCAGGTCAGATGGCCTACCTGGGGAGCAGCAGATGGAGCCCAGGCCTATGGACCAGGTGTCAGTGGCACAGGTGGTGCCCGAGCGTGATGCCCAGAGGCCCAATCTAGGGCCAGGTGACACAGCTCCCTGCCGCACAGCAGGTCTGCGGCGCCCAGCTCAGCACACTGCAGGCACCAGGACGCAGGGCTCGGGGGTGACCTTCATCCCCACTGTGCCCAGGAGGCCAGCAAAGGGTGGGGGCTGTGCTCATTCTTTGTGGTCTTGTACTTTTTCTCTAGTCTTTCCCATTCTATTGTTTTCCTCTATTTCTTTGCACTGATCACTAAGACAGGCTTTCTTATCTTTCCTCACTATTCTTTGGAACTCTGCATTCCTCAGGAATCAGTGTAAAGAAACAGAGGAAAACAATAGACTGGGAAAGGCTAGAGATCTCTTCAAGAAAATTAGAGATACCAAGGGAACATTTCATGCAAAAATGAGCACAATAAAGGACAGAAATGGTATGGACCTAACAGAAGCAGAAGATATTAAGAAGAGGTGGCAAGAATACACAGAAGAACTATACAAAAAAGATCTTCATGACCCAGATAATCATGAGGGTGTGATCACTCACCTAGAACCAGACATCCTGGAGTGTGAAGTCAAGTGGGCCTTAGGAAGTATCACTACGAACAAAGCTAGTGGAAGTGATGGAATTCCAGTTGAGCTATTTCAAATCCTGAAAGATGAATCTGTGAAAGTGCTGCACTCAATATGCCAGCAAATTTGGAAAACTCAGCAGTGGCCACAGGACTGGAAAAGGTC
>SJYX01008948.1:429873-455602 GCA_006410675.1 Oreotragus oreotragus
TTCTTAATATCTTCTGCTTCTGTTAGGTCCATACCATTTCTCTCCTTTATAGAGCCCATCTTTGCATGAAATGTTCCCTTGGTGTCTCTAATTTTCTTGAAGAGATCTCTAGTCTTTCCCGTCCTGTTGTTTCCCTCTATTTCTTTGCATTGATCGCTGAGGAAGGCTTTCTTATCTCTTCTTGCTATTCTTTGGAACGCTGCATTCAGATGCTTATATCTTTCCTTTTCTCCTTTGCTTTTCACCTCTCTTCTTTTCACAGCTATTTGTAAGGCCTCCTCAGAGAGCCATTTTGCTTTTTTGCATTTCTTTTCCATGGGGATGGTCTTGCTCCCTGTCTCCTGTACAATGTCACGAACCTCATTCCATAGTTCATCAGGCACTCTATCTATCAGATCTAGTCCCTTAAATCTATTTCTCACTTCCACTATAAGATCATAAGGAATTTGATTTAGGTCACACCTGAATGGTCTAGTGGTTTTCCCCACTTTCTTCAATTTAAGTCTGAACTTGGCAATAAGGAGTTCATGATCTGAGCCACAGTCAGCTCCTGGTCTTGTTTTTATTGACTATATAGAGCTTCTCCATCTTTGGCTGCAAAGAATATAATCAATCTGATTTCAGTTTCGACCATCTGGTGATGTCCAAGTGTAGAGTCAGCTCTTGTGTTGTTGGAAGAGGGTGTTTGCTACGACTAGTGCATTTTCTTGGCAAAACTCTATTAGTCTTTGCCCTGTTTCATTCCGCATTCCAAGGCCAAATGTGCCTGTTACTCCAGGTGTTTCTTGACTTCCTACCTTTGCATTCCAGTCCCCTATAATGAAAAGGACATCTTTTTTGGGTGTTAGTTCTAAAAGGTCTTGTAGGTCTTCATAAAACCGTTCGACTTCGGCTTCTTCAGTGTTACTGGTTGGGGCATAGACTTGGATTACTGTGATATTGAATGGTTTGCCTTGGAAATGAACAGAGATCATTCTGGACAGCATATTAAAAAGCAGAGACATTACTTTGCCAACAGAAGTCCGTCTAGTCAAAGCTATCGTTTTCCAGTAGTCATGTACAGATGTGAGAGTTGGACCATAAAGAAAGCTGAGCACTGAAGAATTAATCCTTTTGAACTGTGATGTTGGAGAAGACTCTTGAGTCGCTTGGACTGCAAGGTGATCCAACCAGTCCATCCTAAAGGGAATCAGTCCTGAATATTCATTGGAAGGACTGATGCTGAAGGTAAAACTCCAATACTTTGGCCACCTGATGCAAAGAGCTGACTCATTTGAAAAGCCCCTGATGCTGGGAAAGATTGAGGACAGGAGGAGAAGGGGACAACAGAGGATGAGATGGTTGGATGACATCACTGACTTAATGGACATGAGTTTGAGAAAGCTCTGGGTGTTGGTTATGGACAAGGAAGCCTGGCGTGCTGCAGTCCTTCAGGTTGCAAAGAGTCGGACATGACTGAACAACTGAACTGAACCAGAAAGAACCATGAAAAAAGGCAATAATGAAGAATCCAACCAGGGTCAGAGCAAAACTCAAAAACTGGCCTTTAAAAATACCCCTGACCTAGAGGGGTGGGATGAGGAGGGAGATGGGAGAGCGTTTCAAGAGTGAGGGGATGTACTATGGCTGGTTCACATTGAGGTTTGACAGAAAACAACAAAATTCTGTAAAGCAATTATCCTTCAATTTAAAAAAAAAATCTTTTTTAAAACTATCCCTGAAAGGGGGGGTTGCATTTGATTGAGTCAGACTGTAGAACAGCTTATGTCCCAGGAAATTGTCAAAAACAATAGAAAAATCATCCAGGAGTTAGTGGAGCTTAGCAGAGGGTGTGATACCAACAAAGACAGACAGGTAACAGAGAGATAAGGGAAAGAGACAGTCAAAAAGAACCTTGCCAAAACCACTGTCACCCCAGGGTGACTGTGGACATGCCCAAGACTGCACACACTGGGGAAAACCATCAAAGGCTTCACACTGCCATCAAAACAGACATGCTTCTCCAAAACAGTCCAGCTAAGTCACCAAACAAATAAACAAGCAAACAACAATTAGCCTGAGGGGGGATGAAAACCAGTATCCAAATTCACTAACAGATTTTCTAAAATTTCTAGTTTCCAACAAAAAAATTTAAGATGTGAAAAGAAGCAGGAACATCTGCCCATATAAAAGGGGGAAAAAACAGGCAATGCAAGCCAACTTTGAGAGGACCCTGATGTCTGATGTAATACACAAAAGCTTCAAAGCAGACCACTGCAAATATGTTCTAAGAACCAAAGGAAACAATGCTTAAAGAAGTAAAGGATGAAATGATGACAATGCTTCACAAGTAGAGAATATAAGAGATATAAATTATAAGAAGGAAGAAAATGGAAATCTGGGGTTGAAAGCATAGTAACTCAAGTAAAGACAATTATTAGAATGGCTCAAGAGTATATCTGAACTGGCTTAAGAAAGAAATAGCAAACTAGAAGATATGTTGATACAGATTATTCAACCTGAAGAATAAAGGGGAAAAAAGAATTTTTTAAAATGTGACTCTATTAATTTCACAAACATATGCATAATGGGAAAAGTAGAAGGAGAGGAAAGAGAGAAAGAAACAGAAAAATTTGTTTGAAAAATAAGAATAGCTAAAGTTTGTCAAATTTGATGAAAAATATTAATCTATACATCCAAGAAGTCCAATAAATTCCAACCAGGATAAACTCAGACACCCACATACAGACACATCATAGTAAAAATGCTAAAAGACGAGAGAAGAATGTCTGAAAATCTTTGAAGCAGCAAAAGCAAGCAGCGCAATCATGTTTAAGAGAACAACATCAGAGACGATGGTGAGCAGGGAGATGATGTAGTCAAAGTGCCGGGAAAAAAATGTCAACCAGGTGTCTCATCTAGCACAGCCATCTTTCCAAGGATAGGCCGAGCTCTTAGGAGAGTCTTGTGATTAAATGACAGAGACAAGAGTGGGGACAGAGAGCAAGCAAAGTAGGTGGCTAATGCACAGAGAGCTGTGGCTGACTCCATAACTCCTTGGGGTTCAAGGGCCACAGTTCCTGACAGGGTCACATTTTTTTCCAGAAATGTGGTCATACAGTCAATGTGCTAGGTGGAAAAGGATTCAGCTGAGGACAAAGAGGCCAGAAACGAATTAAGAAAGAGGGTAAGAAGTAAGGGAGAGAAACGTGGCTGGATGAATAACGGGGTGGAGCAGAAGGGAGGGGGACAGACAGTGCTGAAGAAGTGGACTGGAGGGAACATGGGGATTGCTTGATTGTGAGGTGGCACTGTGAGAATAGGATGCTGAAGACCAGAGCATGGAGAAAATAACAAAGGTAGAGCAGAAATAAATAAAATAGAGACAAGAAAAAAATAGAAAAGATCAATGAAACCAAAAGTTGGGTTTTTTTGGAAAACATAAAATTAATAAGCCTTTAGCCCAGCTCATTAAGAAAAAAAAGAGAGAGAACCCAAACAACAAAATAAGAAAGATAAAAGGAGAAATCACAACAAATCACACGTAGATACAATCATAAGAGAAAGCTATGGACAGTTATTTGCCAACAAATTGGCAACGTAGAAGAAATGCAAAATTTTCTAGAAACATATAATCTTCCAAAACTAAATCTGGAAGAAATAGATAACCTGAACAGACCAATTAATAGTTTTGAAACCAAATCAGCAATGAAAAAGCACCCAACAAACAAAAGTCCAGGGCCAGAGAGCTTCACAGGAAAATTCTACCAAACATATGAAGAAGAGTTAATACCAATCCTCCCCAAACTATTCCAAAAAAAATTTAAGAGGAAGAAACACTCTCAAATTTGGTTTACAAGGCTATCATTGCCCCAATACCAAAACCAGATAAAGACACTGCTGCTGCTGCTGCTGCTAAGTCACTTCAGTTGTGTCCGACTCTGTGCGACCCCACAGACGGCAGCCCATCAGGCTCCACCATCCCTGGGATTCTCCAGGCAAGAACACTGGAGTGGGTTGCCATGTCCTTCTCCAATGCATGAAAGTGAAAAGTGAAAGCGAAGTCACTCAATCATGTCCAACTCTTCGCGACCTCTTGGACAGCAGCTTACCAGGCTCCTCCATCCATGGGATTTTCCAGGCAAGAGTACCAGAGTGGGTTGCCATTGCCTTCTCCAAGATAAAGACACTACAAAAAAATAATAAAATTACAGGCCAACATCTCTGATGAATGTAGATATACAAAAATCCTCAACAAAATACCAGCAAAACTGAATTCAACAATATAGAAAAAAGGATCGTACATGATGACCCACTGGGATTTATTGCAGGAATGCAAGGATGGTTCAGTATCTGCAACTCAATCAATGGGATATGCCACATTAACAAAACAAAGGATAAAATCACATGATCATTTCAACAGACGCAGAAAAAAATGCTTTTGACAAAATTCAACATCCATTTATGATAAAAAAAAAAACTCTCAAAAAGTTGGTATAGAGGGAATATATCTCAACATAATAAAGGCCATTTATGCCAAACCTACAGCTAACATCATACTTAGTAGTGAAAAGTGAAAGCCTTTCCTCTAAATTCAGAAACAGGAAAAGGATGCCCACTTTCACCACTTCTTTTTAAAATAATATTGGAAGCCCTAGCCACAGCAACCAAATAAGTAAAAGAAATAAAATGCATCCAAATTGGAAGGGAAGAAGTAAACTGTCACTATTTGCAAATGGCGTCACCGACTCAATGGACATGAGTTTGAGTAGGCTCAGAGTTGGTGATGGACAGGGAAGCTTGGTGTGCTCCAGTTCATGGGGTCACAAAGAGTTGGACATGACTGAGCAACTGAACTGACTGACTAACTGATTTGCAAATGAGATGATATATATACAGAAAACCCTAAAGCCTCCACAAAAAAAACTAGTACAGTAAATGAATTCAGTAAAGCTGTAAGATACAAAGTTGCAAGATTTACAAACAGAAATCTGTTACTAATCTACACACTAAAACAAACTATTAGAAGAAGAAACAAAGAAAACAATCCCA
Source organism: Oreotragus oreotragus (assembly GCA_006410675.1). NCBI lineage: Eukaryota > Metazoa > Chordata > Mammalia > Artiodactyla > Bovidae > Oreotragus > Oreotragus oreotragus. The sequence continues at coordinate 434,905 of SJYX01008948.1, forward strand.
TTTATAATCACACCAAATAGAATAAAATAACTAGGAATAAACTCAACCAAGGAGGTAAAAGATCTACACTCTGAAAAATATAATATATTGATGAAGGAAACTGAAGATGTTTCAAATAAATGGAAAGATACCCAATGGTCGTGTATTGAAAGAAGTAATGTTAAAATGTCCAAACTACCTAAAGCAATCTCTAGATTTAATGCAACCCTTCTGAAAATATCCATGACCTTACAGAACTAGAACAAATAATGCTAAAATTTGTGTGGAACCACAAAAAGCAAACAAGCAAAAACAAATAGCCAAAGGAATCTTGAGGGGAAAAAAAAAAAATAAAGCTGAAGGTATGACTCCTTGACTTCACATTATTCCAAAGCTACAACAATCAAAACAGTATGTTCAGTTCAGTCTCCCAGTCATGTCTGACTCTTTGCAACTGCAGCACACCAGTCTTCCCTGTCCATCACCAACTCCCAGAGCTTGATCAGACTCATATCTATCAAGTCGGTGATGCCATCCAACCATCTCATCTTCTGTCATCCCCTTCCCCTCCTACCTTCAATCTTTCCCAGCATCAGGGTCTTTTCTAAGGAGTCAGTTCTTCATACCAGGTGGCCAAATTATTGGAGCTTCAATTTAGTATCAGTCCTTCCAATGAATATTCAGGACTGATTTCCTTTAGGATGGACAGGTTGAATCTCCTTGCAGTCCAAGGGACTCTCAAGAATCTTCTCCAACACCACAGTTCAAAAGCATGTCTTTCCCAGTGAGTCAGTTCTCATCAGGTGGCCAAAGTATTGAAGCTTCAGCTTCAGCATCAGTCCTTCCAGTGAATATTCAGGACTTATTTCCTTTAGGATGGACAGGTTGAATCTCCTTGCAGTCCAAGGGACTCTCAAGAATCTTCTCCAACACCACAGTTCAAAAGCATCAATTCTTCAGCACTCAGCTTTCTTTATAGTCCAACTCTCACATCCATACATGACTACTGGAAAACCCATAGCTTTGACTAGATGGACCTTTGTTGGAAAGGTGATGTCTCTGCTTTTTACTGTCTACATTCGTCACAGCTTTTCTCCAAGGAGCAAGCGTCTTTTAATTTCATGGCTGCAGTCACCATCTGCAGTGATTTTGGAGGCCAAGAAAATTGTCACTGTTTCCACTGTTTCCCCATCTATTTTCCATGAAGTGATGGGACCGGATGCCATGATCTCAGTTTTTCGAATGTTGTATTTTAAGCCAACTTTTTCATTCTCCTCTTTCACTCTTATCAAGAGGTTCTTGAGTTCCTCCCTGCTTTCTGCCACTAGGGTGGTGTCATCTGTATATCTGAGGTAATTATTTAATCCTAGCAATCTTGATTCCAGGTTGTGCTTCATCCAGCCTGGCATTTTGCATGATGTACCCTGCATATAAGTTAAATAAGCTGGGTGACAATATACAGCCATGACATATTGGTTCCCAATTTGGAACCAGTCCATTGTTCCATGTCTGGTTCTAGCTGCTGCTTCTTAATCTGCATATAGGTTTCTCAGGAGGCAGGTAAGGGGGTCTGGTATTCCCATCTCTTCAAGAATTTTCCAATTTGTTGTGATCTACACAAACACTTTATAGTAGTCAATGAAGCAGAAGCAGATGTTTTCCTGGAATTCCCTGGTTTTTTCTATGATCCAATGGATGTTGGCAATTTATAGATAATGCTTAATAATCATTAGGACCAGGTGGCCTCTATGCCCCCAAACAAAGATGAAAAACATCACTGACATCTTCCTAGTGCCCATGAGACTATTTACCCATCCACAAATCTTGACTGAGGAATGTATGTCCTTATCCCAGTTGCCCCTTGGTGATATGGTGTGCAACTATAAATACTTCCGACTGTCGTCCCTCAATCCCACCCAGTAATACCTACCCTATAGCAAGCTGATCCATGGCTTATGTGGAGATCCCTGCCTCCTTTTTTGGTCTCCAGATGCCTTCCTTCCCAATTCAATGGGCACTTTTCATTCCTTCTGTCCTCTAACAAGAATAAAATCCAAAGTCCTACTAGAAATACTGGCTGGACAATAGACCTGGGGCTGAATTCATTTACTTGTTCTTTCAGTCAACTTTCACTGAGTGTTGAAACCAGTGATCTAAATGAAAGCACAAATAGGGCCTACAGGGCACACAGCGATGACACAGGTGGGAAAGGAAACATAGCATACTTGAGCGTGTTTGGTGTTTCCTTGAATTAGTGGCCACAAGTCTATACATTAGATCCCCAGAACTTATTTGTCTTATAACTGGAAATTTGTACCCTTTGACCAAAATGTCTTCATTTACTCCACCTCCTACCCAGCCATGAGTTCAGGTTTTTTAGATTCCATATATACAGCCAAACCTCAGAGACATTGCGGGTTTACTTCTAGACCACCACAGTAGAGCAAGTTACACGCAGTTTTTTTGTTTCTCAGTGCATAAAAAAGTTATATTTACACTATACTGTAGTCTATTGTTTGCAATAGCATTATGTCTAAAAACATAATGTGAATACAAGATGCTTTATTGCTAAGAAATGCAAACTATCATCTGAGCCTTCCACAAGTTGTAGCAGCAATATTTTATTATATTATACAACGTAATAATAATCAAAAAGCAAAATACTGCAAGAATTACCCAAGTAGGACACAGAGATGACACTGATTACTTGCCTGATACAGGGTTGCCACAAACCTCTAGTTTGTAAAAACTGCAGTATCCACAGAGTAGAGTAAGGAGAAGCATAATAAATAAGATAGGCCTTTAAGTGAGATGATGTGATTTTTCTCTTTGACTTATTCCATTTAACATAATGCATTCAAGACCATCCATGTTGTTGAATAAGGCAAGATTTCCTTCTTTCTACAGTTGAATAATATTCTACTTTTGGTATCAGTTATATGACCTCCTAATATATTTTGGATACTAACCCTTTATCAGATACACAATTTACAAACATCTTCTTCCATTTCACAGGCTGTCTATTCATTTGTTGATTGTTTCTTTTGCTGCGCACAGCTTTTTAATTTGATGGAGACCCACTTGTTTATTTGTGCTTTTGTTACTTGCATTTTTGGTGCCATATCCAACAAAATGTTGCCAAGACCAATGTCAAGAAGGCTTTGCCCCTATGCTTTCCTCTAGAAGTTTTACAGTTTCAGGTCTTATGTTTAGGTGTTGAATCCATTTTGTGTTAATTTTTGTGAATGTTGTAGGACAGAGGTCCAATTTCATTCTTTTGCATATGAATTTCCAGTTTACTGAAGAGACTACCTTTTCCCCTACTGAATATTCTCTCTTGTCATACATTCAGTTCAGTTCAGTTCAGTCACTCAGTTGTGTCCAACTCTTTGCGACCCCATGAATCGCAGCACACCAGGCTTCCCTGTCCATCAACAACTCCCAGAATTTACCCAAACTCATGTCCATTGACTCGGTGTTGCCATCTAGCCATCTGATCCTTGGTCGTCCCCTTCTCCTCCTGCCCCCAATCCCTCCCAGCATCAGAGTCTTTTCCAATGAGTCAACTCTTCGCATGAGGTGGCCAAAGTATTGGAGTTTCAGCTTTAGCATCAGTCCCTCCAAAGAACACCCAGGACTGATCTCATTTAGGATGGACTGGATGGATCTCCTTGCAGTCCAAGGGACTCTCAAGAGTCTTCTCCAACACCACAGTTCAAAAGCATCAATTCTTCGCACTCAGCCTTCTTCACAGTTCAACTCTCACATCCATACATGACCACTGGAAAAACCATAGCCTTGACTAGATGGGCTTTTGTTGGCAATGTCTCTGCTTTTTAATATGCTATCTAAGTTGGTCATAACTTTCCTTCCAAGGAGTAAGCGTCTTTTAATTTCATGGCTGCAATCACCATCTGCAGTGATTTTGGAGCCCCCAAAAATAAAGTCTGACACTGTTTCCACTGTTTCCCCATCTATTTCCCATGGAGTGATGGGACCAGATGACATGATCTTAGTTTTTTGAATGTGTAGCTTTAAGTCAGTTTTTTCACTCTCCTCTTTCACTTTCATCAAGAGGCTTTTTAGTTCCTCTTCACTTTCTGGTGGTGTCATCTGCATATCTGAAGTTATTGATATTTCTCCTGGCAATCTTGATTCCAGCTTGTGCTTCTTCCAGCCCAGCATTTCTCATGATGTACTCCGCATATAAGTTAAGTAAACAGCGTGACAATATACAGCTTTGACGTACTCCTTTTCCTATTTGGAACCAGTCTGTTGTTCTATGTCCAGTTCTAAGTGTTGCTTCCTGACCTGCATATAGGTTTCTCAAGAGGCAGGTCAGGTGGTCTGCTATTTGTCTGACACTGTTTCCACTGTTTCCCCATCTATTTCCCATGAAGTGATGGGACCAGATGACATGATCTTAGTTTTTTGAATGTTGAGTTTTAAGCCAGCTTTTTCACTCTCCTCTTTTACATTCATCAAGAGGCTCGTTAGTTCCTCTTCACTTTCTGCTATAAAGGTGGTGTCATCTGCATATCTGAGGTTATTGATATTTCTCCTGGCAATCTTGAGTCCAGCTTGTGCTTCTTCCAGCCCAGCATTTCTCATGATGTACTCTGCATAGAAGTTAAATAAGCAGGGTGACAGTATACAGCCTTGATGTATTCCTTTTCCTATCTGGAACCAGTCTGTTGTTCCATGTCCAGTTCTAACTGTTGCTTCCTGACCTGCTTATAGGTTTCTCAAGAGGCAGGTCAGGTGGTCTGGTATTCCCATCTCCTTCAGAATTTTCCACAGTTTGTTGTGATCCACACAGTCAAAGGCTTTGGCATAGTCAATAAAGCAGAAAGAGATGTTTTTCTGGAACTCTCTTGCTTTTTCCATGATCCAGCAGATGTTGCAATTTGATCTCTGGTTCCTCTGCCTTTTCTAAAACCAGCTTGAACATATGGAAGTTCACAGTTCACATATTGCTGAAGCCTGGCTTGGAGAATTTTGAGCATTACTTTACTTGCGTGTGAGATGAATGCAATTGTGCAGTAGTTTGAGCATTCTTTGGCATTGCCTTTCTTTGGGATTGGAATGAAAACTGACCTTTACCAGTCTTGTGGCCACTGCTGAGTTTTCCAAATTTGCTGGCATATTGAGTGCAGCAGTTTCAGAGCATCATCTTGTTAGCCCACCAGAAACCTCATCCTGGTGCAGGAGATGGCCCTGGGCATGGTAGCAGGGATATCTGAGTTTGCGAGGTCAGGTTACAGAGCCAGAGCATCCTGAACTTCAGCCGTGAGAGAAGCCTTGAAGTTTGGGACATGTCCACGCTCTCTCCCAGAGGAATATGGGGGCCTGCTGAGCCAGGTGAGGGTCTGGGCCAAGTTGCTTCCTTGGAGTGGACTAGCCTACTGCAGAGGTTCTTAACCTGGGCTCCACAGAGTTCAGGCTGAACTTCAGAGAGTCCTTGAACTCTTTGAAAGAAATATGTTATGTGTATATGTAAGCAGGTGGGCATTTTTCTGTGGAGAGGATTCATTAGTTTCACTAGGTTTTCAGAGAGGCCCAAGAAGACACAACAGTTAAAAATCACTGGTCTAGGGGACTTCCCTGGTGGTCCAGGGGCTAAGACTCCACGCTCACAATGCAGGGGCCCAGGTTCCATCTCTGGTCAGGGAACTAGGTTTCCCATGCTGCTGAACCAGAGCAGGACTCTATGGTCCTTGCCCCACCCCCACCATGTCCTCTGCCTGCCTTTTGTCTGTGGAAAACTTTAGTCAAAAAATAAGTTTAATCAGAGAAGTGAGAAATGCTGAAACAAAGGAAAACAGTCAAAGGAGACTAAGTAATAGTAATGTAGTCATTGAGCATAGTCAACGACCTTTAGCTCTTTCTCAAGGGCTATAGGGAGAAGGCAATGGCACCCCACGCCAGTACTCTTGCCTGGAAAATCCCATGGCTGGAGGAGCCTGGTAGGCTGCAGTCCATGGGGTCACTAAGAGTCGGACACGACTGAGCGACTTCACTTTCAGTTTTCACTTTCATGCATTGGAGAAGGAAATGGCAACCCACTCCAGTGTTCTTGCCTGGAGAATCCCAGGGATGGGGGAGCCTGGTGGGCTGTCGNAGGCTGCAGTCCATGGGGTCACTAAGAGTCGGACACGACTGAGCGACTTCACTTTCAGTTTTCACTTTCATGCATTGGAGAAGGAAATGGCAACCCACTCCAGTGTTCTTGCCTGGAGAATCCCAGGGATGGGGGAGCCTGGTGGGCTGTCGTCTATGGGGTCGCACAGTCGGACACCACTAAAGCAACTTAGCAGCAGCAGCAGCAGCAGCAGGAAGGGCTATAGATAATATTCTGAGCCATATCCTGCAGGCTGTCTTATAGATACTGAAACACCAGGTGGAGAAGTTAAGTACATGATGACCAGACTGTACCCAGGACATGAGCTGCCACAATTCCAAGAACTGACCTCCAAGAAATAGGAACAAATGGACCCTGAAACTGAAGATTAACTGTACCTAAAACAACCAAGATGATGCTAATCAGACCACTGATGACCAGTTTGAAGATGACTGTTAGAGGTGATTATGCAGTTTCTGCATGTAGCCCCTCACTGTCTGTAAAAGCTCTCAACCCCTGCTTGTCAGGGTAGGGGGCAGTGTTGGCCTTTGGATAGATGTCTGCCATCCTCCCTCCCCAGTGGCTGCCATCTGAAATAAAGCAAACTTTCCTTTTCACCAACCTGGCCTGTTTATTGGCTTTTGAACAGTGAGCAGCCAGAAAGAAAGTGAAGTCGCTCAGTCGTGTCCGACTCTTTGCGATCCCATGGACTGTAGCCTATCAGGCTCCTCCATCCATGGGATTTTCCAGGCAAGAGTGCTGGCGTGGATTGCCATTTCCTTCTCCAGAGGATCTTCTCGACCCAGGGATCGAACCCGGGTCTCCTGCATTGCAGGCAGACGCTTTACCGACTGAGCCACCAGGGAAGCCCAGAACCCACATACATATCTTTCTGTAACACTATAAGAAAGATCAAAGACCCACGTGCTGCAACTAAGACCCAGTTCAGTTCGGTCACTCAGTTGTATCCAGCTCTTCAAGACCCCATGGACTTCAGCATGCCAGGCTTCCCTGTCCATCACCAACTCCCAGAGCTTGCTCAAACTCATGTCCATCAAAATGGTGATGCCATCCAACCATCTCATCCTCTGTCATCCCCGTCTCCTCCTGCCTTCAGTACTTCCCAGCATCAGGGTCTTTTCCAATGAGTCAGCTCTTTGCATCAGGTGGCCAAAGTACTGGAGTTTCAGCTTCAGCAACAGTCCTTCCAATGNCATTCCAGGATGTCTGGTTCTAGGTGAGTGATCACATCATCGTGATTATCTGGGTCATGAAGATCTTTTTTGTACAGTTCTTCTGTGTATTCTTGCCACCTCTTCTTAATATCTTCTGCTTCTGCTAGATCCATACCAGTTCTGTCCTTGATTTAGCCCATCTTTGCATGAAATGTTCCCTTGGTATCTCTAATATTCTTGAAGAGATCTCTAGTCTTTTCCATTCTGCTGTTTTCCTCTATTTCTTTGCACTGATCACTGAGGAAGCCTTTCTTATCTCTTCTTGTTATTCTTTGGAATTCTTCATTCAGATGCTTATATCTTTCCTTTTCTCCTGTGCTTTTCAATTGTCTTCTTTTCACAGCTATTTGTAAGGTCTCCTCAGACAGCCATTTTACTTTTTTTGCATTTCTTTTCCATGGGGATGGTCTTGATCCCTGTCTCCTGTACAATGTCACAAACCTCTGTCCATAGTTCATCAGGCACCCTATCTGTCAGATCTAGTCCCATAAATCTATTTCTCATTTCCACTGTATGTTCATAAGGGATTTGATTTAGGTCATACCTGAATGGTCTAGTGGTTTTCCCTACTTTCTTCAAGTCTGAATTTGGCAATAAAGAGTTCATGATCTGAGCCACAGTCAGCTTCCGATCTTGTTTTTGCTGACAGTATAGAGCTTCTCCATCTTTGGCTGCAAAGAATATAATCAATCTGATTTCAGTGTTGACCATCTGGTGATGTCCATGTGTAGAGTCTTCTCTTGTGTTGTTGGAAGAGGGTGTTTGCTATGACCAGTGTGCTCTCTTGGCAAAACTCTATTAGCTTGCCCTGCTTCATTCCGTATTCCAAGGCCAAATTTGCCTGTTATCCCAGGTGTTTCTTGACTTCCTACTTTTGCATTCCAGTCCCCTATAATGAAAAGGACATCTTTTTTGGGTGTTAGCTCTAAAAGGTCATACATTAGTTCACCATATAAGAGAAATTTTGTTTCAGGGTTTCTTGATTCTGTTCCATTGGTCTATGTGTCTGTTTCTGTGTGTATCATGTTGCTTTGATTACTACAGTTTTGTAATATAGTTTGAAATAAGAAATGTTATGCCCCCAGCTTTGTTCTTCTTTTCCAGGACTGCTTTGTCTATTAGAGCTCTTTTGTGGTCCCACACAAATTTTAAGATAGGTTTTACTTTTGCTGTGAAAAATGTCATTGGAATTTAGATAAAGATTGTTTGATATTTGGCTAGTATGGACATTTTAACTATGTTAGTTCTTCTAATGCATGAAGACAGCATTCATCTTTAGTTTTTATTAACTTGATTATAATGTGTTTTCCTTTGAGTGTGATTTTCTTTGAGTTTATCCTTTAGATTTTACAGATTTTATTGAATCTGGAAATGTTTGCCTTTCATCAAATTTAGGGATTTTTCAGCCATTATTTCTCTTCTTTTCTTTTTTTTCTATACTAGTCACTTTTTCCTCTCTTTCTGAGACTCCAATGAATCATAAAAGTTTTGATATTGCCCCATGATCTCTGAACTCTTCATTTTTCCACATTTTGTTTGCATTTTTCAAATTGGATAATTTCTAGTCCTCTACCATCATGTCAACTATTTCCTCTGTTATCTCCATTTTCCTATATATCCCATCTCTTGCCTGGAAAATCCCATGGATGGAGGAGCCTGGTAGCTACAGTCCATGGGCTCGCAAAGAGTCAGACATGACTGAGCGACTTCACTTTCACTCTTCACTTTCATGCATTGGAGAAGGAAATGGCAACCTGCTCCAGTGTTCTTGTCTGGAGAATCCCGGGGACGGCAGAGTCTGGTGGGCTGACATCTATGGGGTCACACAGTGTTGGACACAGCTGAAGTGACTTAGCAGCAGCAGCAGCCATCCAAGGAATTTTTAACTCAAATATCGGGAAGTGTTGTTGTTCTAAAACTTATATTTTTTGTTTCTATTTCTATGTGAGAATATTTATCTTTTTTTTTTTTTTAAGAGTGTTACTTTTACCTCCAGAAACATAATTATAATAGCTGCTTCAACACTTGGGTTATCTGGGAGTTGGAATCTTTGTTGGTTGTCTTTTTCCCTTAAGAATTAGTCACATTTTCTTTATTATTGGTACTTCAAGCAATTTTGGATTGTATCCTAGACATTTTGAATATCATTCTGTGAGGTTTGGCGTACCATTAAAATTCTCTGGAGAACTGATCTTTTTGTTCTTGTGGTGGTTTTAGCAATCAATCAGTCCTGATTAGGTTCAGACTATAAACTCTGTCTTATCTTCTGTGGGTAGTAGGTCCCATGTCACCTCAGTTTTCAAAGGCTTTGTTTGGCAGAAATGTAAAGTGGCACCACTACACTGGAAGATATTTTGGCAGTTCCTTATAAGCTAGACATGCACTTACCATAAGACCCAAGAATTTCCTTCTTGGGCATTTATATCAGAGAAATGAAAACTTACATTCACACAAAACCTGTCTATGGATGTTCATAGCAATAATAGCTTTATTTATAATAGCTCCAAATTGGAAACAACTCAAATGACCTTCATCAGGTAAAAATGGTCAAATGAAGTCTGGCACAACCACACAGTGGAATATTGCTCAACGATAAAAAGGAACAGGCTACTGATACACGTCACAACTTGGATGGATCTCATAGGAATTGTGTTAGTGGAGAAAGCCCATCTTAGAAGGTTACATACCGTATGTCTTCATTTATATAACATTCTCAAAATGAAGACACTACGTAAATGGATACCAGGGTATTGGTCGCCAGAGGACAGGGAGGAGGTGGGTACAACTCTAACGGGGCAACAGGACGGGTCTGTTTGTGGGGCTGGAGCAGTGCTGTCTTGACTGTGGCGGTTACACAGATCCATACAAAGGGTAAGACTGTATAGAACCACACACACACACACACACACACACACACACANTGTTCCAGCCCAGCATTTCCCATGATGTACTCTGCATAGAAGTTAAATAAGCAGGGTGACAATATACAGCCTTGATGTATTCCTTTTCCTATCTGGAACCAGTCTGTTGTTCCATGTCCAGTTCTAACTGTTGCTTCCTGACCTGCTTATAGGTTTCTCAAGAGGCAGGTCAGGTGGTCTGGTATTCCCATCTCCTTCAGAATTTTCCACAGTTTGTTGTGATCCACACAGTCAAAGGCTTTGGCATAGTCAATAAAGCAGAAAGAGATGTTTTTCTGGAACTCTCTTGCTTTTTCCATGATCCAGCAGATGTTGCAATTTGATCTCTGGTTCCTCTGCCTTTTCTAAAACCAGCTTGAACATATGGAAGTTCACAGTTCACATATTGCTGAAGCCTGGCTTGGAGAATTTTGAGCATTACTTTACTTGCGTGTGAGATGAATGCAATTGTGCAGTAGTTTGAGCATTCTTTGGCATTGCCTTTCTTTGGGATTGGAATGAAAACTGACCTTTACCAGTCTTGTGGCCACTGCTGAGTTTTCCAAATTTGCTGGCATATTGAGTGCAGCAGTTTCAGAGCATCATCTTGTTAGCCCACCAGAAACCTCATCCTGGTGCAGGAGATGGCCCTGGGCATGGTAGCAGGGATATCTGAGTTTGCGAGGTCAGGTTACAGAGCCAGAGCATCCTGAACTTCAGCCGTGAGAGAAGCCTTGAAGTTTGGGACATGTCCACGCTCTCTCCCAGAGGAATATGGGGGCCTGCTGAGCCAGGTGAGGGTCTGGGCCAAGTTGCTTCCTTGGAGTGGACTAGCCTACTGCAGAGGTTCTTAACCTGGGCTCCACAGAGTTCAGGCTGAACTTCAGAGAGTCCTTGAACTCTTTGAAAGAAATATGTTATGTGTATATGTAAGCAGGTGGGCATTTTTCTGTGGAGAGGATTCATTAGTTTCACTAGGTTTTCAGAGAGGCCCAAGAAGACACAACAGTTAAAAATCACTGGTCTAGGGGACTTCCCTGGTGGTCCAGGGGCTAAGACTCCACGCTCACAATGCAGGGGCCCAGGTTCCATCTCTGGTCAGGGAACTAGGTTTCCCATGCTGCTGAACCAGAGCAGGACTCTATGGTCCTTGCCCCACCCCCACCATGTCCTCTGCCTGCCTTTTGTCTGTGGAAAACTTTAGTCAAAAAATAAGTTTAATCAGAGAAGTGAGAAATGCTGAAACAAAGGAAAACAGTCAAAGGAGACTAAGTAATAGTAATGTAGTCATTGAGCATAGTCAACGACCTTTAGCTCTTTCTCAAGGGCTATAGGGAGAAGGCAATGGCACCCCACGCCAGTACTCTTGCCTGGAAAATCCCATGGCTGGAGGAGCCTGGTAGGCTGCAGTCCATGGGGTCACTAAGAGTCGGACACGACTGAGCGACTTCACTTTCAGTTTTCACTTTCATGCATTGGAGAAGGAAATGGCAACCCACTCCAGTGTTCTTGCCTGGAGAATCCCAGGGATGGGGGAGCCTGGTGGGCTGTCGTCTATGGGGTCGCACAGTCGGACACCACTAAAGCAACTTAGCAGCAGCAGCAGCAGCAGCAGGAAGGGCTATAGATAATATTCTGAGCCATATCCTGCAGGCTGTCTTATAGATACTGAAACACCAGGTGGAGAAGTTAAGTACATGATGACCAGACTGTACCCAGGACATGAGCTGCCACAATTCCAAGAACTGACCTCCAAGAAATAGGAACAAATGGACCCTGAAACTGAAGATTAACTGTACCTAAAACAACCAAGATGATGCTAATCAGACCACTGATGACCAGTTTGAAGATGACTGTTAGAGGTGATTATGCAGTTTCTGCATGTAGCCCCTCACTGTCTGTAAAAGCTCTCAACCCCTGCTTGTCAGGGTAGGGGGCAGTGTTGGCCTTTGGATAGATGTCTGCCATCCTCCCTCCCCAGTGGCTGCCATCTGAAATAAAGCAAACTTTCCTTTTCACCAACCTGGCCTGTTTATTGGCTTTTGAACAGTGAGCAGCCAGAAAGAAAGTGAAGTCGCTCAGTCGTGTCCGACTCTTTGCGATCCCATGGACTGTAGCCTATCAGGCTCCTCCATCCATGGGATTTTCCAGGCAAGAGTGCTGGCGTGGATTGCCATTTCCTTCTCCAGAGGATCTTCTCGACCCAGGGATCGAACCCGGGTCTCCTGCATTGCAGGCAGACGCTTTACCGACTGAGCCACCAGGGAAGCCCAGAACCCACATACATATCTTTCTGTAACACTATAAGAAAGATCAAAGACCCACGTGCTGCAACTAAGACCCAGTTCAGTTCGGTCACTCAGTTGTATCCAGCTCTTCAAGACCCCATGGACTTCAGCATGCCAGGCTTCCCTGTCCATCACCAACTCCCAGAGCTTGCTCAAACTCATGTCCATCAAAATGGTGATGCCATCCAACCATCTCATCCTCTGTCATCCCCGTCTCCTCCTGCCTTCAGTACTTCCCAGCATCAGGGTCTTTTCCAATGAGTCAGCTCTTTGCATCAGGTGGCCAAAGTACTGGAGTTTCAGCTTCAGCAACAGTCCTTCCAATGAATATTCAGGACTGACTTCCTTTAGGATGGACTGGTTAGATCTCCGTGCAGTCCAAGGGACTCTCAAGAGTCTTCTCCAACACCACAGTTCAAAAGCACGAATTCTTCAGTGCTCAGCTTTCTTTATGGTCCAACTCTCACATCCATACATGACTACTGGAAAAACCATAGCTTTGACTAAATGGACCTTTGTCGGCAAAGTATCTCTGCTTTTTAATATGCTGTCTATGTTGGTCATAGCTTTTCTTTTTTTTTTAGTTTTATTTTTATTTTATTTTACTTTACAATACTTGGTCATAGCTTTTCTTCCAAGGAGCAAGTGTTTTTTAATTTCATGGCTGCAGTCACCATCTACAGTGATTTTGGAACCGGAGAAAATAAAATCTGTCACTGTTTCCCCCTCTATTTGCCATGAACTGATAGGACCAGATGCCATGATCTTAGTTTTTTGAATGTCAAGTTTTAAGCCAGCTTTTTCACTCACCTCTTTCACTTTCATCAAAGGCTCTTTAGTTCCTCTTCACTTTCTGCCATAAAGGTGGTGTCATCTGCATATCAGAGGTTATTGATATTTCTCCAGGCAATCTTGATTTCAACTTATGCTTCATCCAGCCCAGCATTTTGCATGATGTACTCTGCATATGAGTTAAATAAACAGGATGACAATATACAGCCTTGATGTACTCCTTTCCCAATTTGGAACCAGTCCGTTGTTCCATGTCCGGTTCTAACTGTTGCTTCTTGAACTGTATACAGCTTTCTTTGAAGCAGGTCAGGTGGTCTGGTATTCCCATCTCTTGGAGAATTTTCCACAGTTGGTTGTGATTCACACAGTCAAAGGCTTTAATGTATTCAATGAAGCAGAAGCTTTTCTGGAATTCTCTTGCTTTTTGTATGCTCCAGTGGACATTTGCAATTTGAGTTCTGGTTCCTCTGCCTTTTCTAAATTCAGCTTGAACAGTTGGAAGTTCTCAGCTCACATACTATTGAAGCCTGGCTTGGAGAATTTTGAACATTACTTTGCTAATGTGTGAGATGAGTACAATTGTGTGGTAGTTTGAAGAATCTTTGGCATTGCCTTTCTTTGGGATTGGAATGAAAACTGACCATTTCCAGTCCTGTGACCACTGCTGAGTTTTCCAAATTTGCTGGCATATTGAATGCAGCACTTTCACGGCATCATCTTTTAGGATTTGAAATAGCTCAGCTGGAACTCCATCTCCTCCACTAGCTCTGTTCTTGGTGATGCTTCCTAAGGCCCACTTGACTTCACAATCCAGGATGTCTGGCTCTAGGTGAGTGATCACACGACTGTGGTTATCTGGGTCATTAAGATCTTTTTTGTATAGTTCTTCTGAGTATTCTTGCCATCTCTTCTTAATATCTTCTGCTTCAGTTAGGTCCATACCATTTCTGTCCTTTATAGAGCCCATTTGTGCATGAAATGTTCCCTTGGTATCTCTAATTTTCTTAAAGAGATCTCTAGTCTTTCCCATTCTATTGTTTTCCTCTCTTTCTTTGCATTGATCACTTAGGAAGGCTTTACTTATCTCTCCTTGCTATTCTTTGCAACTCTGCAAAGGATGGATATATCCTTCCTTTTCTCCTTTGCCTTTCACTTCTCTTCTTTTCTCCTATTTGTAAAGCCTCCTCATACAACCATTATGCCTTTTTGCATTTCTTTTTCTCAGGGATGGTTTTGATCACCATACTTATCTCTCCTTGCTATTCTTTGCAACTCTGCAAAGGATGGATATATCCTTCCTTTTCTCCTTTGCCTTTCACTTCTCTTCTTTTCTCCTATTTGTAAAGCCTCCTCATACAACCATTATGCCTTTTTGCATTTCTTTTTCTCAGGGATGGTTTTGATCACCACCTCCTGTAAAATATCACAAACTTCTGTCCATAGTTCTTCAGGCCCTCTGTCTATCAAATGTAATCCCTTGAATCTATTTGTCACTTCCACTCTCTGAGTGAACTCCGGGAGATGGTGATGAACAGGGAGGCCTGGCATGCTGCGATTCATGGGGTCACAAAGAGTTGGACACGACTGAGCGACTGAACTGAACTGAACTGTATAATTGTAAGGGATTTGATTTAGGTCATACCTGAATGATCTAGTGGTTTCCCCTACTTTCTTCAATTTAAGTCTGAATTTTGAAATAAAGAGTACATGATCTGAGCCACAGTCAGCTCCTGGTCTTGTTTTTGCTGACTGTATAGAGCTTCTCTACCTTTGGCTGCAAAGAATATAATCAATCTGATTTTGGTGTTGACCATCTGGTGACGTCCATGTGTAGAGTCCTCTCTTGTGTTATTGGAAGAGGGTGTCTGCTATGACCAGTGCATTCTCTTGGCAAAACTCTGTTAACTTTTGCTCTGCTTCATTTTGTACTCCAAGGCCAAACGAGGCCTGGTATCTCTTGACTTCCTACTTTTGCATTCCAATCCCCTATGATGAAAAGGACATTTTTTTTTTTTTTGGTGTTAGTCTAGAAAGTCTTGTAGGTCATCATAGAACTGTTCAGCTTCTTTGGCATTGGTGGTTGGGGCATAGACTTGGATTACTGTGATACTGAATGGTTTGTCTTGGAAATGAACAGAGATTATTTTGTCATTTTTGAGATTGTGCCCAAGTACTGAATTTTGCACTCTTTTGTTGACTATGAGGGCTACTCCATTTCTCCTAAGGGATTCTTGCCCACAGTAGTAGATATAATGGTCATATGAATTAAATTTGCCCATTCCAGTCTATTTTAGTTCACTGATTCCTAAAATGTCAGTGTTCAGTCTTGCTGTCTCCTGCTTGACCACTTCCAATTTTCCTTGATTCATGGACCTAACATTCCAGGTTCCTATGCAATAATGTTCTTTATAGCATTGGACTTTACTTCCATTACCAGTCACATCCACAACTGGGTGTTGTTTTTGCTTTGGCTCTGTCTCTTCATTCTTTCTGGAGCTATTTCTCCACCCTTCTCCAGTATTATATTGGGCACCTACTGACCTGGGAAGTTCATCTTTCAGTATCGTATCATTTTGCCTTTTCATACTGTTCATGGGGTTCTCAAGGCAAGATCACTGAAGTGATTTGCCATTCCCTTCTCCATTGGACCACGTTTTGTCAGAACTCTCCACCATAACCCATCCATCTCAGGTGGCCCTGCATGGCATGGCTCATAGTTTCACTGAGTTAGACAAGGCTATGATCCATGTGATCAGTTTGGTTAGTTTTCTGTGATTGTGGTGGGTTGCCATTTCTTACTCCAGGGGATCTTCCTGCCCCGGGGATTGAACTAAGACCCAGTGCAGTCAGATAAGTAGATTAGTTAATTTTAAAAAATCACTGGTGTAGTCCTCAAAATGTGGGAGGTATCATAGCCCTCTTGGGAAACGTACAACCTTGCCATCAGATTGTTTGGGTGCTATCATGTACTGCCTGTGACCTTGACCAAGTCACTTTACCTCTTAATGTGTGAATGTCCTCATCTAGAAAGTGAAGATAATAGTACAGTCACACCTTGGAGATACTGTGGGTTTGGTTCCACATCACTGCAATAAAGCAAATATTGCAGTGAAGTGAGTCATATGAATTTTTTAGTTTACCAGTACATATAAAAGTTATTTCTACATTATACTATAGTCCCTTAAGTGTGCAATAGCATTGTGTCAAAATAAAAAAAATGTACATACTTTAATTTAAAAAGACTTTATTTCTAAAAATACTAACCAGCATCTGAGCCTCCATCAAGTCATAATCTTTTTGCAGTAGTAACATCGAGATCACTGATGATGGATCACAGTAACACATATAATAATGAAAAATATGAAATATTTCAAGAAATATCAAAATGTGACACAGAGACATGAAGTGAGCAATTTGCTCTTAGAAAAATGGCACCAATAGACTTGTTCAATGCATGCTCAGTGGCTCAGTCGTGTCCCACTATCTGAGAGCCCACAGACTGTAACCCACCAGTGTCCTCTGTCCATGAAATTTTCCAGGCAAGAATCCTAGAGTGGGTTGCCATTTCTTACTCCAGGGGATTTCCTTCCATTTCTTACTCCTGACCCAGAGATTGAACTTGAGTCCTTTCTGTCTCCTACATTGGCAGGTGGATTCTTTCTGACTGAGCCATTGGGAAGCCCTTGCTCAATGAAGGGTAGTCACAAACCTTCAATCTGCAAAAAAGCACAGTGTCTGCAGGACTTCCATGGTGGTTCATCTAAGACTCCACACTTCCATTGCAGGGCCTATGGTTTCAATCCCTCGTTGGGGGACTAAGATCCTACATGCAGAGCCACCAAAAACAACAACAACAACAACAACAACCACCTCTCCCCCTAGTATCTTCAAAGTGCAGTAAAGTGAAGCACAATAAAACAAGGTCTGGTTTTCTGCAGATATATGTCCCAGTGTTCATTGCAATACTATGGAAGCAACATAGATGTCCACTGACAGAGGAATGGGTGAGGAAGATGTGGTGCATATATGCAACGGAATATCATTCAGCCAAGGAAATAGTGCCATTTGCAGCAACACAGACGGACCCAGAGACTGTCATACTGAGTGAAGCAAGTAAGACAGAAAGACAAATGCCATATGATATCACTTATATGTGGAACCTTAAAAAATGTAGAAAATAAACATGGTTACCAGGGGGTAAGGGAGAGGAGGATAAATTAGAAGATTGGGATTGACACATGCACATATCATATAAAATAGATAACTAATAAGGACCAACTGTATAGCACAGGGAACTTTGCTCTGTAATGGCCTATATGGGAAAAGAATCTAAAAAAGAGTGGGCATATATATATATAACTGATTCACTTGGTATACATCTGAAACTAACACAACATTGTAAATCAACTATACCCCAATTTTTAATTGAAAAGTTAAAAAAACAAAGCAAAGTCTGCTTGCACCTGCTGTATAGAGTTCTTCAGAGGAAAAAAAAGTGACGTTATAAAGGCACACCCTGGGGGCTTCCCTGGTGGCTCAGTGATAAAGAATTTGCCTGCCAACGCAGGAGACACGGGTTTGCTCCCTAATCTGGAAAGATCCCACATACTGAGGGGCAGCTAAGCCCATGCACCGCAACTACTGAGCCTGTGCTCTAGAGCCTGGGAGTCACAGCTACTGAGACCACGTGTCCCAGCTCCTGAAGCCTGCAGGCCCTAGAGCCTGTGCTCCGCAACAAGAGAAACCACTGCAGTGAGAAGCCTGCGCGCCGCAACTAGAGACTAGCCCCTGCTCACTGCAACTAGAGAAAAGCTTACACAGCAATGAAAACCCAGCACGGCCCCAAATAAACAAGTAATAGTTTTCTAAAAAAAGCAAAGCCCTTAATAGACTATATGGAGCATGATCAAGTAGGCGTTATCATTATACTCTGTGCATGTGTGTTTCTGGGACTAGAGGCTGAGGGATGGTGGACAGTGGTTGGAGATCTTGGAACTCTTGCCTAGATCTGACAGGCTGCTGGAAGGAGCTGTAGGAGCCAGCCAGCACTGGAGGCTATGGGCAGCCCCATCGTATTTCTAAGGTAGTTGGAAGCAAGATCAACTCCCCTTGTATCTAGAATGCTTTTAAGGCGCAGCAAGGCAATGTTACTCTATTGGTCTGCCATTCTCTGTGTCCTAAAATTTCTACAATTAGAGTTGCTGATAGCTTGGGCAAAAAACTTGTGCTCAGTAGCAGGTCTGTGTGGGGAAGCAGGGTGAGGCCCCATCTCAAATGTTGACTTTGTTCTGTATTTGGCTGTGTCATTTACTTCCTAGGAGGCATATTGCTACTGCCAGTTACACAAGTTGTTGCTACTCACTCACAGTTACTTGTGGATGACAAGCTGGTTTCCTGTGAAAGGCACAGTTGGCAGTGTAGCCCACACTCTCAGCTGAGTGAGTTCTCATTCTAACCACTCCCCATTGTGTGGCGACCCTCTCTTCTCTGAAAAGCAAAGCATCATTTTTTAATAACTCTCTACATACTTCCTGTATGGATTTTCAAAGCCCGTTTAATTGAGCCGTGTACTTGTGTTTTGTCACTCTAGTACCTGACAAGCTACCTGTTCTGATTTCATCATCACAGCAATGGCTTTGCTTTTGTGACTTCCTAATTAATTTTCCTTTGAATTTTCCTACATTTTGGATTTGCCGACTAATTAGATTTAATCCTGACTCCTGTAATTTTCATTCATCTGCTCATAGAAATGTTTATTTTCTTTATTGTCAACTCTGAAAGAGTTTTCTGATTGGTTTGCAGTGTTTAATATCCACATTGTTTTATTTCCGGTTAGCCAGATTGTTTCCATTAGCATAATTAACTAGGCGGATTCTTTACCAGCTGAGCCACCAAGGAATCCCAAGAATACTGGAGTTGGTAGCCTATCCCTTCTCCAGCGGATCTCCTCAACCCAGGGATGGAACTGGAGTCTTCTGCATTGCAGATGGATTCTTTACCAGCTGAGCTACTAGGGAAGCCCTTGTTTAGAAAATCGTTGAGGTAAAAAGTTTCTGAGTTTAGGAACATGGTGCAACATAATGTTCTTCTCTGAATGATATATAGACGTTTCCTGGTACAAACTGATTAAATCCAATGGAGGACAGAGACATATAGCTGAGGATGAGGGACCTTGAAACCTGAATGCTATTTGAGCCTGCCAAAATGATTCCTTCTCTAGTTTCACAGGCCCCAACGCCACCTGGCAATCCAGCCCTGTGTCCTTGGGCAGGTCCTCTTCCAGGTCCTGAAGCAGCCATCCCAGCACCATTCATTCCACTTGCCTCCAGCCCACAACTCCCGCCAGCACCCGCTCTCAGCAAAACGACCTGTTTCCATTTTCATGGAGCAAAATTCAGGGCAACAGTGTAAAACTTCAGCCTCAACCTAACTGGCCCACAGATTCAACTCAAGTGCAATGGCACTCCCTTCCTCTCTGTGGCGGGCATTGTATGTACTTCCCTGGACCCTCTTCATGATGGAAGGACTCAGTGCCTAAACCCACAGCCCTCAGCTGGCAGACCCCTCTGGGGACTGCCTCCATGGAAGAGAGCTGCTTTGCCCAAAGGCTAGCCAACTTCCTGGGGCAGGCTGTACCCAGTGAATGACTGATGAGGGGGTGTAAAGGCCCAGCCCTGGTCTCAGCTCCTAGCTTCAGAGCTTCCCAATGGGGCTGGCTGAGGCCTTTGTCCAACCTGCTTTGCAGCCCAGTCCTGCTTCCATTCCTTCCCATCCTCGGGTGGTGATCCCAGGAGAACTCCCTCATAGCCCTACCCTGAACCCCTCGTCCTGCCCACAGTTGAGAACTACCTCCCCCATGTACTCAGGTCCAGCCCCCTGGCCTCTCCTTGGGCCGCGCTCCTTCACTAATGTCATCTCTCTTCCCTGTAGCTTTAAGCTTTCCCTCTCTCTCCATCTCTCCCCCTCAACGTGGAGATTTGAATAAATACCTTCAACAAAAACCTCCTTTGACACAGAGCTCCCTTGCAGCTTTGGTCGTTTCTTACCCTTCAGTCTCAGCTGCTGGAATCAGCCCTCTACAGTGTGGCTCCTGCCCCCATCACTCTGCTGAAATGTCTCTCCTCGTGTCCCTGCTCTCTTTTCTGGTACATCTGGCTCTGACAGCCATTCTCTCCTCCCGTCATTGCTAGGACACTTGGCTCTCTCTCATTTCCTTTTCTTGTTTTAAGTGCCTGTGCACTAGCTCCAGAGTTCCATCCTTAGCCCTCTTCTCTTCTTATTCATAATTCTATTCCTCATCTCATTCATGACCATGGCTTCAGCTCCCTTTACATACTTGTGCGTGCATGCTAAGTTGCTTTGGTCGTGTCTGACTCTGTGCAA
>SJYX01008948.1:458022-492177 GCA_006410675.1 Oreotragus oreotragus
CCCACCCAGTTAAAGCTTTGTCTCAGGTTTTCAGGTATGGTGGAGGGGACTTTGTTTATCCCTGTTTCACAGATGAAGAAACTGAGGCATTAGCGAGGTTGAGACCTACCCACTGCAGTACTGGCATAGATGAATCAACCTGGTAGGGGTAGCTGGCTTCCCCCACACCGAGCACAGCCTGGCTGAGAGCCAAGCCCTCTAAGGCTGCCCACCAGCGCAGTACCTTTACACTCTGCCCACCAGAGGTCAGTAGGGTCTGTAAGAGCAGAGTGGGTACTTGAAGGCGGCTCCACGGCAGTGGCAGGTGGAGCTCTTCTCCGTGATAACAGCCTTTCCGGGATGTGCCTCCTCCCCAGACAGATCAGAAGTTGTGCCAGGCCAGGGATGTGCCTCTCCTGGGAAGGCTGTGGAAGTTTCCAGGGGCAGCTGCCTTCTTGTATGGCCAATCCTCAGGACATGATGAGCCAGTTGTGGCAGGTAGTGCCTGTAGGTGCGGGCTTCCCAGGTGGCTCAAAGGTAGAGAACCCACCTGCCAATGCAGGAGACGTGAGTTCTATCCCTGGGTTGGGAAGATCCCTGGAGAAGGACATGGCAACCCACTCCAGTATTCTTGCCTGGGAAATCCCATGGACANCCAGGTGGCTCAAAGGTAGAGAACCCACCTGCCAATGCAGGAGACGTGAGTTCTATCCCTGGGTTGGGAAGATCCCTGGAGAAGGACATGGCAACCCACTCCAGTATTCTTGCCTGGGAAATCCCATGGACAGAGGAGCCTGGGGGACTACAGTCCATAGCGTTTCAGACTCAGACACGACTGAGCCACTCCACAACTGCCTGTAGGTGGAGCATCTATCCCACATGCCCTGTGTCTGGAAGGCTGCAGTCATCTCCACAGGAATAACTGTAACCAAAAATATCACAAGGTTGTGTCCACTGGGCCAGAACCTTCCTGGGTGAGGGACGCTGAGGGTGGGGGAGACTTGAAGAGCCATCTATATAAACATCCCCAGGATTTAGAATCAGGACCTGGGTTTGAATCCTGACATGTCCTCTTATTAATCATGACCTTGGGAAAGTTACTTCCCTCCCCTAAGCTTCACTCTCATAATTAGTATCATGGGGAATAATAATATCTGCTTTTCAGGGTTGTCCTGACCACTTACTCATCCCCATTTGACAAACAGCAGAGGTCCTAGCAAGTCCTGTCCTAGACCTGCTACCAGAATCAGGGCACATGATGCTTAGATTTAATGCCTGGCACACTGTAAGTGCTGAATTAATGGTAACTCCTCTTTGAATGTCAGGCCATGAATTGGGACTCAAGGGAGCAGGCAGTTGGAGGCACTCTGAATGGAAGAGTAGCAGGAGAAAAACACTATTAGGACAAGTTGCAGTGCAGAGGCAGGATTGCGAAACGCCAGCCTTATCATTTCCACAGAGTTATTATGAACATCATAAAGCGCAGGCAGAGCAAGAGGCCAAGGGCTGGCTCATCAGGACTTGAGCCCAGACTGCAGTTGGGGACCGGAAGTAGCAAGAGGAAGGAGGGGCTGGGAGGAATCCTCCTCTCTGCGCCCTGGAAGCTGCTGGGCTTCATTTTCAGATCACCTTGCCTGTCTTTGGGCAGTGGTTTCAGGATGTGGGAAAAGGTGTGGGTATGTCTATACTGCAGCAAGGACGTGAGCCAGGGTGTTTGAAGGACATTTGAACACAATGGTATAAAAATGCCACCCTGTGGGTGAGACTCCATTCCTCTAACCCAGACGAGGGCATCATGGGAATCAAAGACCCCACCATGGTCCTTGAGTCCTTCAGTAAACTGTCAGCCATGAGTTTACCCAAGTCTTTCAGAAACTTGTCTTTTTCAGCCTCTCACCAACTGGGATGTTTTCCGCATGTTTGCTTCCTTCTAAAGAAATTATTTTCTTAAAAACACCTCTCAGGACTTCCCTTGTTGTCCTGTGGTTAAGACTTGATGCTCCCAATGCAGAGGGGTTCCATCCCCAGTTGGGGAATTAGGGTCCCACATGCTGTATGCCATGGCCATCCTCCCTTCCAAAAAACCAAAGACAAACAAACAAACAAAAAAACTCACACCTCTCCCAAACTTCACATGATGCCCTTTTCCTAGGGTATCAGCCTTCCCCTCTGCCCACCAGATGGCAGGTTTGTGTGTCAGCAGTACACAGCATGGCTGGAGGAAACCAAGGAGATCTTCTAGAAGAGCCCCTTTAGATAATTTTCTAAAAGCTGACTTAAAACTCGACATTCAAAAAACTAAGATCATGGCATCCAGTGCCATCACTTCATGGCAAATAGATGGGGAAACAATGGAAACAGTGACAGACTTTATTTTCTTGGACTCCAAAATCACTGCAGATGGTGACTGAAGCCATGAAATTAAAAGACACTTGCTCCTTGGAAGAAAAGCTATGACCAACTTAGACAGCATATTAAAAAGCAGAGATATTACTTTGCCGACAAAGGTCCATTTAGTCAAAGCTATGGTTTTTCCAGTAGTCATGTGTGGATGTGAGAGTTGGACCATAAAGAAAGCTGAGCACTGAAGAACTGATGCTCTTGAACTGTGGTGTTGGAGAAGACTCTTGAGAGTCCCTTGGAATGCAAGGAGATCCCACCAGTCAATCATAAAGGAACTTAGTCCTGAATATTCATTGGAAGGACTGATGCTGAAGCTGAAGCTCCAATACTTTGGCCACCTGATGTGAAGAACTGACTCATTGGAAAAGACCCTGATACTGGGAAAGACTGAAGGCAGGAGGAGAAGAGGATGACAGAGGATGAGATGGTTGGATGGTATCACCGACTCAATGGACATGAGTTTAAGCAAGCTCTGGGAGTTGATGATAAACAGGAAAGCCTGGTGTGCTGCAGTCCATGGGGTCACAAAGAGTCGGACATGACTGAGCAGCTGAACTGAACTGAGACTGACAATCAGAGACATGAAGTGACTTGTTTAAGGTATCATAGCTACTAGGTGGTATAGGTAAAACTGGAAATTTCCATAGACGTCCAGTCCGAAAACTGACTTGTACTTTTCTTCCCAAGCCAAATGGTTTCCCATTTAGGTTGTATTTTTCTGGACTTCCCTCATTGCCTCTATTCTCTCCACCCCACCCCTCAATTTCTTTTCATTCTGCCTACTTGTCGAGTGTAGGTGCCAAACTAGCCTAGGCCAATCAGGAGAGCCAGCAGCAGGAAGCAGAGCAGTGGGCCCTGGAGGAGGGCATGGCAACCCACTCCAGTATTCTTGCCTGGAGAGTTCCATGGGCAGAGGAGCCTGGTGGGCTATGTCGGACATAACGGAAGCGACTTAGCATGCAGGCAGGTGTTCTGTAACCAGGAAGTGCAGACACCGATTGTTACTCTTCCAACCTAGGAGAAAAGTCACCTCTGCCACCATCCCGTGCACCCTTCCCCAGCCCCCACTCCATCCCGTGCCCTCCGAGGCCAACAGAAGTGCTAACTGGGAGCCATCTGCTCCAGGCATCAGCCTGAGAACATCCTGGGCAGCTGAGAGTGAGGTGCTGCCCTCCTGTGGTATAGGGGATGGGAACTGGTGAGGGTGCCGATACAGACAGGAGGGCTCAATACGCTCTGGAAGGGGAGGGTTCAAACAGATTTACAAAAGTCCCACTCCCTGCCGGGCACCCATGTCCCACCCAAACTACCCCCCACAACACATCTTCCAGCTGGTGCCTTCTGAGCACACCATTCATGGGGGTTTGGAGAAAAGGAGGGGCCTGCTGTGTAGTTTGCAGAGAGGCATGACTCTCTGGACTCCCACGTCTCTGGGTCACTAGTACCGTTGTGCTTATGGCTCCACACCACTATTAAGGAGACATTGTAAAACCATGCCTTCTTCTATCAGCAGGCCCTGGGCTGAATTATCTGGGGAGTGTACCAAGTTGGAAGTTCTGATGTGCGTGTCTGGGTTAAAATATTAAAACTTTCTGGTTCCAGGCCAAACTTTGCTCCCGTGCTCCAGACCACACACTGTGGCTTCAATTCAAGCACCTCCTGGCCAGCCCCGCTTGGCTGTCCCAGAGGCAACTCAAATTTGATAGTCCCAACCACACTAGAATCCTTTCTCTCCCCCTCAAACCCACAGTCTGTCCCTCCCAATGATCCCTTTCTCAATAAAGTCACTGATGCTTACTTATGTAGCCAAGCAGGAAACCTGGGTACCCCTCTTATCCCACTTGTCCACATGTCTGGGCACCAAGTCAGGCCTCTTCCATTCTGCACATTTTCACTTCATCAGCCTAGCCCTGCACATCCTGGCAAGACTTGAGGTCAGGCCACCATCACCTGGACGTGCAGTCTTGGCCTTTTGATGTGTTTTCCTGCCTCCAGGTCCCCCATCATCCCTTCCCACCCACCTCCATTCTCCACCCTGTCCACGCCTGAATGGCGCGCCCAAGGCAACAAGAAGAAGGCCCTGCCTGACTGAATAGGTCTTTATCTTGGAGTCTCAGGTACCTGAAGTTCCAGTCAATTCTGGGGACAGACGCTGACTTCACAGCTAGCTCACACTTGACCACAACCCAGTTTATATGATTTATCCTACTGACATCAGATTTTCCTGGACAGTAAGGACAGAACATGAAGTGGAAAGGAAGTTTTGACACCAGTGAGGAAGTCGGGAGCGTGCCCAGAATAGGGTGATGCACCTGTCCACAGAGCCAGAGGGATTTGGGGAAGTGGCTTCCAGAAAAGGGGTAGTCTGGGTCCTGAAGGGATCACCGGGAAGGAAGACTACCCTGGCAATGGAGAGGTCTCGGGTGGGCAGCTCCCGCAGTGACTGGGGAGCTCCAGGTCTTTCTGGGATGGAGTCACTGAAGATTTCCCAGAGGGAAGGTGCTCAGATCCTCCAGAATGTGGTCTGGGGCTTCCTTTCAGAAGAGAGGGAAGAATCGGGGAGAGGAAATTGAGGGTGAGGCTGGAAAAGCAGTTCCCACTCTCCCCCTGAGACTTCTGACCTGAGGAGGTGAGAGCCCCATGTTTCTGCTCCGGGTAGGTGGGGCCTGATTCTCAGAGTCTGAAGGAGGCGTCTCGCCTTTTTTTCCTGGTAAGTATTCACAAAACACAAGGCTCTCTTCCCGACCCCCATCCTCTAGGTCTGCCGGGGAGACAGCCCCCTACAGCAACAGCCCCGCCAGCCCCCTACTATAGTCCTGCAAGACCAGGTTGAAGCCCAAGCCCTCCTTGGCTGCTCAGACAGATCTAGGACACCACCCTGCCAGTCCTCCAGCAAGGTGACACCACTGGACTTCTCGGGAAGGGACCACCATGCTCATCTTTGTGCCTCTAGAGTGAAGTTGTCCCCTAAACGTAACAGGCACTCAGAAAATTAGCCCTATGCCTCCCTCTGCTCAGCCTACAGCATGCTGCCTTTTTCTCTCCATCCTTGAGCATCCTCTGAAGCCAAGCCCCTTCCCTGATCTCTGTTGAGATTACATCTTTAAAAAAAAAAAAAACAAGAAAATTTTTTTTGGCTGCACTGCATGGCATGTGGGATCCTGGTTCCCTGACTGGGGATTGAACCTGTGTCCCCCTGCAGTGGAAGCATGGAGACTTAACCAGTAGAGCACCAGGAAAGTCTCAAGAATATACCTTTTTACCTTCCCTCCCAGCCCTGTTATACAGTGTATGTGACAATGATGCCAAATCTGGAAACTATCAAAACCTACATATTAGAAATCCAAACATGAATCAACATTGCGGTGCAAGGTCTTTTTTAAAAAGTCTTTCTGTTGTGTGTATCTCATTGTCCTCCAGATAAAGCCCAGACTCCCACTGTGGTACTTAAGTCAGTTCGAGATGTGGCTACTGCCAAACGGGGAGATGTTGGTCAAAGGGTACGAATTTCCAGGTATGAGTCAGTTCTGGGGATCTAATATACTGCCTGCTGACTATGGCTAATCAGAGTGCATTATAAACTTGAAAATTGTTAAGAGAATAGATCTTAAATGTCCTCAGCACAAAAACGAAATGGTAATTATATAACATGATGGAAGCGCTAGCTAACACTAGTGACGGTAATCACTTTGCAATACGAAAGTATACCAAACCATTATGTCCTATATATACCCTGGTCCTCTGTCTGTGACACCTGATCATAATTGTTTGATTATTTAGAAATAATTTCAAATTTTAAAATGTTGTGCAACTAAAAATAGCATTAGGAACACTTGTATACCCTTTACCCAGATTCACCTATTGTTAAAATTTTATCCTGTTTCCATTATCATTTGGCTTTTCTCTCCACACACACACTCTATATGTACAGTTGACCCTTGAAAAACATAGGGTTAGGGGCGCTGACCATCTGAGCAGTCAAAAAATCTGAAAATCCACGTATAAAGAGTATCTGTATGACTTATACATATTCGTGTTTCCTCTGTGTCTGCAGTTCTACACCCAAGAATTATGTAGTATGGTAGTATTTACTGTTGAAAAAAATCTCCATATAAATGAATCCGTGCAGTTCAAACATATGTTGTTCACAGGCCAACTGTACATCTTCAAGGGCTCTCTCTGTTTCTGTCTCTTTCTCTTTCTCTATCCATATATGCACACTTAATTATGTATATATAGTGTATGGTCACACACCATACACATATATGCCTATTTGTATATCCATCTTTTACACACTCATCCACGCTTTTTCGGAGCCATTTGAGAGTAAGGAGTACACACCATGACCCTTTACGCCTCCACTTCGGTTTGTATCTCCCAAGCACAGAGGCATCCTCTGCCACAGCCATGGCCCAGCTCTCGGTTCATGAACTGAACATGGTCACAATACTTGCCTCTACTGTCCATATTTCTCTTTTGTCAGGTGACACCCTGATGTCCTTCAGGACATTCCTCCCTGTCTAGTACCAGAGTTACTCTAGGGTCAGGTATTGAACTGAGTTGCTCCTTCTTTAGCTGTCATTAAACTGGAACATTCCACAGCATTTTGGGGGTCTTTTATGACCCGGTGATTTCTGAAGACTACATACAGTTCCTTCTCCTGCTAGCACTTTTAACAGAATGAATGCTGCTCGTGTTGTTTCCTCATGAGTCACTGGGGTTGTGCCTCTGCTGGCACGCTGCTGTGGAGCTAATATGCTTTCTGATGTGGAGGTACTCAATGTACGCCTGTCTCTCATTGGTGATGTTAATTTTGATCACCAGTTCAAGGTGGTGCCCGATTTCTCTACTCTGTTGTTTAGTTGCTCAGTCATGTCTGACTCTTTGCGACCCCATGGACTGCGGCACGCTGGGCTTCCCAGTCCATTACCAACTCCCAGAGTTTGCCCAAACTCATGTCCATTGAGTCAGTGACACTTGACTTTATAGCTACTCTTCAATCTCTCCCTTGCCCATAATAAGCAGCCTGTGGGGAGACACTTTAAGATTATGCAAATATCCTGCTTCTCATTAAAAATCTCCACTAAATTTAGCACCTATGGATGGTTTTTGTCCAATCGAATCTCTATAATGATTGCCATAAAATGATGCATTTCCAGCTTCCACACTCCCTCCCTCCACATTTACCAGGATCAACTGTATTTTAAAACGTGTGTGTGGAGAGAGAGCCCAAATGATAAAGGAAACAGGACAAAATTTTAATTTTAAAATTTACCACTCTCTAGGGGACTTCACCGGGGAAGGCAACGGCACCCCACCCCAGTACTCTTGCCTGGAAAATCCAATGGACGGAGGAGCCTGGTGGGCTGCAGTCCATGGGGTCGCTAACAGTCGGACAGACTGAGCGACTTCACTTTCACTTTTCTCTTTCATGCATTGGAGAAGGAAATGGCAACCCACTCCAGTATTCTTGCCTGGAGAATCCCAGGGATGGGGGAGCCTGGTGGGCTGCCGTCTATGGGGTCACACAGAGTCGGACACGACTGAAGTGACTCAGCAGCAGCAGCAGGGGACTTCACTAGCGGTCCAGTGGTTAAGACTCTGTGCTTCCACTCAGGGGGCACCAGTTCAATCCCTGATCGGGGAACTAAGATCCCCACCATGCCACGGTTTGGCAAAAAAAAAAAAAAAAAAGTAAATTAATTTAAAAATAAAATAAAATTTACCACTCTAACCAGTTTGAACCACTTTTGGTTCACCACACCTGCTAAGGGCTTCCCTGATAGCTCAGGTGGTAACAAATCCACCTGCAATGCAGGAAACCCAGGTTCGGTTCCTGGGTTGGGAAGATCCCCTGGAGAAGGGATAGGCTACCCACTGCAGTATTCTGGCCTGGAGAATTTCATGGACTGTATAGTCCATGAGGGCACAAAGGGTTGGACACGATTGAGCAACTTTCACTTACATCTGCTAAGGGCTCTTGACTAATTCCTATTCACCCTTCAGTCTGGGCTACCACAAATGGTGGTGTGCAACTCCAGGGGGGACCCTTTACATTGTAGCCATGTCCAGTAGCAGCCGTGGGTCTTGGTTTCTCGGAAGTTCCTGCTGGAAGCTTTCCTAGATTCCCGAAGTGTCAGTTAGGCAATCCTGCTCTTTGCTTCCAATGCTGTCTGCTAACCCCATCAGCATCCTTCTCATGTTATATTATCATTGTCTTCTTACTTCTCTGCTTCCCTCATTGGGATACGAACTTGTCAAGTGTAGAACTTTCTCTTTCTCCTTCTCTGCTGTGCCCCGCCCAGAAGATATATCCAGCAAATGTCAAAGCAGTTAAGGAGTTGGGTCTCGTATTACAGCTAGTTACCTATATGGCCGGCTTCTCCAGTAGAGGACAAAGTCTTTAAGGGCGAGGACCACACTTAATTCCTCTCTGTATCTTCTGCCCCTCCCCTTGGTACTTGGCACGGGGCCTCCTTTTGTAACAGGCGCAGAAAGAACCTTTGCTGAATGAGTCCTCATGTGTATACTGGTCGTTAGGGAAACGTGTTTATTCCCTTTCCATAGAACTGCACTGAACTCTGTGGGCAACGCCTGTGAACCACGTGCTGTGCCCTTTGTACCCCCACTCTTCTAGCCCAGCTGGGCCCAGCCCTGCCTGGTCACAAGGCACAGGGAATGCAGGGGCCTGTGGTGGGGATCACCAGGGTTCTTTTACTGAGTGTGACTCTGAGAGTGACCGACGGCTGTCAGGGACCCATCCTGAGGCCTGAAGCCTTCTCAGATGAGAGTCCCTGGCTCCTCCCAGGGACCCTTCCCAGGAGCTCCTGGGCGAACTATACACAGTTGGCAAGCTGATCTTGGATGCCTTTCTGGTGCTAGATCATTTGGAAGGCATGCTGCTCTGTGGTTGGGTTGATGTGGAAACAGGAGAGACCTGGAGAGACAGCCTAAGAGGAGCTGGGCTGACCACCCGTCCCTTTTGTCTGAAGCTTAGCCTGCCACTCGGGCAGAATGACCTCTGATGACTGCCCAGATCTGGACCTGGATTCCAGGCTTTCATCTTGCTCGGCAGCCCCTCAAAGTGGAGGTCCGTTGCCATAGCAGCACCTACATCTTTGGGGAGGCTGAGCCATGCCCCCAGCTTGGCAACTAGAGCAACTCTTCCCAGAAGACACTGGCTGGGGAAGCTCTGGAGAATGCTCAGCTCAGCCCCTTAGAGGCAGAATGGAGCCTCAAGAGCATCCCCAGGCAGGAGTCAGTGTAGTGAGACAACTCCACCTTTATGCTGAAATTTTAGCCTAGATATCGGCTGTTCTTTAGGTTTTCCTCTCTATGTAAGACAGCACTCAGTTTTTTCCCAGTAGGAAAAAAAATGTACCCAGGGGCCCAAGATCAGTTAAGTGAAACTCTTGAAACTTACAGCTAGGGAATGGCTAAATTCAGGAAAATAGATATAACATGGGAACTGCTAACATTAAAAGTTTTATTTTTTATTTTAGAAGCACTTATATAGCATTTACAGTATGCCAGGGGCTGTTTTAAATGCTTCACAATCTAACTCATTACATTCTCAAGACAATCTTTTTTTTTTTTCCAAGACAATCTTTTAAAGTAAATACAGTTATCATCCCCATTTTTACAGCTGAAGAAAACCGAGGCACAGAGAGGTTACGTAACTTGCCTAAGATCACACAGCTGATCAGTGGCAGAGTCAGGACTCCAGCCCAGATAGTGTGACCCCAGACCCTGTTCTCTTTACCTTTCTGTCCTGCTGCCCCCCTGGGTTTGCGAACCTTGTGAGAACAGAGCAGGACAAGGAGTAGTCCTTCTCCCTCAGCACTCTTTCTTCCTTGGGCACTTTCATTACAGATCAAGTGGAGTCCAGCCTGTCCGCTAGTCACCTGAGGAGGAGTGAGCGAGAGAGCAAGAGTGTGTGAGAGAGAGAGAATGTGAATGAAGGCACTCTCTGAATGCTTGGATGCTTCTGGAAAAGCCAGCTCTAGCAGGGGCTGAGACATACCCCCATGGTTCCAAAACTCCTGCATTTTATTTCCTGAGCCCAAATTCTGAGCTGAATGTGCTTAGAGACTCCCCAGAGATGGGCATGGCATCTCTTTAACCCTAGCCTCAGGCAACCACCACCACCAAAGAGCAGCCAGAGCTAAGCTTTGGCTTGGCAAATAAATAGCAGGGAAGAAAGTGAGTGCACCAGGATGGCGTTTCTGAGCTCGGATGTGAAAGGTGACCTGCTGTTTACAGTCAGCAAGGCCCCAGTGACCTCTTCATAAAGCTCAGTCCTGAGAAAGCACAGTCAGAGCCCAATGGGTAGGCATGTCGGTACGCCTGTGGGAACCTCAACTAGACAGCATGGACTCCCAGGGCATGGGTGAGGGCAACAAACTTCGGAGCAAACAATCCTGCAACCAACACTTTTTTGGCAGGCCTGTGTGTTTGGCCCTCTTCTGGGCACTGGGAGTACAAACGTGAATAAGAATGCTACCAT
The DNA here is from genome assembly GCA_006410675.1 of Oreotragus oreotragus. Taxonomy (NCBI): domain Eukaryota; kingdom Metazoa; phylum Chordata; class Mammalia; order Artiodactyla; family Bovidae; genus Oreotragus; species Oreotragus oreotragus. The sequence goes on from SJYX01008948.1 coordinate 468,911, forward strand.
TTGTGCTGACCTCTTGCATGCTCATGTCTACAAAGATGATCCCTGGTTGGAGGGGGCGGGGTACCGGTGGGATCTGGGGACAGAGATCACTTGGCGGTAGTTAGGGACCCGTGGTGGGAGGGTGGCCATGTTGCCACTGCAAACCCTTTCTGCCTTGTGAGTTTTGTCTCAGAGGCACATGTTACCTGTATATGACCTCTGCAAAAAATAAATGACATAAGAGGGAGAGAGAAACATGAAGATGAGTAAATAGGAAAGTCAACAGCAGGATAAGGGCCCACAAGGACATGTTCAAAGAGCTGTGGGTTGTGGGTAATGGAAGAACCAGGACAGGAAGACTGAATTTACCAATTTGTCTTCCTGGCTTGGGACATAGGCCAGGCTTTAGCCATGCCAGTTATTTTCAAGAGGTTTTTTTTTTTAAAACAATGTCCTCACTAGAGTAAAAAAAAAAAAGTGTGTTTTCTAGTCTTCCCCCCCATCCCGAACATGTCCCATGAAGAAACTACTAACCTGACAAGAATGTGGAGGCAGGTGAGGTCTGCCCAAGGCAGAAGGGATTTTGCCTTTCCACAGCTTCGGCCTCCTCCTCCTTGCTTCGTGGACAAAGGTGACTGCGTGGTAAGAACCATTCACCTGGCAAACACGCATGGCTCTGCAGCCAGGCCTGCCCCAGGCACCGAGAAGTGTCTCTCAACAGGCTGGGTGTCTGGCTGGTCGAAGGCCAATGCTGCCTGCTCACCGAGCCTCGCCGGGCTGAGGAGCTGGCCTAAGCCTGAGAACAAGGGTCAAGAAAGCAGGTTCTGGTGGTTTTCAGGATAACAAATGGACACCGTCAATTTTCTAGTGTGGAGTACGTCTTTTCTGGACTGTACGCTGACAGTCTTCAATCCTGGTCTGACTTTCCCTCACATGCCCCTTGCTACCTGCCGGCTTCCTTTCTCTCTATGATCACTACCCTTACGGAACGCTTTCGTGGGCCAGGCTCAGGCTAAGTGCTTTACATGTGTTGTATTTCACGCAGTCCTCACAAACACCCAGTGAGGAAGGGACTGTGGCCCTCTTGGCTTTATAGATGAAGAGACTCAGACTCAGAGAGACAAACAGCTAGTGAGTGGTGGTGACCAGACAGTGGTTACAAGCCCATAATCACTGCACTATTAAGGCTTTTAAGCACTCTGTGGTACTGCCTCTCATAAAGTTAATTTTAATATTAGCCTAATTCAACCCTATTTAGGAAGGGAAGTGTGCTGCCAAAAAATCACTTATGATATCCTAAAGTTAAATATAAAAGTTTTTCTGTGATTTCTTTTTTGGGGCTATTTAGGCCAAGGCTTTCCTCCAAGGGCCTAGGTACCCAAGGGTTATATGGGTGCATACCATTTGGGTAGACAGGAAATGAGCCCAGCTTAGCTGGCCCTGAATCAGGACCTGAAAAAAGATCTCTATAAGATCAGCATGAAAGCCTTTAGACCAGGCCCCAGGGACTAAAAAATGCCAAGAGCATTTCCAGTTTATTTCCCCTGGCCTAGGGTGGGGAGGGTTCTGCCTGGGGATGAGTGTTTTGTAGCTGATAGCTGAAGATTTGTGGGAGAGAAGCCAACTTCTAGGTCCCATTGGGTCATCACCTTGGAATTGTAGATGCACATTTAGGATTCAGAACAAAGAAACTCTCTGACTTCCTTATTCTGTATTCTCGGTTTGGTCCTGCAGTGGGTACTCCTGCAGACAGACAGTCCCTGGGACTCTTCTCCTTCTTAGCTTGCTGTCCTGGTGGTTAATTCTGTGTAGACTAGGCTGAGGGATAGCTAGTGAAACATTGTTTATGGATGTGTCTGTTAGGGTGTCTCTGGAAGAGATTAGCATTTGAATCAGTTGTAGAAGAAGGCAACCCTCCCCAGTGTAGGCGGGCATTATCCAATCTGAAGGTATCTCACTCTCCCCCTCAAAAGGACAAAAGGCAGGAAAAAAAAGTCAAATTTGCTCCTTTTGATTCGTCCATCTTCTACTGGGCTCAGACACTGATGCTCCTGGTTCTTGGGCTTTTAGACTTGGACCTAGACTTATGCCATTGGCCACCTGGCTCTCAGGTCTTAAGACTCGAACTGAGTTACATCACCAGTTTGCAGATGGAAGGTCTTGGGACTTCTTGGCCTCCATAATCACACAAAGGTGAAAAAGTGTTAGTCACTCAGTCATGTCTAATTCTTTGTGACCTCATGGACTGTAGCCCACCAGGCTTTTCTCTGTATGGAATTCTCCAGGCAAGAATACTGGAGTGGGTAGCCATTCTTTCCTCCGGGGTATCTTCCCGACCCAGGGATTGAACCTGGGTCTCCTGCATTGCAGGCAGATTCTTTACCATCTGAGTCACCAGGGATCACATGAGCCAATGTCTATTATAATACACACATTCTGTTTCTCTGGAGAACCCAGACAAATAGACTTACTCTCATGGATTTGCATTCATCTTCTAACATGCTGAGGCTGGACACTAAGGGACTTTTCTAGCAACAGTCACTGGAGACACTCTTTCCTTCATATCTCTTCCCTGGCTTCTTCCTGCTGAGGTAAGGACTCAACTGCCTCCCTGGCCGGCCCAAGGGTCCTGCTGCACTGACCCCAGGACAGCTGCCCTGTCCTTGCTAGCACAGACACAGTGGGCTGATCTGTGACCTTGCCCACCAAGTCTGAGGATGTTCACTCTTTCCCTCTTCCTGGAATGCCCTCCCCACGCTGCTCTCACCACTCCTGCCTCTTCACTTTCAATGGCTCAGGGTAAAACCTACCTCCTATGCACCTGCCATATGTCTTCCAAGTTTTTTCTGTACTCAATATGTAGCCCATTGCTTTATGATTACCATTAACAATAACAAGGTCTTCGGGGGATTTCCCTAGTGGTCCAGTGGTTAAGAATCCATACTTCTACTGCAGGGGACATGGGTTTGATCCCTGGTCAAAGAACTAAGGTTTCACATGCTACATGATGCAGTCAAAAAACCCAACCAGACAAAAACAAAAGAAAACAACACAAAAATCCCAAGGACTTCAACTAACATTCATTGAGAGCTGTTGATAGACTTTCTCTCATTTACACATTATCTCATTGAAATCCCACAGCCACACTATAAGACAGGTGCAATAACAATTACTCTCCCCATTTTCCAGATGAGGAAACTAAGACTCAGGGAAATTAAATGTCTTTTCCTAGGACATAGAGCTAATAAGTGGTAGAGCTGGATCTGAACCTAGGTCTCTCTGATCCCAGAGGCATTCTTTAAACTAATGTGAGTTTACCTGTTCTCTTCCATTAGATTCAGTTCGTTAAAGGAGTCTTTGGTTTCTTCTGGATTTTTCCTCCAAACACCCAGTCCTGGGCTCTGCTTGGAGTAGGCAGTTGCCCGATTGATCTCAGTTTGCAGGAGCTCTGCTCTCACCATCACACCCTGCTGGGCATTAGCCTCTGCTTCTATTCAGCTCAGAGAGGGAGGTGCAAACAGCAAGGCAGCCAGGAACTAGAAACAGGAGGCAGCATCAAGTGTGAGCAATGACCAATGACCCCCCTGAAGTCAGGCAATTGCTCTGTGGCTTCCTGCTGCTCACCTCGTGGCCATATCACACTTGCACACCTCTGGCAGTGCAGTCAATGAGGCAGGGAAAATAAATGACACCAACATCCTGTTGTGCTTGTGCTCGTTTGGACAGCTGGGGTATCTATGCAGGAAGATCACCTTTTAATATCACTTACATTTCAACGGCAACCAGACTCTGCCAGACATCATCTGCCCCCTTGTGGACTGTGCTTCTCTGACACTTGGGGAAGAGGAGAGGAAAATAGACGCAGTCTCTAAAATTCCTGGGAAAATACCATTGTCTGAAAATCTTGCAGGGTCTGAGAACTGGTGCTTTTCATTGAGCAGGGACAACAGAAGCCCTTGTGAGCCTTCTGGGTTTTTCTACTCTGACTGGGGCTCCCGACAGCACCTGGCTACTCGCACTTTGCAGTTAAACCCACTTAGCAGGTCTCTGCATCTTTCTGAGCTCATACTTTTCTCCCGTTTTAGTCTGCAGCCAGCTCTCAGCAGTCTTCTTTCAAAAACAATAAGTCCCCTTCCCGCTTCTTTTCCCATCATCCCTTTCCTTTCGTCTCCACTGCCCCCGCCCTAGCTTGTCCTAATCCCCTGCCAGTTAGAGCAGCCTCCACGCCTGCACCTCCTCCCCTCCCACCCTGCAACCCTCGCCTCACCCTACTTTGCATAGGAGGTTTGCGCTGTCAACAGGGTTCAAGTTCAAAATCCCCAACCTTCCCCTTAGCCGAAATTACTGACTGACGGCCTATTGTATACAAAGCGCTCCTCAGAAATCTGTTCCAGCCTCAGGGCTGAGATCACAATGGCTACCAACAGTTCTAGGAATAGATACCAACATTCTAGGAATCAGTGAACTAAAATGGACTGGAATGGGTGAATTTAACTCAGAAGACCATTATATTGTGGTCCACTGGAGAAGGGAATGGCAAGCCACTTCAGTATTCTTGCCTTGAGAACCCCATGAACAGTATGAAAAGGCAAAATGATAGGATATCAAAAGAGAATCTCCCCAGGTCGTTAGGTGCCCAATATGCTACTGGAGATCAGTGGAGAAATAACTCCAGAAAGAATGAAGGGATGGAGCCAAAGCAAAAACAATACCCAGTTGTGCATGTGACTGGTGTTAGAAGCAAGATCTGATGCTGTAAAGAACAATATTGCATAGGAACCTGGAATGTCAGGTCCATGAATCAAGGCAAATTGGAAGTGGTCAAACAAGAGATGGCAAGGGTGAACATCAACATTCTAGGAATCAGCGAACTAAAATGGACTGGAATGGGTGAATTTAACTCAGATGACCATTATATCTACTACTGCGGGCAGGAATCCCTCAGAAGAAATGGAGTAGCCATCATGGTCAACAAAAGAGTCCGAAATGCAGTACTTGGATGCAGTCTCAAAAACGACAGAATGATCTCTGTTCATCTCCAAGGCAAACCATTCAATATCACAGTTATCCAAGTCTATGCCCCAACCAGTAACGCTGAAGAAGCTGAAGTTGAACGGTTTTATGAAGACCTACAAGACCTTTTAGAACTAACACCCAAAAAAGATGTCCTTTTCATTATAGGTGCACTTAAGCATATGGAATCTTCCCAGATCAGGGGATGAACTAGTGTCCCTTGCATTGCAAGGCAGATTCTTAACCACCGAACCACCAGGGAAGCCCCTATATGTGACTAATCTAAATTAATTACAATTAAATAAAATTAAAACCTTAACTCCTCACCCATACTAGCCACACTTAAAATACTCAGTAGCCACATGTGGCTGGTGGCCTTTGAATTGGAGTGTGCAGATACAGAACAGTTCCAGCATCACAGAGATGGTCTACTGGGACAGAGCAGGTCTAGGTCAATGCACCTTGTCCAAAAATGCAAACTGCCAAGCAGCTGGATGTGAGACTGCGGATGGTTAGGTGGAGAGAACACTGGGTTATAGTCAGAGGATCTGAGTCTGCCGTTTGCTGCTGTGTGGCACTGGACCTCTCTAAACCACTGTGTTATCATCTGTAAAACAGGGACAGTAAGAGTTATCCCGTTTACCCAGCTGAGATGTGACACTGAAATGAGATCATATAAATGAACTCACATGCAAACAGGGTTATTTCAATTCATTGATATCTTTGGTGTGTTGGGCATGAGACATCTGGATGTCCCCTGTCCCACCAGGGGAGCAGCATAAAGAGGTAATGCTCTCACCTGGCTCAGATGTTTTGGATGGCAAATTTGGCACATTCACATGTTACCATATGTAAAGTCCCAAATAATCCTTGGGATTGGGTCTTACTGTCTCCATTTGACAGATGATACTGAGGTCCAGAGAAGTTAAAGATCAAACAGCTACCAACAGAGAGGAAACAGAATAAGCATTCATAACGCCAGGGGTGAGATTCAGAGTCACTGCTGCTTCTGACGTTTGTGAAGGAAGGAGGGATAGAAAATGCTGATGTTGCCCATTCATCTGGGTTCTTTGGCAGTAGAAGCCCAAAGCAAGAAGCTGGGGATATGGCTGCTGCATCAGTGATTCCCAGTCTCTGCTGTACATTAGGATCACATGTGAATCTTTTAAACCGTCCCTCTGCCTAGGTCACGCCCCAAACCAGTGATATCATAGTGCTCTGGGTGGCAACCTAGGTGCTGATAATTTTTAAGTTCTCCAGGTATTTTCAATGTGAAGCAGAATTTGGGGACAACTGTGCTACATACTTCTTTCCCCTGCTTACCCTGTCCTCTTCCCTCTGGGCTTTGAGATAATGATGTGAAGAACTAGGCAAGTGTTCTCTAGATGAGCCCTTCTCAAATTTGAGCATGCATACAAATAAACTAGAGAGCTTTTTAAAACACAGATTCTTGGGTCCCACCTCTAAAGATTCTGATTTAGTAGGTCTGGGGATGGGACCTGAGTTTCTGGATTTCTAATTAGCTCCCAGGTAATGCTGCTGATGTAGGGCCACCCTTTGAATAACAAGGCCCTAGAGCGCTTTGGTGCTGTGTTCCCTCCACAAGTCAAAGGGTATTTCTGATTCAGGTGTCCAGACATTGATGGGTTCAGTAGAAATCACATACTTGTACTAAATTAATTAGGAATTATACTAACTGGACTGATTAATATTAATTCAATTTACATAGGAATTTTTCCATTAAGAAAAGTATTTCTTGTCTTCTCAGACGATGGCAGGAACTGTAAGCTCATACCAGGGTAACTGACATAAATAAGCAATAAATAGTAATATGTCAGAATGTACTGTCAATATTTTGAAGGAGAATAAAAAGTGAAGGCTCACTGGAATTGCATTTGGAAAAGCAGCACTTTATGCTGCCTCCAGGTAAGGAAGCTTCGCTGCTCTGTTGGTCCTTGCTGACCTGCTGTAATGGTTTAATCATTTCCTTTGCCATTGGTATGCCACCCAAGTCAATAGTAGTCACACACATCTGAAGAGGAACACATAGCAGAAGCAGTCATAGAGGTCACCATAAGCTGCCTGAATGTAACTGGGTAAGTGTCAAGTGAAAGCACGAAACAGATGAGTCTTGACTTTTCAAAAATTGAAAACACATCACTCAAGAGCAGTCCTACACAACAGTCTGGATCAGTGGTTGTCGACTAGGGCAACCAACTATTCTGGTTTGCCTGGTACTGTCACAGACATTTCTACATCCTGGGAGATGCCTTAGTCCTGCACAAACCTGGATGGCTGGTCACTCTGTTCTCAACCATGGTTGTACACTGAAATTTTCTGGAGAGTTTTAAGGAATAATGCCTGTGATGCCTCCTCAGAGACTGATTTAACTGGCCCTGGGCATTGCAGTTTTTAAAAGTTTTTAAAGAGCTTTTAAGAACTAAAGGTTCTTAACCTTATCTATACATTAGAACTGTGAAGACAAGGTTAAGAACCTCGAGTCTAAATAATACATCATCATTCATTCACTCATTTGTTTATTCATTTATTTATGCATTCAAAGATACTGACTTCATGCCTTCACATATGGCAACCACTATGCCAGTCTGAAGATCAAGGTGAATAAGACAAAATTCTTTATCTTGAGAACTTATATTCTAGAGATGAAGAGAAGTCTATAGTTAAATACCCTATTTCATGCAATCATACACTTACCTGCTCAACGGATATTTACCCAGTAACTTTGGTGCCAGAAACTGTTTAGCACTGAATGTCTGATAGTGAACAAGATAGCTAAGGTCACTCTTTTCTACTTACTTTTACTACGGGAGGTGTGACACTCAGAAAATAGATAAATAAACAAACTGTTAAACAGTATACTTTTAGAATGTATAAGTGCTATGAAGGAGCAGTATGATTCCCAGGTTATATGGGACCTATGTATACATGAAAAGTTTGAGTTATTCCAAATCAATGTGGCAGTACCATTCAGGTGACCCACTTCACATGACCCCAGGACAAACGTATTGTGTCAGTCAGCTGGAGTGATCTGCTGGCTAGGCTGCCCTCCTGAAACCAGGGCTGGATATGGATCCATTGGATACCTCATAGCACAACTCAGAGTTCTTTGGGGCATTTGATTGACCCCATGTAAGAAATAGAAGTTTCAAAAATGCCCTGAAGTATTGAAATTGGTCTGGGGTCTATGCAGGTCTGGTATGGGCTCAGTCCCCAACCTCCCTCTCCCTCCCGCCCATCATAGTGCAGCCCTAGTTGGTGCTGGATCCCAGATGACCATGGAGAAGGCCCTTTAAAATACAGGTCTAAGGATGGTACTGATAATGACCAGGGTGGTGGAGCTGCTCTGTTAAAATGAGTGGACAGGAGACTTGCCTGAGAGTAATAACACTTGAACAAAGACCTAAATGATTAGAAAAAGCCATCGTATGAAGAACGGGCGGGGGCTGGGGGGACATTCTAGGAAGAGGAAACAAGTGCAAAGGCCCTGCTATAGAAATGAATACAAGCAGGTGTAAGAATTAAAATATAGTTTTATTATTTCCTCTTTTTTCAGGTGATCAGGGAGGGTTTAAATGCATAAGTAATGGCCACATGTGGTTTTAGGGGGTTAGTTCACTAGAACAAAGGAGATGAGGAAAGGTATTCTAGCCAAGGAAATAGTGTATGCAAAGACTGGGGAGTTAAATAGCTCAGTGAATTTGGAAAATTGATGGGAAGACACTGAAGATTCGACGTTTAGGGTATAGTGTAAGTTAGAGGCAGAGAAAGATGAAGCTAGGCTAGAAGGACTTATAAGTGATAGGGAGTTTTGTTTTATCCTTAAGTCATGGAGAAACCACTAGAGGACTCTGTATCAGAAATAATGCAGTCAGATTATGTCTTAGGAAAATCACTTTGGGAGAAGTGTGAAGAATGGATTGGAAGAGCATTGGGTTAGAGTGAAGAGAAGCAGTTAGGAAAGTTTTGCAATATTCTAGGAAAGGTATAATTGGAATCTGAAGAGGCATCTTGGATGGAGGGATATTTAGAAAGCAAAACTGATAGGCTTTGGTGAAGTTTAAAGTGGGGGCAAGAGAGAAAGAGAAGTAAAAGGTGATCACCTTGTCTCTAGCCTGGAAGCCCAACTGAGACTGGCAGTGCAAGATTAACACAAGCATTTGGGGGCAGAAAAATCCACTCTCGCATATGTTGAGCTTAAAATGCCTGCGGTATACCCAGGTGGGAATGATCAGAGGCCACTAGATACTGAGGTCTGGGGCAGGGCACGGGTCAGGCCTGGAGAAAGAGAATTGGGGAATATTAGCATGAAGGAGACAAGAGTGCAGAGGATGGGTAAATAAATATCAGGAATACTTAAAAAGTAGGAAAGGAAAGCAAATGTTTAGAAAGAAAGCACGAAACAAAACCAACCCGCCCGGAAGGATAGGAAGAGCACTAGTGGCCCTGGTGCCCTCAACTACGGGACAGAGACCCTCCAGAAAGAGGGAATGGTCAGTAGGCTAAGCTGGCAGAGGCAAGTGAAGAAGACTGGCCTTCCTTTTCCACAATTCTTCTCACTACTGGGAACCAGCTTATGTATCTATTAGTGTGTTACTTTTTCCCTTTACCAGGATGTCTATAGGAGGTCAGGGACTGCGTCTCCTTTATTCACTGTTGTATTCTTAGAGTCCAGAACAGGGCTGGGCACATAATAGATGCTGAGTGACTCTTTGCTGAATGAATAGATGAACCCAAAAGTGAGCCCTGGATTTGTCAATTAAGAAGTCCTTGATGAAATCAGCATGTGCGCCTTCAGTCGAGTATGGGAATGGAAGCATGTACCCAGACTCTTCCCTCAAGGAAACTGCACTCTAATAAGAATGAAGGTAGAATGAGAAAAAAAGGACAGATATGACCAATATACAAATCACTATATCAAAGGACACGGTGGTAAGTGCTGTGAAATCTATACAAATAACTCCAGGGCACTTGCTGTCAGTTGTGTCAGAGCCACCTTAAGGAGGAAGCAGAATTTGCTGAGAGAGGGGATGGATGAAGGAGACTTGAAGAAATGGAGTTTGTGGTAGGCTGATGGTGCCCTCACCTCTTAAAGATGTCAATGTGCTGATCCTGGGAACCAGTGAAGCTGTCACTTTATATGGCAGATGAATTTTGTAGCTGTGATTAAGTTAGGATTTTGAGATGAGGAGACTGTCCTGGATTGTCTGGTGGGCCTAATGCAATGGAATCACAAGAGTTCTTACAAGAGGAACACAAGGGGATCAAAGCAGTACAGGATATGTGAAGGCAAAAGCAACAGGTTGGATTGATGCAAGACTGATGTCAGGCAAGAACCACAAGTAGAATGAAGACCGCCTCTGGAAGCTGAAAAAGGCAAGGGCATGATTCTCCTCAGAAGCCTCTGGAAGGAATATAACCCTGCTAACATCTGAATTTTAGACCTCTGGCCTCCAGAAGTATGAGTAAATTTTTGCTGTTTCAAGCCACTGAGTTTATGATAACTTGTTATGGTGGCAATTCTCAGATTCTAACGTGCATATGATATACCTGGGGATCTTGTTTCAGTGGTAATTCTGATTCAGCTGATCTGCAGTGGGGCTGGTAGTCATGTTTCTCTAGACAGCATGCATTAGCTCTCTCTTGCGATCAGGATAAACTAGTCCCTGTACATGTACCTTCTCTCCCTTTCCTTTCCTCCACTGTTCAACCTTAGAATATCAGATTATGTTTTTATGTTTACTCTGTGCTGTCAAATATGTTATATTTCTTTTTACTAATACTTGAGTTGTGTCTCAAGTTATATTCCTTAGGCAAAAGGGATATTGTATTATACTGGGCAAAAAGCCTAGCAATCCTACCTTCATCCTTTTTTCCTTCACTCAGTTTTTTTGTTGCTGTATTATTTCCACCTTGTTATGGCAAGTAATGACACGACTGAGCGAATTCACTTTCACTTTTCACTTTCATGCATTGGAGAGGGAAATGGCTACCCACTCCAGTGTTCTTGCCTGGAGAATCCCAGGGACGGCAGAGCCTGGTGGGCTGCTGTCTCTGGGGTCGCACAGAGTTGGACACGACTGAAGTGACTTAGCAGCAGCATGGCAAGTAATACTTATATTCCTGTCTGTTACTCAAATTCCTATTTTTATCCTAGTTCTATTAGAATTTAGTATCAATGCTCACAGTGATTTTACCAACCAAACATCTCTTGGTTGGTATCTTGAATTCTCTAATATTTTTTTCAAGAGGAATTGGAGAGAAAAGCATTTCCAAAGTTCTAGACTGTTTTGTTTCTTTTAGTAGTCATTACAGTTGAATGACATTGGTTCAATATAAAATCTGTTCCCCTGTCATCTCCTGGCATTGAATGATACTGAAAGAAGGTCTGAAACCAGCTTGATTTTCACCTCATAAAAGACTTGACTTTTTTCCTGGAGACCCAAAGTAGCTTTTATTTTTCTTTGAAGTTCAGTAACTTTACTAGGATTTTAAGTGTGGGTGTTGAAGATTCAGAGTCCATTCCCACCCTCACTGCCCACCCCCACCCCCCACCCCTGTCTCTTATACACATCTCCTCTGGAAGCTGAAAAAGGCAAGGGCATGATTCTCCTCTGAAGCCTCTGGAAGGAATATAACCCTGCTAACATCTGAATTTTAGACCTCTGGCCTCCAGAAGTATGAGTAAATTTTTGCTGTTTCAAGCCACTGAGTTTATGATAACTTGTTATGGTGGCAATTCTCAGATTCTAACGTGCATATGATATACCTGGGGATCTTGTTTCAGTGGTAATTCTGATTCAGCTGATCTGCAGTGGGGCTGGTAGTCATGTTTCTCTAGACAGCATGCATTAGCTCTCTCTTGCGATCAGGATAAACTAGTCCCTGTACATGTACCTTCTCTCCCTTTCCTTTCCTCCACTGTTCAACCTTAGAATATCAGATTATGTTTTTATGTTTACTCTGTGCTGTCAAATATGTTATATTTCTTTTTACTAATACTTGAGTTGTGTCTCAAGTTATATTCCTTAGGCAAAAGGGATATTGTATTATACTGGGCAAAAAGCCTAGCAATCCTACCTTCATCCTTTTTTCCTTCACTCAGTTTTTTTGTTGCTGTATTATTTCCACCTTGTTATGGCAAGTAATGACACGACTGAGCGACTTCACTTTCACTTTTCACTTTCATGCATTGGAGAGGGAAATGGCTACCCACTCCAGTGTTCTTGCCTGGAGAATCCCAGGGACGGCAGAGCCTGGTGGGCTGCTGTCTCTGGGGTCGCACAGAGTTGGACACGACTGAAGTGACTTAGCAGCAGCATGGCAAGTAATACTTATATTCCTGTCTGTTACTCAAATTCCTATTTTTATCCTAGTTCTATTAGAATTTAGTATCAATGCTCACAGTGATTTTACCAACCAAACATCTCTTGGTTGGTATNTTTTAAAATTCTTTAATAAAAAATTCTTAAATTATATTTTTAAATTATGTAATTATATTTCAAAATATTTGTTTTGATACATTATTTTGGTTTTCTTCTCTGGAGTTACCAGTTATGTTTATGTTGGATCTCTCTTCTATAAATATAACTTCTCTTTAATCCCAACTAACTCTATTTAATTTCATTTTTATTTCTCTCATTTCTAGTCTTTGTATTCAGCACTAGGATTTTCAAAACGTATATTTGATCTTGTACTGTTTCTCATTTCTTCTGCAATTCTGTGATCATTTTATTTCCACCTCCCCGCCCCCGACACTTCACTCCTGAGTGCATTTTATCTCCTCTTGCTGCCTCATCTACTCTTACCTGAATTTTGGTATTCCAACTCTGAAGTATTTCTTCATGGATAAGTGCTTCATTGAGATTTAATTTTTTTAGAGTTCATGGTAAAATATTTATTCATAATGTTCATCTGTTCCCTGAAAACATTTTTTTTAATAGAGTATTAGTCTTCTGTGAACACAATTTGCTCTTTTGTTATTTTTTCTTAGAATATATCTGTGTGCTAATTCCTTTTTTTTTTTTGGTATGTATCATTTAGTGAGTTGGGTCATAAAAGGTCCAGAGTAGCACTGAAGGTTAATTATTATTTGCAGCTGGAAGGTTTTCTTCCCAGCTTCACTGAAGGAAAATTCCCTCGGGTTATCTGAGTAATTCTGCATGTGGCTCATCTCCTCTACTCATATGTACTAAGTCAGGATCAGGAGAGTCTCCTACCACCATCCAGCTCACTCCCGTTCTTACACCTTCTGTTCTAGACAAAGGAAAGGACTTTGTACCTTAGGGTGTTCCTCACATCTAGTAATTACAATTTTGTTGGTGCTTTCTGAGGACTGCCACCGCTGGTTCCTCTCACCCCAGCTTTTACCCTTTCTTCCCACAGATGTCCCACATACACAAATATTTTGGAATCTTTCCTAGTTCACCAAAAATGGTTTCCTTATTGTTTTTTTTCCTGTTTCATTATTGATTTTTGAAGCTTTCTTTTTTTTTTTCATTTTTATTTTACTTTATTTTTTTGTATTTATTTATTTTTTTACACGAACTCCCAAACATGAGGAAAAGAAGAGAATGATAAGTTTATGTTGCCATGCCTATATTGGAAGTCCTGAAGGATTTTATAGGTGCAAGAGTGTTCTGATCAGATCTTTGCATTCCAAACTGAAGTATAGAAGATGGACAAGAATATGTTCACTAAGAAGCAGGAAGATTCCTTAAAAGGCCATTGCAATAATTCAGGTCAAAAGTCCTGAAGGCCTAATGATGCTGAGCAAGGAAGGAAAAGAAGGAATAGACATGAAAGATATTATGGTGGCTAAAATTCCCAGAATTAGCAAGAATTTGCATGAACAAGAGAGAAAAACTTGATGAAGGCTCTGAACCTCGATAATCAAAAGGATGGCTGCTATGTGAACATAAATGTTAGAAATCAGCTTTGAGGGGAAAGAATATTTTTATTTATCTTTATTAATGTTCATGACAATTAATTTGATTGAATTTGACTATCAGAGGAGTTATCCATTAGACAATTAGAAAAGGGAGCAGAGAGGGAAGTTAGGGTTGGAGGTGAATCTGGAGATTATTCATGTAGATATGTAATTTAAAGTCATGGTACTTTTTACATATGACAGAAAGCAGAGTGAAGAAGCAAGAGGGTCTAGTGAAGGAGATAATGGAATGGTAAGAAAGGTAGAATATGCTATTTCTAACATCAAGGAAAAATAAAAACAAATATATACATCCAAAGAATGTTCAAACTACCACACTTACACTCATTTCATATGCTAGCAAGGTAATGCTAAAAGTCCTTCAAACCAATACATGAACTGAGAAATTCCAGATGTATAAGCTGGATTTAGAAAAGGCAGAGGAACCAGAGATCAAATTGCCAACATCCACTGGATCACAGAAAAAGCAAGGGAATTCCAGAAAGACATTTACGTCTGGTTTATTGATTATGCTACTGTGTGAATCACAACAAACTGTGGAAAATTCTTAAACAGACGGGAATACCAGACCACCTTACCTGCCTCCTGAGAAACCTGTATGCAGGTCAAGAAGCAACAGTTAGAACCAGATATGGAACAACAGACTGGTTCCAAATTGGGAAAGGAGTACGTCAAGGCTGTATGTCGTCACCCTGCTTATTTAACTTACATGCAAAGTACATCATGTGAAATGCCAGGCTGGATGAAGCTCGAGCTGTAATCAAGATTGCCAAGAGAAATATCAATAACTTCAAACATGCAGATGACACTACCCTAATGGCAGAAAGTGAAGAGGAACTAAAGAGCCTCTTGATGAAAGTGGGTTGTAAATAGAAGTGTGGACTCTCTTTGGGAGAGTTTACAAATTTAAAAGGTTAAGTGAGTCATCTGACTTGGATACTTAAGTATGATCTTGCTTGATGGTCTTGGTGGTGGGAGGAGGTACTGACCTTGCAATGTTTTAGTGCCATGATTCTGTGATGTATAGGATGATGACACCTATCCCTATATCTGTCAATCAACATTTCTTCTTGCTAGGGTCTTTGGGCCTTTCCTTGTCTTATCTAAAGAATCTTGCCTGAATTAAATATTGTTCTCAGGGATTCTGTTCATTTCTATCAATTTACTTTACCTGTAAGTTTTGCAACTAAATGCAATATGATCTCATTTAATGAAAACCTACCCATTCATTCAAAGATTTCAGATTTTCTGTGTACATGGAAACCACAAAGGTGGAAGGAAAGTGGCTGAAAGGCCCTGCCATGCGACTTGATTGCTAGGATACACCTTCACTTATCTCCCAGAGCAAAGACACCACTCACCCTGGTGAGCCTCTCTTTTAGGAATGTGGCTGCTACATTGAAAAACAAACAAGCAAGCAAACAAACAAAAAAACAAATTAAAGGCTTGAAACATAAAAAGTACGTGAAGTCTGTGGGCAATCTATTCTTTGCTCTGTTTTCTTGCTCTGAATGATAACTATCTCCTCTTGGTAAAAATAACTTTAGGTAGACTCCCAGGAGAAAGTTAAAAGGACTCAGGAAAGATTGGATTGACTTTAGCTGATGAAATTCAGAGTTGGCTTATAAGAGGAAACCAGGCAGCTGAGTGAAAGAGTCCTTTGGTGGGAAGATGGGCTTTTGCATCTTGATTTATCTTTAGTTAATAAGAGAGATAATAATAACTAATGTTTCTTTCATGCTTAGCTTGTGCCAGGGACTGTTTCTAAGTGTTAAAGTATTGAATTCTCACAATAAATGCTGAGGTTCCGTTATCTCCATTTTACAGATGAGGAAACAGAGGCATAGAAACTTGTCCAAGGTGAGAAGGCTGGTTTGTTCAGAGATTAGATTCAAACTCAGACAATCTAGTTGTAAGAGCTGAGCATTTTTCCTGATTCATAGAAATTTTAAAAGTTTTATGAAACTCATCAGATCTACAACAAAAAGGGATATAGGCAAACAGGCTTTTGCTTCCTCTATCACAAAATAACCCACATCGCATTAATGAAAGAAGCCAGAATATTCTGTAATGCCCTATGATTAGTACCGAAACTGCTGGTTAAATGTTATCTAAAATTCACACATCAACTTTTAAAATTCTTCTTATATTTTTTTGATTGGTCAAGCCACATGAGCTTAAAGTTTTATTTATTAGAAAAAAATTTCCCCCAGTTATACTGATATATAATTGACATTAATGTTAATATTAGTTTTAGGTGTACAATATAAATTTACCCTCATATAGTTACACATTTTTTTTCTTGTGATGAGAACTTTTAAAATCTATTCTATTAGCAACTTTCAAATATAAAATAGAGCACTGTTAACTAAAGTCACCATGCTATACATTACCTGCCAAGAACTTACTTCTCTTATAATTGGAAGTTTATACATTTTGACCACCTTCACCCATTTCACCTACTCCCAACTCCCACTCTATGCTGAAATTCTTGATGTCTTCATTTCACTGCCTCTAAGGACAGCCTTTAGAGAAGCTGTTTTCATTTACTGAACAGATTTTTACTGAATTCCAATTCTCTGCCAGCCTTTCTATTAGGCCTTGGGGAAATAAGGTTGGACCACAGTTTCTACTCTCAAAGGCTATATATATATATATAATATAAATAAATACAAATATGTAATCTGCATTCTCCTTTGGGTTCTATTAGTTAGTCTTTGTTTTGGATGGAGTCCTTAGAAGACTACATGATAGTCTAGGCCAGTTCCTGAAGTGACTCAAAATGAATTCAGAGTTTTTCTTTTCCCTTGAAATTGGTCCTAAATTGGGCTCCATACACTGTATCCTACCAGCCCCATTCATTTTAATTATCCCATCTCAATTGCTACCCCTTCCTGATAGTCATAAAGAGGAGATCTCCATTTGAAACAGTTATGCTTTAGCAGGACCCTATCAACCCTTTCCCTCTGTGTCGACTGCCTGCCTTTTGTTTGCAGAAGGACTTTGGTCGAAGTATAAACTTAAACCAAGAAGTGAGAAAATGCAGAAGCAAAGAAAAACTGTCAAACAGGACAAAATAATAATAGTTTAGTCATTAGGTAAAGCCAAGGACATCTAGTTTCACCTCAAGGACTATAGATAGTATTCTGAGCCATGTCTTTTGGGCTGTTTTATACATAATGAAACCCCCACCAGGTGGAAGAAGGTAACTACATTATGACCAGACCACAGCCATGACATAAGCTGCCCCAATTCCAGGAACTGCCCTCAAGGAAATGGTAACAAGCTGATCTGGAAATTGAAGACTAACTGTACTAAAAACAATCAATTTCAAGATGACTGTCAGAGCTGACTGTGCTGTTTCTGCATGTAACCCCCTCTCTCTACCAATAAAAGCTCTTGCCCACTGATTGTCAGTTGAGGAGGAGTTAGCCTTTGGGAAAACTGCTCAGTGTTCTGTGATAACCTAAATGGGAAAAGAATTTGAAAAAGGAAAAAGACAAAAAACTCATCTTAATTTTAAATTCCTCTGAAAAAATAATTGGCATACTATTTATTTTGGGTTTCTCTAGGCTTTCTGTTTGATATAATAAGCTTAGCATTCTGAACTGCAGAGGCGCATTTCAAATAAAACTTTCCCTGAACCCATCAGTCTCTTTCTTTTGTGCTTTTTTAGCATTTTGTTTACATTTTACATTGGGGTGTGTACTCTACCATATTTTAAGACTTTGAAGATTTTGCAGCACTTTATACCTTATAGTAGGTGTCCCAGTGATCAGCTAACGTATCCCTGATACTACCCGAGGAGCTGGGAAAAGTTACTTATTCTTTCCAAGACTGAGTTTCTTAGTGTAAGACAAGGTCAACAATATCTCCCTCAAGGGACTGAGGATTAAAAAGAATAATATATGGAAAAAAATGCTGTTAAATTAAAGCACTGTGCAAATATTTTGAGTGTCTTACATATTCCCAACCATAAATTTATCAGATTAATAATAATATTTTAATAATTTTGTCAGGGTAATAATACTATTGCCATGCAGACGCTCCTGGATGAACAATTACCAGACAGACTTACTACTGTTTCTACTGTGGTTGATGTGAATGATTATGACTGAATTTTCATAAAAGGGATACCAACTATAAAATAAAACAGTAAGTCTCAGAATTAAGTACTAATAGTCTGTAAATTATCAGGGGCTTATATGTATATGTCAGAGTTGGCAATGAATGTTAGGAGAGGTTTTCCTGACAGAGCTTGGACAGTCAATCAAATGCTACCTTCTAGTAATTTTTTTCTTCAGACAGTCCCCTCAGGGAGTTGAAGTTTACAGGTGCTCAAATATAAGCAAGAGAAGGGAAATGTGTTACAATGCAAGAGTCTGAATTTAGATACAAATGTTCCTTTTGGATTATAAGAATGTAACTGTTTTGTAGGCATGCAAATTGGGAAAACTGGTTGTGTATTTATGCCTGGGCAGCCCAGGCCATGGATACTGGGTGTTCTTCACAGGAGCCATATCCACATTCTATTAGGAAGGTGCACCTGGCTCCCTCCTCTGCAGGCTGTCTGCTGTAACACTACACCTGTGCCTGGCACTTGCTGCTTCCTGCTGAGAGCTGCACCTTCCCTGTCTGTCAGGCAACTGAAGGCTTCTCAGGGACTGAAGGTCATTCCTCCTCTCAGTCTTGTACCCTTGAACTTTCTCTCTCTCCTGGGTCCCTATATTCTCTGGTTACTGGGTCGAGGAGTGGCAGGAGGTGGTAATTAAGCTTTGTTTTGTTTTTCTCTTATTAATTGGATCTTTGTTTTCTATGTAAGGTCTCATTAGCTTTGCAAAACTGTTCTTAGTTTCATTTTTAGAGCTAAAGTGCTAGACTTTTATGGACCAAAGCAATACAAAAACCTCACAAAGTCAGGCTGTCTACCTAATGATATTTGTCAAGAGTTTCTGTGTAAATATTGCTGTTATTTCCTCATGTCCTAATAACATATGCAAATAGATAGGACAAACAAAATGATATGGCTTATGATTAACAACGTAAAGCATCTATTTCCTTCTTTTTGCCAACCTACTTAAACAAATGTGTTTTCTTTATTGTGTGCCTTCTACAATAAAAGAAGTCAATACTTTACAAAGGTTACCCATTAACATGTTAAAAAACATTATAAAAGTGTTCCTGTATTACGTACAATATGCAAAACTGAGGAATGTTATCAGTGTAAGACAGAGGGAGTAAAAGAAAAGAAAAACATTATATTGGGTTATTCTGCTTGCTTGTGATATGACAAAATGAAATTATTTACATAGCCATGTAAGTAAAATAGTTTTTTTGTTTTTGTTTTTTTTCTTTTGGCCATGTAGAGGCATGTGGGACCTGTTTCCCAAACAGGGATCCAACCCATGACTGCTGCATTGGAAACATGGAGTCTTAACCACTGGACTGCCAGGGAAATCCCAGGTAAGAAAAATATGTGTACTTTCCACATTGTAATTTTTAGCAGAATTCTAAAGAAATGTATACCTTGGAGTTCTGGGACATTTTCTGGAATTATTGCATTGATGATTTCCTACCAGTTCTTTCTTTCATTTTTTTTACTCATTTTGTCCCTTTCTTCGAGAACTATATAATCCAGGGACTATTTTGCAGTTTATTTTTACTAAGGTTATGCATACATAGAGTTTAGAGTCATCCATCCTACAAGATTTGTTAGAAAATATCACAAATCTGATCATCCCAATCCTCCTTCTCCAGAGGCAACCACTTCTTGTAGCTGATTACTTTGGTCCTCTGTGGAAGCTGGTCTCTGAAGATAGCTTCCACGGAACTGTACCTTCCAGTATTCACACTAAATCTGGGCTGGTCTTTTGACACCCTTTACCCAGTAGAATGCAGCAGAAGTGACCCTATGCCGGTCTGAGGCTTGAGCCTTCAGAAGGTCCGGCAGCTCCTGCTTTTACCTCTCATGCCTGGTGCGGAACTGTTGCTTTGAGTCCCCCTTTCACATCATCCAGGGATTCCCAGCACTTCTCATGTGTGGGAGCTCCTGTTTCCTACGTTTCATGTTTGCTTATTTTTCCTCTTTCATTTTGGTGGAGCACATCTTACAGTAAAGTACCAAAGAAATGGTTCGTGGGTAGTGAATGTGTTGACAACTTATGCCTGACAATGTCTTTATTCTACCTTTACAAGTAGCTAGTAGATTAATATAGAATTCTAGATTGCAAATAAATATTCCTCAGAATTTTTAAGGCATTTCACAACAGCCTTCTGCACTGTTGTTCAGAATTCGACGACATCCTAGCTCCTGGTTCTTTGCATGTGACTTGTTTTTCTCTTTGGAAGTTCTTAGAGGTTTTGTTGTTGTTTCCTATATCGTTCAATATCATGATAATCTATCTGAGTGTGGGTTTATTTGTATTCATTGTTCTGGGCGCTCAGTGGGGTTTTATCATCTGGTGACCTGTGCTGTGGAGTTCTGGGGCATTTTCTGGAATTACATTAATGACTTCTGACCTTCTGTTTTCTCATTATCTTTAATTCTGTCTGTCCTTTTCCGGGAGAGTTCTCCAACTTTATTTTTAATTCTTCCACTTATTTTTAGTTTGCCACTAGCATGTTTAATTTCTAAGGGCTCTTTTTAGTTCTTGAACTAAATATAAGATGCTGTCCATATTTTAATGGTTTCAATATTTTCCTTCATTTCTCTGAGGGTAGTAATCATAGTTTTGGTGCAGTTTTTTTCTTCCTACATTGGTTCTGTTTACACCAAATTGCATCTCTCTGTTTATCTGTTTGCATATCTGACCTCTATGTTAGAGATATTTCTAACCTAACCTATGCCTGGTTATAGTCGGACATCTGCTCATACTTAAGAGTGGATGCTAAAGTGCTGATTGGAAGTCCTGAGCACATGAATGGAAATTATCAACTATGAACCTCATTGTAAGATAAGCTGGTTCCTTAAATGGGGAATCATTAATATCTTTAGGTCTTTTCTCTCAGGGGGATAAAATTTTACCAAAAAAAAGGACCTTTCAGTCCCTTTCAGTCTCCTCTTTGGAGAATGAAGACCCCTGCCCCTCAGCCACCAGCATGCTGGGAACCAAAAGGGGGAGAGGGCTGGGGTCTTAGCATCCAATATTTGATCATTAATTTAGCACCCTCCACTTTCAATCTATAGCCTAGCCCTCATCTTTCACCTGCTGTCTCCTGGTGCAGAGAATGTGTTTTACCCTCTTTAGAGAATATATCTTTGCTTTTTTATTGGAGAGAAATTAGGAGTACAAGGGACTGTAGGCAACAGGATATGGCACTCTGGCTGCTGCTTTTAAAAGACCCCACATGCCCCAGCTCTCCGGACCTTTGAGCACACTGAGGTGGGAGTCAGCTTGACATTCCGTTTTTCCCCACGTGTTACTTTCCATTCTTACATCTGCTTTGCATCTTGCATGTCTATCAGTGGCTTATATCACCACTGACCACATCTGTTTGATCGAAGCTCAGTCACATGGTCTCAACCTCTCTGCACGGAAGGCTAGGATGTTAGTCTCCAGGGTGAAGAACGAGAAATCAGTGTGTTGTACACAATATACTGTTTCTGCTCTAGTGCTTTTAATAAATGAGCATTTCCTCTTGCTTTAGAGGGAATCAGTGTACAGTAGTAACAGTGGACTCATGTTCAGGGAACCATACTTATCTAGGAATCTATCTGTACTTCTTTATGCATCAAAGAAATTTTACTCACTTATTGTTCAGAAGATATAAACAATGAGGGCAGTCCTGGCACAGAGGCGCAGGATGCAGAGCAAGTGTTCTGGGCTCAGATAACCTGAGCTCATGTCTAGGCTCTATCAGCATCTAGCTGTGTGACCTTGGCCATGGTAGCTTATGTGTGTTTCAGTTTCCTCAAGTGTGAAATGGGCCATACTGACAGTACCGGTCCCACTGTAGTGTTGTGAGGATTAAATTAGTTAATGCTTCTACTACAGTAAGTGCCATATTAGTTGTTATTCTTACATTTTAGTTTTACTATAGTTGTCACTATTATTTTTGGTATTGATGTAAACCATTCACTTTGGAATTATGCTCCTGCCAATCTGCATGGTTATGTAACCCAAAATATTTATTATTTATTTTTTTTCTTTTTCAATTAGCAATTGCTTTATTCACGAATCCGGATTCGGGCCCCCACCAGAGTAGCAGAGAATTGGAGGCCCCGAACCCCGCGCGCACAAGCGTTTTTTTAAGCCTCAACCCAAAATATTTAATAATTGATTTAACAGAGGCTGATTCATTGTTCTCCGGCAAGTTAGGGAAGAAAAGGTACAATTCTGTAGCACTGTGGTCAGTGGGCAATGATGATGTCTTCACAAGCCAAGAGCTGCCAGGGAGCTCTGGGTTTGTAATTAGCTTAAAATGCACACAGCATTGTTTCCATGCCAATCCTGAGGCCCCAGGGGGCTGCAGAGTAAAAGGTGCTTAGCTTCTGTGTAACAAGGAGCTGAGATGACCACATCTGCCATCAGAACTGGCTGCACGATGTCGGGAAGGAGGAACAGACCTGGACATTTGCAGACCTGGATTCCAGTTCACCAGCAGAGACCTCTCACTGTCCTAAGCTTTTATAGTTCTATCCAGCTTTATAATTCTACAATGAGATAATCTTATGGACATGGTCATAACTTTGAAAATCTGCTAGAAATGGCCTGTCCATAACTGCAGACCTGGGGGCCCTAGTGTTCATAGTTCTTGCAAACACTTGCGCCTACTATACACTGTACTTTCCTGCTGGTGATTATGGCCCCGAAGCAAAGAACATCATATTCTCATCCTTTGATTAGGGACATGAGTCAAAGCCCTACTCTTCACTTACTGCCTATATCAAAGGAGTTGAGGAGGTCACTCTCTCCTATGAGTCTGGCACCAGAACTCTGCTTAGGGAGGAGGCTGTCTATAAAAATATCCTGGAAAGCTGCCTAGGGTAGACGAGCCTTTCAGGGCAGGACCAAAATGTCAGAGGATGCGGATGAAGTGCTCTGTTTGAAGAGGACATTTGTTTTACTCTTAGAGGAGAGCATGAAGAAGAGGACAGTGGGAGAAGAGGGGGACAGCAAGACAAAAGGGGATTCAAATGTGAAGGATCCACGCAAAGTCCCTGTGTGAAACAGCCAAAAGCTCTCAGCACTGGAGATGCTGGCTATGTGATCAAGAGTTGTGCGTATTATTGAACTCTTCTTCCAACCATACCTATATTTTTAGAAGTTCATTATGCTTTTATAAAAGTCTACTAACTTTTTTTTTT
>SJYX01008948.1:496009-507340 GCA_006410675.1 Oreotragus oreotragus
AGGTCCGTCTAGTCAAGGCTATGGTTTTTCCAGTGGTCATGTATGGATGTGAGAGTTGAACTGTGAAGAAAGTTAAGTGCCGAAGAATTGATGCTTTTGAACTGTGGTGTTGGAGAAGACTCTTGAGAGTCCCTTGGACTGCAAGGAGATCCAACCAGTCCATTCTGAAGGAGATCAGCCCTGGGATTTCTTTGGACGGAATGATGCTAAAGCTGAAACTCCAGTACTTTGGTCACCTCATGCGAAGAGTTGACTCATTGGAAAAGACTCTGATGCTGGGAGGGATTGGGGGCAGGAAGAGAAGGGGACGACCGAGGATGAGATGGCTGGATGGCATCATGGACTCGATGGACATGGGTTTGGGTGAACTCCGGGAGTTAGTGATGGACAGGGAGGCCTGGCATGCTGCGATTCATGGGGTTGCAAAGTCAGACACGACTGAGCAACTGAACAGAACTGAACTGAAGCATATGTCAGGCATTTTTTTCTGGTATTGGAATATGAAGGCAAAGAAGACAAAATTCTTTTCCTCTGGAAACTTTCTAATTGGAAGGTGAAGTTTGTAATCAGAGTGATCACACTTCCCAATTTGTCTGGACATTATTCCTTTATTCTAGCTGTTCTGGCCTAATTATCACTATCTCCCACTTTCATGCCTCAGAAGACCCAGTTTGGAGATAAATTAACTGGAAACCATTCCACAGAGTTGTTATAAAGATTAGATGATAAAATTTATGTGAAAATGCTTTGTGAATTTTAAAACATTATACAAATGAAAGGACTAAGAAATTTAAGTTCTTTTATTGCATTATTCTATAGAGACAAATAGAAATGTCCAAAATTGCTATCTACCTTGGTCTTTCTTATTGCTCTGAGATCTACTTGGATTTGCAAGAAAATAAAATTGCCAGAAAATTAATTTCATTTTAAGGAGGCTGGGCATGTGCTCAACCACTTTCAAGATTAAATTTATTTTTGTGGTCTGTTCTGGTTCTTTACATGTATGCTCAAGGGTTTTTTGTTGTTCTCAAATTTATATGTCCTTTCAAAATGAAGATTTTATGATCATGATGGATTTTGGATATGGGGGACATCCTAATTCCCTAGGAATCCAAAAGCCTGTTTTAGAAGAGAAAGAGTATAAAAGCACTGTGTGCTCAGACATGTCTGACTCTGCGACCCCACGGACTGTAGCCTGCCAGGCTCCTCTGTCCATGGGATTCTCCAGATAAGAATACTGGAGTGGTTGCCATTCCCTTCTTCCAGGGGATCTTCCTGACCCAAGGGTCAAACTTACCTGTCCTGTGGCTCCTGCACTGCAGGCAGATTCTTTACTGCTGAGCCACTGGGGAAGTCCAAGAGGGCTTGTCCAGGACTTGAACCCAGGACCTCTTGCACCCTAAGCGAGAATCATACTCCTAGACCACTAAGCCACTGCTTGATAAAGCACTAAGTGTTTAGTATTCACTATGAAGAAAGCATAGTGCCTGCCCTCAAAGAGCTTCCAGTCCCTTAAGTCAACCCACATGAGAAAGGTTGTTGTTTTTGTCACAATTTCCTTTTTCATAGTTGAGGGAACTGAGACATACAGAAGTTAAATAACTTGGTCAATTTTATAGGCAGCAAAGAACTAGGATTTATACATATAAATCACACACACACACACACACACACACCACCTGATCCCAAAGTCTGTTGATCATTTATTCATGCTTCCAAAAAATCTATATTTAATACTGATGGTGTGCCAGGCACTTTGTATATGTGTATATGGTGGTGAGTAAAACAGATGTGGCTCTTGTTCTCATTTTCAGTTTGGCATCATCATCAGCATGATTAGTCAGGCTATCATTTATTAAACAGAACTTTCCAGGTTCTGCTAAGTGTTTTACTTACATTATTAATTACAATTATTAAAACGACTATGAGTGAGGTATGATAATTATTTCTATTTTAGACTAGGAAACCATGCCTCAATGACGTAAAGCAGTTTCTTCAGTCAGGGAGTAGTGATGTTTTGACTGTGTCTGTAATTCATACTATTAAAAATCCCTTTACTGGGTGGTCTCCCTGTGCTAAGTACTATTCTGAGGGGTTGGGGTGGTAGTGGAGGATGCTGTGGATGGAGTCTAGTTGAGAAAGCCTGGGGTGATTTGGTCTTTACAAAATCATTTTCTCCTAAGGGATAGACTTTGGTATTGGGGGAAAAGTGTTAAGAATATAATTACCTTTAAAATCTTTAGAGGAAATAATCAAATAATCAATGAAAAGGATAATGACTATAGTGATAAAAAGAAACTATATAGTAAATACTATTCATAGATTGCCTATTTAGGTCTACCTGAAGTGAATTATATGAGAATGCCTTGAGTGGATATCTGACCCTGATTAGTATTAGTTTGACCTAGTTTCCAGTTTTGTCTAGTGAGTGAAGAATTTGTTCCCCTAAAGTGCATAAGTGCTTGCATCTTAGGTAAATCTGACACTCTTTGGTTCTCAATATTTTTTTAAATACAATTGTGAGTCATGTATATATACATATATATTTAGTTGGTTTTGGTCTTCTCAGCACCCTTTGTGCCTCTACTTCCTGGCTATAGAGCCTCTTTTTGTTGTTGTTATTGTTGGGAATCCATTACTCCAAGGCTTGGGTGGAACTGATCCCATTTCTCATTTCATGCTCACAGGGATTCGCCCATCTTCTTTGCCACAGTGAAGGATTCAGGGATGCGCACTGAACCAATGCAAGCAAATTCAAATGCTCCCTGGGACTTCTCATTGCAAATATCAGAAAAGATGGCTCTTTTGAACTGGGGTTTGCTCAATGGGTTGGATGTGAGCCTGCTACTGCTCATGGCTGTTCTGCACAAGTCTCAGACCTCCTGGTCATGGGAATCGTTGTATTTCTTTTTTTCTATTTTTAAATGACATATCTTTTAATTTCCTCTTTTCAACTTTATGATTTATTTATTTTAAAAAATTTAATTGGAGGAAAATTGCTTTACAGTGTTGTGCTAGTTTCTGGTATACTGCATTTCTCTTTGCTTGAACTAAGTTGAACTATGTTTCTGTCACATGTGACTAAAAATTTCCTGGTTGAATCAATATTTCACCGAGGTTTACTCTTTAAAAATAAAACAAGTGTCAGACTGTACTTTTTCTTCCACCGCATAAAAATTGTGGACATTCTAGTTTCATCATTAAGGTACTGTGCATGCGGCTAGGATTGTCTGGTAGCTGAGGACCCTGGTAAGTGTTCTCAGAGCCTCAGGGAAGCAGATGTTCTGACTATTATCACTCAGATACCCCTGGAGTCACAGGGGTAAATGTCTGAGATCTCTGTGGCAGTGTAAAGCCAAGGAATCCTGGATGTTCCCAAGACTCATACATGTAATGTCAAGAAAATTGAAAAGAAGTGAGGAGACCTGAGTGAAAGCTTTGGCTCTGCTGTTGGTTTGCCTAAGGATCCTGAATGTCTTTTAGACTCTTTGCCTCAATTTCAAAGTTTGTAAAAGGCATGGGAGTAGCAAGGTGAAAGGGCCTCCCCAAAGGCTCAGCAGTAAAGAATCTGCACGCAATGCAGGAGACACAGGAGACCTGAGTTTGATCCCTTGGTTGGGAAGATCCCCTAGAGAAGGGAATGGCACCCACCTTCAGTATTCCTGCCTGAAAAATCCCATGTACAGAGAAGACTGGCAGGCTACAGTCCACGGGGTCACAAAGAGTCGGACACCACTGAGTGACTGAGCACGCAGACATGTGAAAGGGGGTACTGTGGCTTCAAGGTGGCTTTGGGATGGAGTGAAAATAAGAGTCCAGTAGCAGACGTAGGTCTGCACATGGTCAATCTGCCCCATGACATCAAAATTAAAGACTTGGCTAAAGAGATAAAAATGAACCATCAGGAAACAAGTGGATCTGGGGGAGCCTGGCTAATGGTGAAAGCACACGAGGAAGATTAAAAGTGGTTTCATATAGAGAACAGTTTAATAATACTTTTGCAAAGAATCTACTTTGTAAAAATTATGGAGTGAATTTCATCTCTAACTGAAATATTTCACTGTTCTCCAAAAGTTTACCTCCTATGCCCTTTTAAGCCTAAAATAAATATGCCACACATTTTGACTTTGGTGATCTCTTTTGGAAAAAAATATCATCTATTTCCATTGTATAATAATTAATAACTGTGGTAACTCTGCATTGCACATATGTGATGAAAGTATCAATATGAATGTCCTTTTTTTTTGGTCTTAATAAGGCTATCTAAACAGTTTTGGGTTAAAAAAAACAGTATTAAAGGAAACCAATCATGCATGTGTTGTTTAAGCTGCCTACACACAGAAAAAAGGGTGGGAAAGATCAAACACATAATTAGAAATAGTTTTTTAGTTTTCAAAGCAGGGCCATAATAAATTCCCATAAAGCCTATTCATGAATCATCTAAGTTTAAGCAAAGATAGTTTCTCAGTAAATGTTTTAAGGTGCTAGTTACTTATGAAATGTATCTGGTGTAAGAATTATTGGACATAAACTAGTTTAGAATATTGTGCTTCTCTGGTGGCTGAGATGGTAAAGAATCCATCTGCAATGCAGGAGACCTGGTTCAGTCCCTGGGTTGGGACGAGCCCCTGGCGGAGGGAATGGCAACCCACTCCCCTCTTCTTGCCTGGAGAATTCCATGGACAGAGGATCCTGGTGGGCTACAGTCCATTGGGTCACAAAGAGTTGGACACGACTGAGTGACTAAGCACAGCACAGCAGCATTTTGCTTTACCAAGGATTAATCAAGCCATTTAAAAATGAGTTATTTAGCAAGACTAACTGTGTATTGGGAGAAGGCAATGGCACCCCACTCCAGTACTCTTGCCTGGCAAATCCCATGGATGGAGGGGCCTGGTAGGCTGCAGTCCATGGGGTTGCTAAGAGTCGGACACGACTGAGTAGAGTTGGACTGTGAAGAAAGCTGAGTGCCTAAGAATTGATGCTTTTGAACTGTGGTGTTGGAGAAGACTCTTGAGAGTCCCTTGGACTGCAGGGAGCTCCAACCAGTCCATTCTGAAGGAGATCAGCTGTGGGATTTCTTTGGAAGGAATGATGCTAAAGCTGAAACTCCAATGCTTTTGCCACGTCATGCAAAGAGTTGACTCATTGGAAAAGACTGTGATGCTGGGAGGGATTGGGGGCAGGAGGAGAAGGGGAGGAGAGAGGATGAGATGGCTGGATGGCATCACTGACTCGATGCTCGTGAGTTTGAGTGAACTCCGGGAGTTGGTGATGAGCAGGGAGGCCTGGCGTGCTGCGATTCATGGGGTCGCAAAGAGTCAGACACGACTGAGCAAGTGAATTGAACTGAGTCCCAAATATGTCTGACAAGTCAGATAATAAGAGATGACAGTGATCTTTAGATATCTGGAAAGCAAAGGACTGATGCCCAAGTCCCAGTCTCTTGCTGGTAGTATGGCCTTGAAGGAGGTACTTCTCCAGGTGACTCTGTGTATGTGAAAAATGAGTGATTAGATTTTATAGCTGCTAAGATAGGGTTGATCATTATAGAAACAAATTTTCACTGATCTAAAAACATGTATTGCTACTTAACTTATAACACTTAAGGAATTAAAAATCACAATCTTTTTTTTAAGGATTCTTCACACTATTCTCCATAGTGGCTGTACTAGTTTGCATTCCCACCAACAGTGTAAGAGGGTTCCCTTTTCTCCACACCCTCTCCAGCATTTATTGCTTGCAGACTTTTGGATAGCAGCCATTCTGACTGGTGTGAAATGGTACCTCATTGTGGTCTTGATTTGCATTTCTCTGATAATGAGTGATGTTGAGCATCTTTTCATGTGTTTGTTAGCCATCCGTATGTCTTCTTTGAAGAAATGTCTCTTTAGTTCTTGGCCCATTTTTTGATTGGGTCGTTAATTTTTCTGGATTGAGCTGCGTAAGTTGCTTGTATATTTCTGAGATTAGTTGTTTGTCAGTTGCTTCATTTGCTATTGTTTTCTCCCATTCTGAAGGCTGTCTTTTCACCTTGCTTATAGTCTCCTTTGTTGTGCAGAAGCTTTTAATTTTAATTAGATCCCATTTGTTTATATTTGCTTTTATTTCCAGTATTCTGGGAGGCGGATCATAGAGGACCCTACTGTGATTTATGTCGGAGAGTGTTTTGCCTATGTTCTCCTCTAGGAGTTTTATAGTTTCTGGTCTTACGTTTAGATCTTTAATCCATTTTGAGTTGATTTTTGTGTGTGGAGTTAGAAAGTGATCTAGTTTCATTCTTTTACAAGTGGTTGACCAGTTTTCCCAGCATCACTTGTTAAAGACATTGTCTTTATTGTATATTCTTGCCTCCTTTGTTNTGGTCTTACGTTTAGATCTTTAATCCATTTTGAGTTGATTTTTGTGTGTGGAGTTAGAAAGTGATCTAGTTTCATTCTTTTACAAGTGGTTGACCAGTTTTCCCAGCATCACTTGTTAAAGACATTGTCTTTATTGTATATTCTTGCCTCCTTTGTTGAAGATAAGGAGTCCATAGGTGTGTGGATTTATCTCTGGGCTTTCTATTTTGTTCCATTGATCTATATTTCTGTCTTTGTGCCAGTACCATACTGTCTTGATGACTGTGCCTTATGACCCAGCAGTCCCACTGCTGGGCATACACACCGAGGAAACCAGAATTGAAAGAGATATGTGTACCCCAATGTTCATTGCAGCACTGTTTATAATAGCCAGGACATGGAAACAACCTAGATGTCCATGAGCAGATGAATGGATAAGAAAGCTGCGGTACATATACACAATGAAGTATTACTCAGCCATTAAAAATAATACATTTGAATCAGTTCTAATGAGATAGATGAAACTGGAGCATATTATACAGAGTGAAGTAAGCCAGAAAGAAAAACACCAGTACAGTATACTGACACATATGTATGGAATTTAGAAAGATGATAATGATGACCCTGTATGCGAGACAGCAAAAGAGACACAGATGTATGGAACGGACTTTTGGACTCTGAGGGAGAGGGCGAGGGTGGGATGATTTGGGAGAATGGCATTGAAACATGTATACCATCATGTAAGAAACAAAACGCCAGTCTATGTTCGATACAGGATACAGGATACTTGGGGCTGGTGCACGGTGATGATCCAGAGAGATGATATGGGGTGGGAGGTGGGAGTGGGGGTTCAGGATTGGGAGCTCATATACACCCGTGGTGGATTCATGTCAATGTTTGGCAAAACCAATACAGTATTGTAAAGTAAAATAAAAATAAAATTAAAAAAAAGGAAAAATAAAAAAATAAAAATCACAATCTTCCATGCTCATGTTTCAGTCAATCAAATATTAGTTTACTTTCTCAAACTAATTTTGCACTTATATTTTTCACATCATTTATAATTTGGTTTAGTTTGTGTTTCCTAGTTTTTGCACTTTTGTAAAACTTCAACTGAAAAATAATCCAACTGACTAATATTCATTTCCCTGCTAAGAGGCAGAATTAAGTCCTTAATTTCATCCTTCATTATGAATTCCAACAACTTAGTTTATATTCATTCATTTATAGTACATTAATTGCCTTTTTCCACACATGAGAAGTTTGAATCTAACATGTTTAGACTACAGCAAATTTACTGAGACTAAATGCAATATATTTGAGTTTTTCATCACAAAACAACAATTCTGTTTAAGACAGCGGGACATCAAGTCCATTAATGCCTTTGGCTGTCTAGTTTTCCTGAGAATGAACTTGGATTATCTTTTTGAAAGATAGGATACTATTTCTTCATGCTTTTAGAAACGATTTTCTAAGGAATCAGTTCAGTCCAAGACTATAACCAAATAATGTAGTAAACAAATTGTAAAAGAAAAACAAATCAGAATAAAGAAAAAGACAGTTGGTTAATTAAAATGTGGACAGGGAAAAGAGTAGAATATTGATTAAACAATGTTGAAATTATTTCAGTGGGCATGTCTGAGAACATACATTTTGAATTATGAGATAATTTTTAAGACTATGGCTTCAGAGATTTCTGCCATGCATGAAAAGGGTGCTGATGCTATTATTAGCTAAGTTGTAAGGCATTATGCCTGCAAAATCTCTGCTATGGGTCAAAACTCTCAGCTAACTTAAGCTGATGCAAAGAAAAATAATAAAAGTAGAAAAAATATAAATGGAATCAAATCTCATAATTTATATATTACTAATTTCCTGTATCTCTAGTAGTAGTAGTGTTACTCACTCAGTTGTGTCTGACTGAGATCCCATGGACTATAGTCCACCAGGCTCCTCTGTCCATGGAATACTGGAGTGGGTTGACATTCCCTTCGCCAGAGATCTTCCCAACCCAGGGATCGAACGTGGGTTTCCTGCATTGCAGACAGATTCTTTACTGTTTGAACTACAGAGGTCCTGTATCTCTACTTTTATTTAACTGCCATATAATAATAACAGTGAATTAAAACATCACTACCATTGTGTTTTATCACTGTTCCTAGTATTTGTAACAGAATTTTCTCTTTATATATTGGAATACCTTGCTATTTGTTGGATATATCTCTCTATATAGATTCAGTGTGTCTGTGCCTTTTATCATTATTTAAGTCTTCTTTCTTATTTCACCCTAAAATATTTCCCATAAATTTTACCTACTTACAAAAGAGTAGGAAAAGAATGGTGGCAATATTTATATCAAACAGATAGTTTTGTCTACTATTTTTATTTTAGCCTTTGAATTTTACTTTAAGCATGTCTTTTGCATATGGAAAAACTTACTTTAATTTCAAAATCATACTCTTGATTCTACATCCTGCCTTTCAGTTTTTATATCTCTCTTAAAAAAAAAAGTACGGTAACACATTTGCAGGAGATTTGGAAAATACAGAACAAGATTACATATAGTTCCACTATATATTACAATTATTTTTTAAGTAGATAAAGATTTTTAGTTGGAGTTTTAATGTCAAACTCTCAAAAATTAATAGAATGAATATACAGAGAAGTAGAAGGGTATGGTAGACCACATATCTCCTTTTATCTGTATAAAATGTACTGATACTCAGTTTTATTCAGCTTTTTATCTTTTATTGGATTAATCATGATTGTTTTAAATTAAAAAATTAAGTGAATTTGTAGTATATATATCAGAGATATATATATAGGAGAAGGCAATGGCACCCCACTCCAGTACTCTTGCCTAGAAAATCTCATGGATGGAGGAGTCTGGTGGACTGCAGTCCACGGGGTTGCAAAGAGCCGGACACGACTGAGCGACTTCCCTTTCACTTTTCACTTTCATACATTGGAGAAGGAAATGGCAGC
Organism: Oreotragus oreotragus; assembly: GCA_006410675.1. Lineage (NCBI taxonomy): Eukaryota > Metazoa > Chordata > Mammalia > Artiodactyla > Bovidae > Oreotragus > Oreotragus oreotragus. The sequence continues at coordinate 505,336 of SJYX01008948.1, forward strand.
CCACTCCAGTGTTCTTGCCTGGAGAATCCTAGAGACTGGGGAGCCTGGTGGGCTTCCGTCGACGGGGTCGCACAGAGTCGGTCACGACTGAAGCGACTTAGCAGTAGCAGCATATATATATATATATATGAATAATATTGCTTATCTTAAAACTTTTCAGGCTGTTATTAATCTTTTATATACATCAAATAGCCCATGATGACTATGGACCTGATTATATGGGAAAGAGAAATACTGTATTTTATACTTTTATCTTTTCAGTCCTCAGGATCTTATTAATCTAACTAGAACCATGAAAACATTGCTATGGATTTGTATATTGTGTATTTCATGTAGTGTGTTTGTTTCAACACTTAGATAATTCTAAGGTGCTGCTGGCTTTGCTGTCAGGGTTTTCATTTACTGACCTCTTCAGTTAATGGATCTATCAGCACTCATTTTCATCAATAACATCCCTGCTCAAAAATTCTTTCTGAAACTCAGCCTTCAATATCTGGAGATACTTCCTTAAGAAACTTTTGGTGAAAGGGCATATTTCCTAACTATCCAAAAATGTAGTGAATGATTCTTTTTCTTCCATATTTGAAGATCAGTGTGGTTGCACAGGCAGTTCTTGAAATATGCCCTTCTCTCCCAGAATTTCTCGTGTAACTCTAATTTTATTTCCAAGTAGAATGTTTTGTCCTTAATAGCTTATACATTTACTTATATTACATTTATAGTTTTATGAGATTACAAGTTACTCATGAGGGCTCTCATAAATACCTTGCTTTATGACTTTTTCGAGGCAAATAATAGAGCTCCAATACCTTGGCCAAAGTATTGGAGCTTCAGCTTATTTTCTGCCCCTTTGTAATTTAAGCATGCTCAAATAATTTTCTTTGGTTAAGAAAAAGTGGAAGTGACATGTGGTATGTGACTTTAAAAAGATAGCAGTAACACTTCAGTTTTAAGTCATCAAATTAACAAATATCCAAGTGAATAATATGTGAAGGTGAATACACTGGACAGCTTTCCCTTTGCACAAGCTATAAAGGTGTGTGCAAATCACCTGATGGGAGATGGAAACTTCATCAGCCAGAGTCCCTGAGGAAGAATCAGAGTCCTCCACTCACTCAGTTTTCATGGTCCTTGTCCTATAAGAAATAATTTAATTCTATCTCATATTTAGAATTGCTACTTAGCACAATTGGTCGATCTGACCTATATCTTTATGACCACACCTCTTTGTTATTGCAGAGATAGCCCCAGTGAGTCCCATTTATTTTGTATATTTTCTCCTATTATTCAAGAGGAAATATCCTTGACTATATGCAGGATTATCAATCTTCTGCTAGTTAGTCTTCTCCTCTGATAATACCTAGTCATAACTCAGTTCACTGAGATTAGTTCATCAGATCCATCACCTTTTCTGTAGGGAGCTAAATAATATTCCTAATTGCCTTCTGTAATGGATATCCCTCTCCCCCATCTCTTTACTCTTTTAGGTTCTAGATAACTTTGATATTTATTTTCTTTCATCCTATTGTGCTCCATACAATAGAGATTCCATCCTTTACTGATTTCAACAAAATTTTTAGCCTATTTAATGCAATATCCATTTTACGATGTCTTTTCAAAATCTACTATCTGGTGTCATACAAAGGACATTGTCACTTCAAGGATTCAGTTCAGTTCAGTTCAGTTGCTCAGTCGTATCCGACTCTTTGTGACCCCATGAATTGCAGCATGTCAGGCCTCCCTGTCCATCACCAACTCACGGAGTTCACTTAGACTCAGGTCCATTGAGTCAGTGACGCCTTCCAGCCGTATCATCCTCTGTCGTCCCCTTCTCCTCCTGCCCCCAATCCCTCCCAGCATCAGAGTCTTTTCCAATGAGTCAACTCTTCGCATGAGGTGGCCAAAGTACTGGAGTTTGAGCTTTAGCATCATTCCTTCCAAAGAAATCCCAAGGTTGATCTCCTTGCAGTCCAAGGGACTCTCAAGAGTCTTCTCCAAAACCACA
>SJYX01008948.1:507543-678434 GCA_006410675.1 Oreotragus oreotragus
GAATTTTGAGCATTACTTTATTAGCATGTGAGATGAGTGCAATTGTGCAGTAGTCTGAGCATTCTTTGGCATTGCCTTTCTTTGGGATTGGAATGAAAACTGACCTTTTCCAGTCCTCTGGCCACTGCTGAGTTTTCCAAATTTGCTGGCATATTGAGTGCAGCACTTTCACAGCATCATCTTTCAGGATTTGAAAGAGCTCAACTGGAATTCCATCACCTCCACTAGCTTTATTCGTAGTGATGCTTTCTAAGGCCCACTTGACTTCACATTCCAGGATGTCTGGCTTTAGATGAGTGATCACACCATCGTGATTATCCAGGTCGTGAAGATCTTTTTTTTCCAGTTCTTCTGTGTATTCTTGCCACCTCTTCATAATATCTTCTGCTTCTGTTAGGTCCATACCATTTCTGTCCTTTATCAAGCCCATCTTTGCATGAAATGTTCCTTTGGTATCTCTAATTTTCTTGAAGAAATCTCTAGTCTTTTCCATTCTGTTGTTTTCCTCTATTTCTTTGCCTTGATCACTGAAGAAGGCTTTCTTATCTCTTCTTGCTATTCTTTGGAACTCTGTATTCAGACGCTTATGTCTTTCCTTTTCTCCTTTGCTTTTTGCTTCTCTTCTTTTCAATGCTATTTGTAAGGCCTTCTCAGACAGCCATTTTACTTTTTTTGCATTCTTTTCCATGGGGATGGTCTTGATCCCTGTCTCCTGTACAATGTCACGAATCTCTGTCCATAGTTCATCAGGCACTCTATCAGATATAGGCCCTTAAATCTATTTCTCACTTCCACTGTTTAAGCATAAGGGATTTTATTTAGGTCATACCTGAATGGTCTAGCGGTTTTCCCGACTTTCTTCAATTTGAGTCTGAATTTTGTAATAAGGAGTTCATGATCTGAGCCACAGTCAGCTCCTGGTCTTGTTTTTGTTGACTGTATAGAGCTTCTCCACCTTTGGCTGCAAAGAATATAATCAATCTGATTTCGGTGACTTCAAGGATTAGTTACTTGCATTTTCTTGCATTTAAAATACTCAGGTAAGAAAACTCTTGAATGAATCTGTGAAAAATATCAGGGTCCAGGAAATAAAGCAAAACATAAGTAACTGATAAGGTAGTAGATTGGGGTATCAAACTTATAAACTGGCAGAGAAACATTGGAGAATGAGCGAAAGTTGATAATCAGTTTGCCGGGGAGAGAGTATGTCAGATATTTTTTATGTCTTATTTCATTACTCTTCAGAAAATCTCCTTGTACACAATTTCACAGATGAGAAAATTGAGTTCAGAGAAGTTGAAGAATAGAATAAGGATCTCAGATAGCAAGTAAGGGCTTCCCACATGGCACTAGTGGTGGAGAACCTGCCTGCCAGTGCAGGAGACATAAGAGATGCTGGTTCCATCCCTGGGTGGGGAAGATCCCCTGGAGGATGGCATAGCAACCCACTCCAGTATTCTTGCCTGGAGAATCCCATGGACAGAGGAGCCTGGAGGGCTATAGTCCACGGGGTTGCAAAGAGTTGGACATGAATAAAGTGACTTAGCATAGCACATGGTTTATAAGTTAAATTTGTCATTATTCCTACAACGCTCTGCTTTCTGGGAAGCAGGAGATTTTGTTACTGAGTCCAAACTCATACTGCTTGCCAAATGACAGGCCAATATATGGAGAGACAAGTTTTTGGGGTGAGAAATAAACGTTTTATTAAAAAAGCCAGCTTTCTGAGAAGATGGTGGACTAGTGTCCCAAAGAACCATCTTGCTGGGGTTTGGATGCTAGTTTCTTTTATAGAACAAAAGGGGGAAGTGGATAAGGAGATAAAGTTTAAAAGGCTAAGTTGCTGCAAATATTCTCTGGTTCTAATTTCTTCCTTCCTGCATCCATTCATAGATGCACTTGATGAGAATGTTTACTGTGAGCTTAAACAAAGGTATTTCTGCTTAATACTAAGATATGGGGAGGCAGGAATTCCAGAGATGGGTCACTATGTATAAATTAAGGTATAGGCCATGCCATGCTAAGTTGCTTCAGTCGTGTTCGACTCTTTGTGACTGTACGGACTATGGCCCACCAGGTTCCTCTGCCCATGGGATTTTCCAGATAAGAAGACTGGAGTGGTTGCCTTTTCCTTCTCCAAAGGTATAGGCAACATCCCTTTCTTGTAACAAAAAAAATAGACTACAAAGATTAAAGCAAAAGAAACAGATATAATATGGAATCAGATTTGTTCTGCTTTACAAAATTTTATACTTTGACCAAAGAATATAGTCACTAGAACTTTAGTAATGCTTTTGTCTAGTTTATGTCTGTATAATTCCTCTGTATTTAATTCATTATGCTTTCAGGAGAGGGCCAGGGCACACACACCAAGGGACAGCATTTCCAGGTCTGATGCTACTATACTGCTCTTATTAGATGATAATATTCATGGCCTCCCGGGAGCCAGCACGGGATATCCCACCCATGACAAGGTCATGTGGAGAGGCCTGATGGGCAAGGGAGTCAGGCCTCAGGGTTCCCCCTGGAATTTCCTGAGCATGTACCCCTATTAACCCCAGAGAAACCTGATAGGTTGTTGAGCCATGACTATCCCTGAAAAACCTTTGATGGATCTACTTGAGTCACATGACTATCCCTGAGAATCTTCTGATTGGTTTGCTTGAGTCACATGACTATCTCTGAATGAATCCCTATAGGAAGACCCATGGAATATTGTAATTTAGATATTTGAACCATATACCCCTGTCTCTTATACACATCTAGATGTGTATAAGAGACAGGAGTTATACAGAGAAGAGGAGAGGGAGGAAGGAGACAGAGGTGGCCAGGAGGGTAAAAGAGGGAAATGAAAAGGAGAGAGACAGATACAGCCAGTAACCAGTTCCCTAAGTGTTCTCCACCGTATGGAACACACAGAGATTCACAGAGTTGGGTAGAGAAGAGAAGAGGGAGGGAGGAGACAGAGGCAACCTGGTGGAGAAAAAGGAGAGTCCAAAGGAGGAGAGAGCGGCCAAGCCAGTAATCTTGCTCCCAAGTAAAAGTGGGTACTGAAGATTGGGTTTTTAAATGTACAAAATTGATAACAAATACCAAAAAGCAAAGATTAAAAATCTAGAGTAGAGGTTGAATTTTCAAAAATACAATACTAAAGAAAAGAAGAAGAAAGAAAAAGAAAAAAAAAAAAAACAAAGTCACAAGAATTATTTAAAAAACAACAACCACACACAAAAAAATATATATATGGCATTTAAGAACTTAAAAATTTAAAAATGTTAAAAAAAAGAAAAAGAAAAGAAGAAAAAAACAAAACAAAACAAAAAGAATGATCGTAAAAGTAGTAAAGGTATATCTGGGCCTTTCTCTGATGTTGTTGTGGGCAGGGTGGGTCAGTTCCTTTTCAGATAGTTCCTTGGTCCAGCTTATATTTCTCAAGATCTATAGGCCCCTTTCTATGTAGTCGGTACTAACGACAGGATTTTAATCTATTGCACCTGTCACTTCCAAGGCGGTTCCCTCTGTTTTAGCTTCTTCTGTTTGCTGGTCTCTTCAGTGTCTGATTTCCGCCCTGACACAAGGGGGGTGGTGGTGGACACTTTTTTATTTTTTTAGGCTCACTTGTTCAGTCACGCTGTGGGGAGGGAGGGATGCTGCAAACAAATAGCACTGACGTGTGCGTGTAGTGTCTCAGCCACGCTGGGCCTGCCCCCGTTCACGGCGCACACTGCTCAGGCTCTAGATTGCTCCTCTGGGAACTGTCTAAGGCTGGCCCTGGGCTGCATGCACCTCCCCAGTCTAAGCTGCTCAGGCTCGGCTCTCAGGTAGCCCTCAGAGGCTCAGACTCGGCTGGGCCTGCATTTTGTGCCCTTCCCAGGTCGGAGTAGCTCGGGTGTTTAGCGAGCACAGTAGCTGCAACTTGTCGCCTTTCCTGTCCCTGCTGCTCAGTTTTCTGGGTGTAAAACTGGCACCCCTTCTTAGGCAGATGGTGACTGTCGAGAACCCCAAGAAGTCTTAGTTAGCAAAGAAGCTTGCTTGCAGTTTGGTAGTTAATGTCTCTCTGGGGCTGCGATTGCCCCCTTCCGGCCCTTCCGGCTCTGGCTGCCTGTCACCGGAGGGGGGTGGTCTGCAGCCGGCTAATTCTGTTCTGTCCTGTTCTGTGTGCAGTCCTGGTGATGTGTTATGTTAGAGCTTTTTGCGTGGTAGCTATCCCACAGTCTGGTTTGCTAGCCCAAGTTAGTTCACTCTGGTTAGGCGTGGGGCGTTCCCAACCAATTCTTAGAAACCACTGCAGTCCGCGCCTCCCTGCCCAGCCCCCACTTGCTAGTGGTGGCTGCAGGCATCTGTGCTGCTTCTCCGCTGGGGGGAGTTACTGTTGGGCTCATAATCTGTGGGGTTTAATTATTTATTCATTTTTCCTCCCTGGTATGTTGCCCTCTGTGCTTCCAAGGCTCGCCACAGACTCGTCAGTGATAGTGTTTCCTGGTGTTTGGAAACTTCTCTCTTTTTAAGACTCCCTTCCCGGGACGGAGCTCCCTCTCTACCTCTTTTGTCTCTTTTTTCCGTCTTTTATATTTTTTTCCTACCTGTTTTTGAAGACAATGATCTGCTTTTCTGGGTGCCTGATGTCCTCTGCCAGCATTCAGAAGTTGTTTTGTGAAGTTTACTCAGAGTTGAAATGTTCTTTTGATGAATTTGTGAGGGAGAAAGTGGTCTCCCCGTCCTATTCCTCTGCCATCTTAGGACCGCCCCTCTGAAATAATTACTTTAAATCACATGAGGATTGAAATAAAGGAAGAAGAGAGGACGATGGTGTAGCTATTTCCATACCAACAGTTGGTAATACCTACCATGCCACTCTGCATTATCTCCCTTGGGCTGGAACTGATAACCTGTGCAGCCTTCACAGGCATTCATGCATTCATTTGTCATTCATTTGTCCATTCATCCATCCAACCATGCATGCATGCATCCATGCAGCCAGCCATCCTTTCATCCATCCATCCATGCATGCATCCACTCAACAGAGACTTACTAGTACCTACATCATGTCAGGCTAAGGCTACAGCAGTGAATGGCTGATCAAGTTTCTGCCTGCTTAGTGCATATGTTCTTCTGGAGGGAAGCAGACAGCAAATAGATGTATATATAATATGTCAGGATATGATAGATGTGTGCATGCTCAGTCATGTCTGACTCTTTGAGACCCCATGAACGATAGCCGCCACCCCCCACCCCCCCCGCCCGAGGCTTTGCTACCCATGTAATTTTCCAAGCAAGATTACTGGAGTGGATTGACATTTCCTCCTTGAGAGGATCTTCCCCACCCAGGGATTGAACCCATGTCTCCTGCATCTCCTGCATCGGCAGGCAAATTCTTTACCATTGAGCCACCTGGGAAGCCCCAGGAGATGAGGTGTGTGTGTGTGTTAAATCACTTCAGTCATGTCCAACTCTGTGTGACCCTATGGACAGTAAACACCCAGGCTGCTCTTTCCATGGGATTCTCTAGGCAAGAATACTGGAGTGGGTTGCCATGCCTTCTTCCAGGGAATCTTCCTGACCCAGGGATCAAACCTGCGTCTCTTAGGTTTCCTGCATCATCAGGCGGGTTCTTTACCTCCAGCACCACCTACATGCTGTCAGATTCTATGGCACCATAGGGCGGACCACAGGCAGGGGTCTGGCTTGCTGCTGCTGTACAGAGGGTGGTCAGAAAAAAACCTCTCTGATTCTGGGCCATGTGAGCATGAGCTGAAGATAGGAAAAGTGGGTCTTGGGGCAGGCAGCCTTTCCAGCTGCAGGCGTACAGGTGCCAAGATGGGAGTGTCCTTGGCGTGTCTCTGGAACAGTGAGAGAGCAACGTGGCTGGAGCTTTGGGGGGAGTGGTGGAAGTGAGACTAGGGCGGGAGGTGAGATAGAGGGGGATCGGGATTCATCAGCTCGAGCTTCTATCGCTCTGTTTCAGCAGAGGAGTAACATGATTTGATCCGTGGCTTCAGCAGAGGTGCTTCTGCAGGGCATGGTGGCTGCTGCATGGAAGATGGACTGTAGGCAGGAGAAGGAGATGTTGCCCACTCCCTGCAGCTGAAGAGAAGGCACGTCTCTTGCTAAGAGCAGAGACACAATTCAGTGGAAGCTCAGATAATCTGCCCTTGATACCTCATTTCGCCAAACCAGCCACAGCTCACTTACCTGGAAAGAGAGACTCAAATTTGTCCATTTGACAGATTCCACTGCGAGGTCCCAGATCCATTACTCTATTCTGGGGTGACAGAATTGGGTAGAACCATGGCAGTCTTCAAAGTACTCCATGCCCAGGGTTGGGAAGATCAAAGATGCTCACACATTACAGTGAAATAGAGCAGAGAGCCCCATGTGCTTGGAGAGAAAAAGCCCTAGGGGGACGGGGCGCCAGGTGAGATGAGGCAACCCTTTGGGGCTTAGGAGGGATACTTGCTCTGCTGTGAGGAGCTGACTGTTCTCTGATCATCAGAGCTGTGGTGTGGGGGAGAGCGTAACTGATGCAGGGCACCATGGGATCATGTGAGCAGGAGGCTCAGGTAAGTTACGTGGGAATCACCTGGATGAGCCTTGCAGCTGACAAGACAGGATGAAACTGGAAGGCTGAGCTAGAGTTGTTTATTTTTAATTGCGGTGAAACACACATAACACTTGATACTTCACTGGTGGCTCAGACGGTGAAGAGTCTGCTTGCAGTGTGCAAAACCCAGGTTCGATCCCTGGGTTGGGAAGGCTCCCTGGAGAAGGAAATAGCTACCCACTCCTGAATCCTTGCCTGGAAAATTCAATGGATGGAGGAGCCTGGTGGGCTACAGTCCATGGGGTCCCGAAGAGTCAGACATGATGGAGCGACTTCATTTCACACATAGCACTTAACCATCTCAACTGTTCAGTTCAGTAATGTTAAGAACATCCACACTGTTGTACAACCAATCTCTAGAATTCTTCCATCTTGCCAACCTGAAGCTCAGAATAAACCCCTTAAGCAGTGATTCCTGCATTCCCTCTCCTTCCAGCCCTTGGCAACCACTGTTGTACTTTCTGTCTAAACTTGATTCTAGGCGCCTCATATCAGTGAACTTCTATAGTGTTTGTCTTGTTGTGACTGGCTTATTTCATTAGCATCGTGTCTAAGGTTCATCCATTTACAGCATGTGTCATTATTAAGGCTGAATAATATTCCCCTGTATGTGTATACCACGTTTTGTTTACCCATTCATCTGTTTCTGGACATTTTGATTTGCTTCCACCTTTTGGATATTGTGATGAATGCTGCTATAAACAGTTCTTTGAGGCATAAGCTCAGAAATGGAATTGCTGGATCACATAGTGATTCTATTTTTAATTTTTTGAGAAGCTGTCCATGCTAGAATTTTATGTTGAGGAATTTCAGCTACTGGAATAGAGCTCAGACTTTGTTCTGTCAGCCATGGGGAGATGAAATATGTACTGGCAACTGCGCAGAGCAGGCATTCTAAAAGAAAAGTTTAGGTTAAGGCAGCCAATTAGGAGACAGTTACAAATGTTAATTTCATGGGATTCTGATGTGAAAGGAAAGATCAAAGTCAGTATTTCAGTTTGGAAGATACTAGAATTAACTTAGACATTAGAATTATCTTCTAGTGCTCACAGTAATTGAGATTGCTTCCTTTCCACTATCATCAGAGGCATTTACAAATTCTAAGTGTTTTGGTGCAGAAACCAGAGTTCTCTCTGAAAAAGTAAACAAGCTTTCTTTAACATGAGAGATTTCATCTCCATCAGGATACACATACACTGTTATTTATTTATTTGGAAAAGCAATAAAAACTGCATATTACAGGATGAATTCTCCTTAGTGCTGCATGTAGAAATTTCCCATCTGTTCATTGACTTCAGGTTGGAATTGGAGATATGAAGACAAATCATAGACAGTCAACTCAACCCTAGGAATGGGATGAATAAATTTAAGCCCTTATGCACTCATGATTCTGTTTGCAAATTGGTGGGTCCTGTCATCTTGGGAACCATCTGTCAGCTCTCCTCTCCTTTATTCCCACATCCACTTGAGTGTCAAATCTTCCTGGTTCACCTCTCTGCCTCCATCCATCATCATCTCTTACTTGGACTAATTCATCAGCCTTTGTATATAGGTCAGAATGCAGGCAGAATTTGGAAACGACCCTGAATATTTCAAATGGAAGGAACTTAGTACAAGGAATTGGTGACACTGATGTATGTCTTCTGAGGAACAACAAGGGTTTATAAGGCAACAAAGAGATAAGCAGGGCAGCTGCTACATACCCTGAAGGGACACATGGAGCAAGGGGGTAGGGAGGATGCTGTCCTGCCCGGGAGACAGGTTCCTTTGACAGGGCTAGACCCTGAGAGGATCTGCTCCGTGAGAGCTGGAACCAGGCAGGACCACAGAGGCAGGGACTGGAACAATGACCTGGAGAAGATGCAGTCCTGCTAGGGCTGCTGCCCAAAGGAAGCGCCTAGCTCCTTCCCTACTTCCTGTCTTCTGCCATAGGGCAACACCAGCTGGAGGCCAGAAGACAAGGGTGCCGAGAAACGCGGTCCCTGTGAAAAGGACAGGAAATAGACCAGACCACTAACAGGGCCGTGACCAGCACAACCTCCTGGTCTAGCTGGTTAGACTTTGACCTTCCATCAATCCATCCTCCACACTTCCGGGTTGGTTTCCCTAGAAAATTGTGGGTATGGTGTCCCCACCAACTCCAGCATTGTCCCCTCCATGACAACTACCATGACTTCAAAGAGAGGCACATTGGAGTTCCGTGCTCTGTCCTTTCTGCTACCAAAGTACCTCATATAGGCCCCGCTGTCACAATGACCATCCCTGCAGTGTTCACTTCAACTGCTTCACCCACTTGGTTTCAGCCCCTACAAGCTTGGAACCACGTTCTCATCACGAGTGTAGGCTTAACAGCACCAATCAAGAATGTCTGATGGATGACCATTGAACACCTATCAATAGGATTATGCACCTTTTGATTTCTTTTACTAAACTTTTTATTTTGTAGTGTAATACAGCCAATTGACTCTATGGTGTATAGCAAATCAAATCCCTTAAAATCATACAGTGGAAGTGATGAATAGATTCAAGGGATTAGATCTGATAGAGTGCCTAAAGAACTATGGATGGAGGTTCGTGACATTGCACAGGAGACAGGGATCGAGACCATTCCCAAGAGCAAGAAATGCAAAAATGCAAAATGGTTGTCTGAGGAGGCCTTACAAATAACTGAGAAAAGAAGAGAAGCTAAAGGCAAAGGAGAAAAGGAAAGATACACCCATTTGAATGCAGAGTTCCAACGAATAGCAAGGAGAGATAAGAAAGTCTTCCTCAGTGATCAGTGCAAAGAAATAGAGGCAAACAATAGAATGGGAAAGACTAGATGTCTCTTCAAGAAAATTAGAGATACCAAGGGAACATTTCATAAAAAGATGGGCACAATAAAGGACAGAAATGGTATGGACCTAACAGAATAGTAAGAAGTGGTGGCAAGAATACACAGAAGAACTATACAAAAAAAGATCTTCATGACCTAGATAACCATGATGGTGCAAGCACTCACCTAGAGCCAGACATCCTGGAATGTGAAGTCAAGTGGGCCTTAGGAAGCATCATTATGAATAAAGCTAGTAGAGGTGAAGAATTCCAGTTGAGCTATTTCAAACCCTAAAAGATGATGCTGTGAAAGTGCTGCACTCAATATGCCAGCAAATTTGGAAAACTCAGCAGTGGCCACAGGACTGGAAAAGGTCAGTTTGAAAAATGACCAATCCCAAAGAAGGGCAATGCCAAAGAATGTTCAAAGTGCTGCATAATTGCGCTCATCTCACACACCAGCAAAGTAATGCTCAAAATTCTCCAAGCAAGGCTTCAACAGTATGTGAGCTGAGAACTTCCAGATGTTCAAGCTGCTTTTAGAAAAGGCAGAGGAGCCAGAGATCAAATTGCCAACAACTGTTGGATCATAGAAAAAGCAAGAGAGCTCTGCTTTATTGATTACACCAAAGCCTTTGACTGTGTGGATCACAACAAACTGTTGAAAATTCTTCAAGAGATGGAAATACCAGGCCACCTTACCTACCGCCTGAGAAATCTATATGCAGGTCAAGAAGCAACAGTTAGAACTGGACATGGAACAACAGACTGGTTCCAAATTGGGAAAGGAGTACATCAAGTCTGTATATCGTCACCCTGCTTATTCAACTTATATTCAGAGTACAGCATGTGAACTGCTGGGCTGGATGAAGCACAAGCTGGAGTCAAGATTGCTGGGAGAATTATTGGTAACCTCAGATATGCAGATGACACCACCATTATGGCAGAAAGTGAAGAAGAACTAAAGATCCTCTTAATGAAAGTGAAAGAGGAGAGTGAAAAAGTTGGCTTAAAACTCAACATTCAAAAAACGAAGATCATGACATCTGGTCCCATCACTTCATGGCAAATAGATAGGAAAACAATAGAAACAGTGACAGACTTTATTTTCTTGGGCTCCATAATCACTGCAGATGGTGACTGCAGCCATGAAATTAAGACACGCTCGCTCCTTGGAAGAAAGGCTATGACCAACCTAGACAGTATATTAAAAAAGCAGAGACATTACTGTCGACAAAGATCCATCTAGTCAAAGCTATGGTTTTTCCTGTAGTCAGGTCTTGATGTGAGAGTTGTACAGTAAAGAAAGCTGAGTGCTGAAGAATTGATGCTTTTGAAAAATTGATGCTTTTTGTTGTAAAGACTCTTGAGAATCCCTTGGGCTACAAGGAGATCCAACCAGTCCATCCTGTAGGAAGTCAGTCCTGAATATTCATTGGAAGGACTGATGTTGAAGCTGAAACTCCAATACTTTGGCCACCTGATGTGAAGAACTGACTCATAGGAAAAGACCCTGATTCTGGGAAAGATTGAAGGCAGGAGGAGAAGGGGACAACAGAGGATGAGATAGTTGAATGGCATCACCAACTCGATGGACATGAGTTTGAGCAAGCTCCAGGAGATGGTGATGCACAGGGAAGCCTGGCATGCTGCAGTCCATGGGATCTCAAAGAATCGGACATGACTGAGTGACTGAACTGAACTGATAGCCAACTGATATTATTAGGATATCAATTAAATGTTTGATTACAGTGTTATGATATTAATAGTTTCAGGTGGACAGCAAAGGGACTCAACCAAACATATACACACATCCATTCCTATTGGAAGGACTGATGTTGAAGCTGAAACTCCAATACTTTGGCCACCTGATGTGAAGAACTGACTCATAGGAAAAGACCCTGATTCTGGGAAAGATTGAAGGCAGGAGGAGAAGGGGACAACAGAGGATGAGATAGTTGAATGGCATCACCAACTCGATGGACATGAGTTTGAGCAAGCTCCAGGAGATGGTGATGCACAGGGAAGCCTGGCATGCTGCAGTCCATGGGATCTCAAAGAATCGGACATGACTGAGTGACTGAACTGAACTGATAGCCAACTGATATTATTAGGATATCAATTAAATGTTTGATTACAGTGTTATGATATTAATAGTTTCAGGTGGACAGCAAAGGGACTCAACCAAACATATACACACATCCATTCCCCCCCCAATTCCCCCATACTCCCCTTCTTATATAAATTCACCTTTTGCATAAGTATTTTTAAATTCAAACAGTTTAGAAAGTTTTCTATTATTACATATAATTCACACAGCAGTTCTTTAGCTTGGGCTATCTCTTATGACTCTACTTATTTTATACATAGAGAAAATCAAGATCCAGGGAAAGGCTATGATTTATCAAGGCCACAGGGTGAGTAGGGGTTGCAAGCAGGTCCTGCTGCTGGTGTCTTGGATCAGAGTGCAAGGCCTGGGCAATATGTCGCCTATGGATTCTGGGGAGACTTTGCACGTGAAATACAGACACCAGCCTTGGTGCTAGTTCTGTGGCCTTTGCTCACTGTTACTATGTCTTCTTTGCTTCTTTTAGATACTATAAGGTTATTTGAAAGTTGAGGCTTTTAGACCAAAGCAGGATGAATTCTAGGTTATTGGTTATGAAAAAGTTCAAGGTTATGAAAAAGATATTATCCAAATAGAGTAGATAGAGCTCTATCCAGATAGAGCAGAGCTGCTCTAACCAATCATAGAATGTCACGTGGAGAAATGTGTTTGGCCACCTTTCCTATTGTGACTCTTCCTTTGTTTCCTTTATTAACTGATTTGCTTGCTAATTGCGACACATGTCCTCGTACCTATGAGGCTTTGGCTATATGAGAGATGATTCTGTGAAATGTTTACTCCATTATTGAACACACAAAAATTCAATATTCATTGCTAATTGGGTCATCTCAGTTACTGAAGAGGAAAACGGCCTCCTGGCATATTCAGATGAAATTATCAGTTTCAAAATATTCATCTTTTTCTCTTCTCCCCCACTACTTCAGTGGAGGCCCTCACAATATTTGTGTGAACTAACGAATGAAAGATCTCCTGATTCATTCCCCTGCTAGAGACGCCTTCTAAAACAAAACTCAACCATGTCACTTTGCTTCTTAGAAGGAGGGAGGTGGGAGGGGGGTTCAGGATGGGGAACACAGGTACACTCACAGCAGATTCATGCCAATGTATGGCAAAACCAATACAATATTGTAAAGTAATTAGCCTCCATTTAAGATGAATAAATTTATATTTAAAAAAGAAATGTTCACTCACTCCCCATTGTCCACAGAATGAAGTCTGAATCCCTTGGCTCTGTTGTTCGTAATCTGATCCTTAATTCTCATTTTGCCTTCTAGTTCCTTTATGCTACCAGGGAATGGCAACTTGTTATCATTGTTTTGATAAATTTAGAGTGGATAGAACCTCAAATCAAACCAGTTTAATTGAAAAAGGAAAATTTTTTTTAAAATTTGGACATTGTCTATATTGTTGAAGCTCAATCTCAGAGATAGAGGGAGAGGAGATGTAGGTCTTGCTTTGTAGCTATCTGCTAACTTCATTCAGCAAACAAGCTCTCCAGTGGGGCAACAATCCCAGGCTGCCTTTTCCCCAGATTGGCCATCACAGTCAAAACCAGTCTTCTCGCTCACCAAATTCATATATTAACCCCAGAGAAACCTGATAGGTTGTTGAGCCATGACTATCCCTGAAAAACCTTTGATGGATCTACTTGAGTCACATGACTATCCCTGAGAATCTTCTGATTGGTTTGCTTGAGTCACATGACTATCTCTGAATGAATCCCTATAGGAAGACCCATGGAATATTGTAATTTAGATATTTGAACCATATACCCTCCACTCTGAGCCCCATGAACAGCTCTCTGGGACCACAATGAAGGGAGAAGGAGTTCCCCAAAGGAACCAGAAGAGGCAGGGCACTACATCAAGCAGGAGGAAACATGCCACTCTAGTCCACACCCGCTCTATCCTTTCAGGGCTCCGTATGTTCACAGGGTTCATTTAGGCTAAATGGCCCTCTTTTCTCAACTCTTCCTAGAAAAACAATACTTCCTCCTTTGAGGAAAGGCAAGTGAACTCACTCAGTTGTGTTCTATTCTTTGAGACCCCATGGACTGTAGCCTACCAGGCTCCTCCGTCCATGGGACTTTCCAGACGAAAGTACTGGAGTGGGTTGCCATGCCCTCCTGCAGGGAATCTTCCTGACCCGGGATTGAACCTGGGTCTCCCACATTGCAGGCAGATGCTTTACTGTCTGAGCCACCAGGGAAGCTCCTCCTTTGAGAAATCTTCCCAGATTATTCTAAACAATGTAATTATTCCCTCTTCTGTGTTTCCACTGAACTTTTGCACATTCTTAGCTCAGAAACATATATCTACTTCCTCCACCAGATTGTAGGTTTGTTCATTTGTGCATCTTGCTCCCTTTGAGGTTTAACAGTTCCTGGCACACAGTAGATTCTAGATACATCTAGAAGCAGTGAGTAAGGTTAGCAAGAAGAAATCTTTAAGATTTCTCTACATTAAACCTAAATATACCTAACTTCATTCCGATTTTAAAATTCCTTACATGTTTTCACCATTCATCTTGTTTACCTGCATTCTTTAAAAAAAAGCTGCAAATCAAGTCATATTCTGTTTCATAGCAGTAAATCCAGATGGTGGGTTGGAAAAAAGACTTTCATGACTAAAAACCTTCAGCCTCACCAACTGCATGAAAATGCAGAGAATTTCTACTGAGGTTGGCAGCAGGCGATATCCCTAATGTTTCAACACACATTTTCCTGTGGAATAGTGAAAAGTTAACTTGGGAGCTTCAATGTTGGTATTACTCATTTTTCAAAAGAGACTGATTAGTGAGTCACTGGGGAAGTGGAAGTTATCAAGATTGTGTGTGTGTGTGTGTGTGTGTGTGTGTTGTGTGCTACAAAGGTGAGCTGCCAAGAATCAGCCTGCTGAGGGCTTGGGATTTTAAAGGGCAGTGTTACAAGACCTGATTTAGAACTTGTGATTCTGCACTGCCATGCTCATGGATTTTTAGAGACATGCATGAAAAGTGTATGGATGTGAGAGTTGGACCATAAAGAAGGCTGAGCACCAAAGAACTGTGGTGCTTTCAAATTGTAATGCTGGAGAAGACTCTTGAGAGACTCTTGGACTGCAAGGAAATCAAACCAGTCAACCCTGAAGGAAAACCCTGAATATTCATTAGAAAGACTGATGCTGAAGCTGAAGCTCCAGTACTTTGGCCACCTGATGAAAAGAGCCGACTCATTGGAAAAGACCTTGAGGCTGATTGAAGGCAAAAGGAGAAAAGGGCCACAGAGGATGAGATGGTTAGATGGCATCACTGACTTATGGACATAAATTTAAGCAAACTCCAGGAAGGTACCAAAGTGTGTGCCAGAGAAGGAAACTTACACACCAGTCCTACTAAGCAGGGCAAGAGGCATGAACGGCACAGGAGATGACTCAGATGGCATCGGATATATATGAATTCTTCATGAACTCTTCATAACGTTTTGCATTCAACAGAAGCAACTGGCATTTCACACAGACAAACTTAGGTCCAAATCCTGACCATGCCTTGGTTGAAGTTGGTGTCAAATTCCTAGACTACTAAATTTGGAAGACAAATTAGCGTGACGAGTGTCCATGGTGGCCCTGATGATCGCTACCATTTACCACATGCCTAATGCATTACAGGGTTCCATTAGGTACGTACATCTCATTAAATCCACACAACCATCATTACTGTTAAACATTATGACTCACCATCCTCCCATTTTGCATCTATGACCATTGAGACCCAGTTTAATAGCACATGGGTGATGATGGGGATAGTAACTGATGGAAGACGTTTGAACTTAAATCTGCTGATCTCAATGTCCAGACCTTTTTCCTTCAGTCTATGTGGATCACAATAAACTGTGGAAAATTCTGAAAGAGATGGGAATACCAGACCACCTGACCTGCCTCTTGAGAAACCTGTAAGCAGGTCAGGAAACAACAGTTAGAACAGGACATGGAAGAACAGACTGGTTCCAAATAGGAAAAGGAGTATGTCAAGGCTGTATATTGTCACCCTGTTTATTTAACTTATATGCAGACAGTTTACTTTCATTTTTCACTTTCATGCATTGGAGAAGGAAATGGCAACCCACTCTAGTATTCTTGCCTGGAGAATCCCAGGGATGGGGGAGCCTGGTGGGCTGCCATCTATGGGGTCACACAGAGTCGGACCCAACTGAAGCGACTTAGCAGCAGCAGCAGCAGAGTACATCATGAGAAACACTGGGCTGGAAGAAGCACAAGCTGGAATCAAGATTGCCGGGAGAAATATCAATAACCTCAGATATGCAGATGACACCACCCTTATGGCAGAAAGTGAAGAGGAACTAAAAAGCCTCTTGTTGAAAGTGAAAGAGGAAAGCGAAAAAGTTGAATTAAAGCTTAACATTCAGAAGACTAAGATCATGGCATCTGGTCCCATCACTTCAAGGGAAATAGATGGGGAAACAGTGGAAACAGTGTCAGACTTTATATTTTGGGCTCCAAAATCACTGCAGGTGGTGACTGCAGCCATGAAATTAAAAGACGCTTACTCTTTGGAAGGAAAGTTATGACCAACCTAGATAGCATATTCAAAAGCAGAGACATTACTTTGCCAACAAAGTTCCGTCTAGTCAAGGCTGTGGTTTTTCCTATGGTCATATATGGATGTGAGAGTTGGACTGTGAAGAAAGCTGAGCGCCAAAGAATTGATGCTTTTGAACTGTGATGTTGGAGAAGACTCTTGAGAGTCCCTTGGACTGCAAGGAGATCCAACCAGTCCATTCTGAAGGAGATCAGCCCTGGGATTTCTTTGGAGAGAATGATGCTGAAGCTGAAACTCCAGTACTTTGGCCACCTCATGCGAAGAGTTGACTCATCGGAAAAGACTCTGATGCTGGGAGGGATTGGGGGCAGGAGGAGAAAGGGACGACAGAGGATGAGATGGCTGGATGGCGTTACTGACTCAATGGACATGAGTCTGAGTGAACTCTGGGAGTTGGTGATGGACTGGGAGGCCTGGCGTGCTGCAATTCAAGGATTCACAAGGAGTCGAACACGACTGAGCAACTGAACTGAACTGAACTGATACTTAGCTTTTCTCCTGGACTTCCTTGGTGGCTCAGACAGTAAAGAATCTGCCTGCAGTGCAGGAGACCCAGGTTCAATCTCTGGGTTGGGAAGATCCCCTGGAGAAGGGAATGGCAACCCCACTTAAGTATTCTTGCCTGGAGAATCCCATGAACAGAGGAGCCTGGTAGGCTACAGTCCATGGGGTCACAAAGGTTGAAAATGACCAAGCAACTAACATACACACACACACATGCACCCACATATTACATCTTTAGCTTTTAACTTCAGGAGATAAAAAGGAAATCAGTTTGTCACCCAGAAAGAACTCACGTTTCTCCCTAGAACTAAGCTAAAAGAGAAATGTAACACATGCTGTTTTTTTTTTAATTTATTTTTTTATTGAAGGATAATTACTTTGCAGAATTTTGTTGTTTTCTCTCAAACCTCAACTTGAATCAACCATAGGTATACATATATCCCCTCCCTTTTGAAATTCTCTCCTATCTCCCTCTCCATCCACCCCTCTAGGTTGATACAGAGCCCCTGTTTGAGTTTCCTGAGCCATACAGCAAATTCCTGTTGGCTATCTACTTTACATATGGTAATGTAAGTTTCCATGTTATTCTTTCTAAATGTCTCACCCTCTCCTCCCCCTCCCCATGTCCACAAATCTATTCTCTTTGTCTGTTTCTCCATTGCTGCCCTGGAAATAAATTCTTCAGAACCATTTTTCTAGATTCCATATATGTGCGTTAGAATATGATGTTTATCTTTCTCTTTCTGACTCACTTCACTCTGTATTTCTATCCTTTATCGAGCCCATCTTTGCATGAAATGTTCCCTTGGTATCTCCAATTCTCTTGAAGAGATCTCTAGTCTTTCCCATTCTGTTGTTTTCCTCTATCTCTTTGCATTGATTGCTGAAGAAGGCTTTCTTATCTCTTCTTGCTATTCTTTGGAAATCTGCATTCAGATGCTTATATCTTTTCTTTTCTCCTTTGCTTTTCGCCTCTCTTCTTTTCAGTGCTATTTGTAAGGCTTCTCCAGACAGCCATTTTGCTTTTTTGCATTTCTTTTCCATGGGGATGGTCTTGATCCCTGTCTCCTGTACANTCTTTGCATTGATTGCTGAAGAAGGCTTTCTTATCTCTTCTTGCTATTCTTTGGAACTCTGCATTCAGATGCTTATATCTTTTCTTTTCTCCTTTGCTTTTCACCTCTCTTCTTTTCACTGCTATTTGTAAGGCTTCTCCAGACAGCCATTTTGCTTTTTTGCATTTCTTTTCCATGGGGATGGTCTTGATCCCTGTCTCCTGTACAATGTCACGAACCTCATTCCATAGTTCATCAGGAACTCTGTCTATCAGATCTAGGCCCTTAAATCTATTTCTCACTTCCACTGTATAATCATAAGGGATTTGATTTAGGTCAGACCTGAATGGTCTAGCGGTAGACCATTAAGTCTGAATTTGGTAATAAGGAGTTCATCATCTGAGCCACAGTCAGCTCCTGGTCTTGTTTTTGTTGACTGTATAGAGCTTCTCCATCTAGGCCCTAAAATAAAAGTTTACTACTTTGAATCATATCAAACATCTTTACCAACTACAACACTATGAGACTAGAAATCAATTACAAGGAGGAAATGTGCAGAAAATACAATACAAACACATGGAAGCAAAATAATATGCTACTGAACAAACAATGGATCCCTGGTGGCTCAGATGGTAAAGCGTCTGCCTACAATGCGGGAGACCTGGGTTCAATCCCTGGGTCGGGAAGATCTCCTGGAGAAGGAAATGGCAACCCACTCCAGTATTCTTGCCTGGAAAATCCCATGGATGGAGGAGCCTGGTAGGCTACAGTTCATGGGGTCACAAAGAGTCGGACACGACTGAGCGACTTCACTCTTCACTCACAGAAATCAAAGAGGAAATTAAAAAAATACCTGAAGACACAAGATAAAACAAAAATGCAATGACTCAAAAGCTATGGGACGTATAAAAGTAGTTGTAAGAGATAATTATAAAGCAACAGAAGCCTACCTCAAGAAACAAGAAAAATCTCTAATAAACAACCTATACTTACACCTAAGGAAACTAATAAAAGAACAAATAAATCTAAGGTTAGTAGAAGGAAAGAATTATAAACTCAGAGAAGAACTAACTACGTAGAAACTAAAAAAAAAAAGAAAATGCTAGTGAAACTAACATCTGGTTCATTGAAAAGAGAAAACAAAATTGACAAACCTTTAGCCAGACTCATCAAGAAAAAAAAGAGAGGAACCAAATAAATAAAGTCAGAAATGAAAAAGGTGAGGATACAACTAATGCCATACAAATGCAAAGGATCATGAGAATGTCTGAGTGCTAAATCGCTTCAGTAGTGTCCAGCTCTTTGTGACACTATGGACTGTAGCCCACCAGACTCCTCTGCCCATATGATTCTCCAGGCAAGAATACTGGAGTGGGTTGCCACGCCCTCCTCTAAGGGATAGTCTCCACCCAGGGATTGAACCCACATCTCTTATGTCTCCTGCATTGGCAGGCAGGTTCTTTACCACTAGCGCCACCCGGGAAGTCTTCATAAGAGAGTACTAGGAACAGTTGTATGCCAGTTAAGTGGCAACCTAGAAGAAACTGACAAATTCCTAGGAATGTGTAATATCCCAAGACTGAATCAGGAGGAAATAGAAAACATGAAAAACAGAAATTACACACAAACCAATTATCAGTAATGAAACTGAAACAGTAATAGAAAAACTCCCAACAAATAAAAGCCCAGGACCAGGTAACTTTATAAGTGAATTCTACCAGACATTTAGAGAACAGCTAACACCTAACTTTAAAAATTTTTTTTAATTTTTAAAAAACTATTCTAAAAAATTGCAGAGGAAGGAGTGCTTCCAAATACATGTCAAGGCCAGTATCACTCTGAAAACAAAACACACAAAGATACCACACCAAAAAAGAGTGTAGGCCAATATCACTTATGAACACAGAGGCAAAAAAGCTCAAGAAAATATGACCAAACTGAATTCAACAATTACATTAAAAATATCATACAGCATGATCAAGAATTTATCCCAGGGATGCAAGGATGGCTCAGTATTCAAAAATTAATCTATATGACACACCATGTTAACAAATTGAAGAATAAAAATCATATGATCATCTTGAAAGGTACAGGAAAAGTTTTTGACAATATTCAACATGCATTTAGACTTAAAAATCCCAACAAACTGTGTACAGAGAAAATAAAATTCAACACAATAAAGGCCATATATGACAAGCCGCAGTTAATATCACACACAACAGTGAACAGCTGAAAGCATTTCTTCTGCAATCAGAAACAAGGAAATTGCTCTTGCCACTTTAATCCAACATATTAGTGGAAGTTACCCCAATCAGACAAGTAAAAGAGATAAAAAGAATCCAAACTGGATAGGAAGATGTAAAACTATCACTATTAGATAACACGACACCATATACATAGAAAATCCTAAAGAAACTACTAAAGAATATGAATTTAATATAGAGACATATGGTGAACTTCTATTACTAACAACAAATTATTAAAAGAAATTAAGCGGAAATCCCACTTACAATCGCATTAAAAAGAATAAAATACCTAAAAATAAGTCTAAATAAGGAGGTAAAAGACCTGCACTCACTCAGAAAATTATATGAAACTGATGAAAAAATTTACAGACAACATGAACAGATGAAAAGATATACCACGCTAATGAATGGAACAATTTCATATTGTTAAAATGACTGTACTACCCAAGACAATCTATAGAATCAATACATTGCCTATCAAATTACCAATAGCATTTTTCACAGAACTGGGACATAATTTTTAAATTTATATGGAAACACAAAACATCCTGAATAGCAAAAAAAAAAAAAGAACAGAATTTTAGGTGTCATGCACCTTGACTTCAGATTACACTACAAAGCCACATTAATGAAAACAGTATAGTAATGGCATACACACAAAAAAAAATACATAGCTCAATGGAACAGAATGGAGAGTCCAGAAATGAACCCACCCACATGGGCTATTAAATGATGACAAAGGAGGCTAGAGTACACAGTGGGGGAGAGACAACCTCTTCAATAAATGACGACAAGAAAACTGAACAGTGACATGCAAAAAATCAAATTGGTCTACTCTCACTCCATACACAAAAATAAATACCAAATGAATTAAAGACATAAATGTTAAGACCTGAAGCATAAAACTTCCAGAAGAAATCATAGGCAGTAAGTCTTTAATATCTGTCTTAACAATATTTTTTATATGTCTCCTCAAGTAAGGGAAACAAAAGCAAAAATAAATGGGACTACCTTGAAGTTAGAACTTTAGTACAGTGAAGAAAACTGTCAACAAAACAAAAATGCTACCTACTGAATCAGAGAAGATAGTTGCAAATGCTATACCCAACAAGGGGTTAATATCCAAAATATACAAAGAACATATATAATTCAACATTAAAAAATAATGTCTGTTCAGAGCCTCTGCCCTACTGGAAAATGGGCAGAGGCTCTGAACAGACATTTTTCCAAATAAGGCATACTGATGGCCAATAGGCACATGAAAAGGGGTCAACTCTGCTAATCATTAAAGAAACAAATCAAAACCACCATGCAGTCACCTTACACCTGTCAGAATGGCTATTTTTAAAAAGACAACAAATAAGTGTTGGCAATAACAGGCATGGAAAAAAGGAAATCGTCTGGAACTATTGGTATGTGCTAAGTTGCTTCAATTGTGTCCGACTGCGACCCTATGGACTGTAGCCCACCAGGCTCCTCTGTCCATGGGATTCTCCAGGCAAGAATACTGGAGTGGGTTGCCATTTCCTCCTTCAGGAGATCTTCTCGACCCAGGGATTGAACCCACTTCTCTTACCCCTCCTGAATTGGCAGGAGGGTTCTTCAGCACTAGTGCCACCTGAGAAGCCTGGTACTATCGGTAGGAATGTCAATTNCCAGGCTCCTCTGTCCATGGGATTCTCCAGGCAAGAATACTGGAGTGGGTTGCCATTTCCTCCTTCAGGAGATCTTCTCGACCCAGGGATTGAACCCACTTCTCTTACCCCTCCTGAATTGGCAGGAGGGTTCTTCAGCACTAGTGCCACCTGAGAAGCCTGGTACTATCGGTAGGAATGTCAATTGGTATAGTCACCGTGGACAACTGTATAGAGAGTCCTCAAAAAATTAAAATAGAATTGCCAAAGAATCCAGCAATTCCCTTATTGGTTATTTATCCCCCTAAAATGAAGACATTAATTAGAAAATATGTATGCACTGCTAAGTTCATTGCATCATTATTTGTAACAGCCAAGATATGGAAGCAAGCAAAGATTTAAAAGATATGGTACATATATATTCACACAATAGAATATTATTCAGGTCAGAGTTTAAGTTTGATAAGCACCAGTTAAAGAAAACAGAAGAGTTTCACGTGGACTAATCCCTGCTTCTCAATTTTTGTAATCTTACATTTCCCTGACTCTACTAGGCCCCTGTTCATCTCCCTCCCTATTTCCTCATTCTCCTTTTAAATCAAAATATCACCCCTGTACAAGTCAAACCTGATTTGTACAATTCACACTGGACTTTTCCCTACAGCAACAGCATATTGCTGACTAAAATTTAAACATTAACTTGAGTCTGGCATTGTTTATCAATGACAGCCCTCAAGTCAATAATTCCAACACTGCTCCATAAGCTTTTTGGTTTTGGTTTGAGTTTTGTTTTGTTTTTGTCTTTGAAACTATCTTGAAAGAATTTCATTTCACAACTTCTAATTTCCACACATCTGATTTTCTTCTTATTCTAAATAGTCCAAATGACATTTATTCTGTCTTAGGAATAAAAGGAAATTCTGAGGCAATATGAGAACATATTTGATTACATAAAACATAAACATTTTCAGATGGCAAGAGATAAAATTTTTAAAGTTAAAAAATGCACGAGAATGAATATTTGCCATCAAAATGGCAGATGAGGGAATCCCCTGGTAGTCCAGTGGTTAAGAATCTGCCTTGCAATGCAGGGGGCGCAGGCTTGATCCCTGGCTGGGCAACTAAGATCCCACATGCCATGGAGCAACTAAAGGCCCATGCACCACAACTACTGAGCCTGCACACTCCAGAGCCACGTGCCACAACTGGAGAGTCGACATGCCACAGCCACTGGAGCCTGTGCCCTCTGGAGCCCATGCACCAGCACTGGAGAGCCCCTGTGCCACAGCTAGAGAGCCCGTGTGCTGCAATGCAGGATCCCACATGATGCCATGAATATCGTGCACACCACACCTAAGAACCAACACAGCCAAATAAACACACATTTTTAAATGACAGATGAGAGTGTAGTTTATATCACAAACATACAAAGAGCTCTCCAAATGGATAAGAAGGGTTAAACTACTCAGTATAAATACAGACTAAATACATGAGTAGGGAAATCACAGAAGAAAGAGCAAGTACCACTGAGCAAAAAAAAAAAACAAACCCACACATGAATGGATGATAACTCCAATAGCACTTTAGACAAAAGCAAATTCAAACAAGAGATACTAGTTTCATCATTTATATTGGCAAAAATTAATGATAAGAACATCTTAATACAAGAAAAACTGAGGTGGACTGGGTGGGGTTTTCAGATATTAACTATTGGTGTTATGGATGACTATAACTTTTTAAAGACAATTATTTAGTAAGATATATATAGAGAGAGAGATACCATTTAATTCAGAAATCTCACGTTCAGTAATTTATTCAACAGAATTTAAAGAATAAGTCTTAAGGATATATGTTCCAGGATTCTTAATGCAACACTGATTTGGAAGATGTATAATTCAAACAGATATAAAGGGGAAAATTGACCAAAACATAGAAATATTGGAGAATTTAACACCACATTCACATCAATGGACAGATCTTCCAGACAAAAAACTGATAAGGAAACATTGGTCTTAAATGACACAGCAGATCAGTCGGACTTAATAAATAAAAAAAAGAAAATTGCATTCAACAACAGAATATGCATTCTTTTCAAGTGCAAGACAGGTAACATGATAGGTCACAAAATAAGTCTCAGTAAAATTTAAAAGATTGAAATCATGTCAAATGCGTTTTACAACCACAACACCATGAGACGAGAAATCAACAACAATGGAGTAACATGCCAAAAAAACCCCACAATACACACATGCGGAGGCTAAACAATATGCTACTAAAAGACTAAAGAAATCAAAGAGGAAATTAAAGAACACTTGGAGACAAATGAAAAAACAAAAACACAATGACCCAAAAGCTATGGGATGCAGCAAAAGCAATTTAAGAGGTAAGTTTACAGCAATAGAAATCCACCTCAAGAAACAAGAAAAACCTCTAATAAACAACCTAACCTGACACCTAAGGGAACTACTAAAACAACAAATTCAAAGTCAGTAGAAGGAAAGAATCATAAATTTACAGAGCAGAATTAATTAAAAAGAAACTAAGAAACAATAAAAAATACTAGGAAAACTAAGAGCTGGTTCATTGAAAAGATTAAACAAAACTGACAAACTTTTAGTCAGATTCATCAACAGAAAGAAGAGAAAGGGATCAAATATATAAAGTCAGAAAGGAAAAAGGACAGGATATAACCAATACCACAGAAATGTAGATGATCATTTGAAAGTACTATTAACAACTATATGCCAATTAAACAGACAACCTAGAAGAAACTGACAAATTCCTAGGAATGTGCAATACCCTAGGACTAAATTAGGAAGAAATAGAAAATATGAGCAAACAAATTACCAGCAATGAAATTGAATCAGTAATAGAAAAACTCCCAACAAACACAAGTCCAGGACTACACAGTTTCACAGGTGAATTCTACCAAACAGACAACAGTTAACACTTAGCCTTCTCAAACTACTCCAAAAAATTGTGGAGGAAAGAATGAATCCAGTTTTATTCTACAAGGCCAAGAGATAAGAAGCCAGAGAAAGATATCACAAAAAAAGAAAATTACATACAAAACAAAAGGAAAGAAAATTATAAGCAAAAAAAAAGAAATTAAAATTACACAAAAATTATACTTATAAAATTAAAATTATATCACTGATGAACATAAAAATGTTCAATGAAATATTAGCAAACCAAATTTCAATGATATATTAAAAGGACCACACATCTTGACCAAGTGGGCTTTATCCCAGGGATGGAAGCAAGGTTTAATATCTGATAATCAATCATAGGATATACCATAATAATTAAAAAAATAGAAACAATATGATAATCTTATAGATAGAGAAATATCTTTTGACAAAATTGAACATTTATTTATGATTAAATCTCTCAACAATGCATGCTTAGAGGAAACATACATCAACATAATAAAGGCCATATATGACAAACCCATAGCTGACATCATAGTCAATGGTAAAAAGCTGAACGCATTTCCTCTAAGATCAAGAATAAGACAAGAATGAACACTCTTGCCACACTTATTGAGAGTAATATTGGGACCCCTAGGCACAGCAATTAGTAAGAAAGAGAAATAAAATAAGTACAAATTGGAAATGAAGAAGGAAAATTATCACTGTTAGCAAATGGCATGATACCATACACTGACCATCCTAAAGACAATACCAGAAAACTACCAGAACTCATCAAAGAATTCAGGAAAATTAATATACAGAAATATGTTGCATTTCTAAGACCTAACAACAAACTACTAGAAAGGGAAGTTAAGAAAACAATCCCATTTACAGTTTCATACAAAAGAATAAGATATCTAAGAATAAATCTAAATAAGAGGGTAAAAGACCTGTACTTGGAAAATTATAAGACAATGAAGAAAGAAATTGAAAATGACACAAATGGATGGGAAGATATATTACGTTCTCTGGTTGGAAGATTTCATACTGTTAAAATGACCATACTACCCATGGCAATTTATGAATTCACAGTCATCCATATCAAAGCGCCAGTGTCATTTTTCACAAAACTAAAGCAAATAATTTAAAAATCTAGATGGAAACACAAATAACTCCAAAGAGCCAAACCAGTCTAGAGAAAGAAGAACAGAGCTACAGGTGTCATGCTCCTTGCTACAAAGTCACAGTAATGAAAACAGTATGGCACTGGCACACAAAAAAAAGACACATAGACCAATGGAACAGAATAGAGAACCCAGAAATGAACCCACACTTATATGGGCAATTAAGCTATGACAAAGGAAGCAAGTATACACAATAGGGGAAAAACAGCCTCTTCAGTAAATGGTTTTGGGAAAACTGGACAGCTACATGCAAAAAAATCAAATGCAACTACTCTCTAATACCATGCACAAAAATAAATTCAGAATGGATTAAAGACTAAATGTGAGACTTGAACCATAAGCCCTAAACCAGAGGAAAAAATAAGCAGTAAGTTCTTTGACATCAGTCTTAGCAGTATTTTTTTGGATATGTCTCCTCAGGCAAGGGATATAAAGGCAAATATAAACAAATAAGACTATATCAAGTTACAAACTTTGGCATGTGAAAGAAAGTATCGATAAAATGAAAAGGTCATCAACTGAATGAGAGAACATATTTGCAAATAATATATTCAATAAGAGGTTAATATCCAAAATATATAAAGAACATAGACAACTCAACATTTTAAAAAAAAATTCATAATGGGTAGAGGCTCTGAACAGACATTTTTCCGAAGACATACAGATGACCAACAAGTACAAGAAGAGGGTCAACTTTACCAACCATTTGAAAGTGCAAATCAAAACCACAATGAAATATCTCCTCACACCTGTCAGATGGCTATTATAAAAAAGACTACAAATCACAAATGTTGGCATGGATGTAAAGAAATAGGAATCCTTGTACAGTAGCAGTCAGAATGTAAATTGATGCAGCCACTGTGGAAAACACTACAGAAACTCCTCACAAAATTAAAACAGAACTACTTGGACCCAGCAATCCAATTCTAGATATTAATCTAAAGAAAATTAAAATACTAATTAAAAAACATGTATGAGCCCCTATGATCGTTACAGTATTATTTATAGTAGCCAAGATACAGAAGTAACCTAAACGTCTAGCAATAGATGAATGGATAAAGAAGATGTGGTATAAATAATGGAATATTTCTCAGCCACAAAAAACGATGAAATCTTGTCATCTGCAACAATACAGAGGGACCTCAAAGATATTATGCAATGTGATGTAAGCCAGACAGAGAAAAACAAATACTGTATGATTTCACTTATATGCGGAATCTAAAAACAAAACAAAACAAGGAATTCCCTGGTGATCCAGTGGTTAGGATTCCACAGTCTCACTGCTGAGGACCTGGGTTCAATCTCTAGTCAGGAAACTGACATCCCACAAGTCATGCAGCAGCCTAAATAAATAAATATAATTTTAAAAAAATAAAAGCCGAAACAAATGAACAAGCATAACAAAATAGAAACAGTATCATAGATACAGACAGTTAACAAGTGGTTGTCTTTGGGGAGGGACTGGGGAGAGAAAAGAAACAGGTGAGGGCGATTAAGAAGGTATACACTTTCAGTTGCGAAATGAATGAGGAACAGTGTGGGGATTACAGCCAAACTATGCAGTATCTTTGTACGTTGACTTATGACTAGAATTATCGTGGTGACTATTTTTTAATGTTTGGAAATATTGAATCATTAGGTTATACAGCAGGACCCAACAGTATTGGTACTGTACTGGTATTGTATCTAACAGTAACAGTATTACAGGTAAATTGCATTTCAAAACAAACAAATTCTTAGAAAAAGAGATCAGATTTTTGGTACCAGAGGTGGATACAGAGAGGGAATACTGGATGCAGTCAGTAGTTAAGTATGAACATCCAGTTACAAAATAAATAAGTAGTAGGAATATAATATGCTACATCATAAATATAATTAACACTGCTCTGTGTTATATATGAAAGTTGTTAAGAGGATAGATTCTGAGTTCTGGGCACAAGGAAATACATATATTCTTCTGTTTCTTTAACTTTGTATCTATATGAGATGATGGATGTTTCGTAAATTTATTATGATCATTACCTCATAGTGTATGTAAGTCAAATCACTATGTTGTATACCTTAAATTTACACAGTGTCCTGAGGATGGATGCAGTCAGTAGTTAAGTATGAACATCCAGTTACAAAATAAATAAGTAGTAGGAATATAATGTGCTACATCATAAATATAATTAACACTGCTCTGTGTTATATATGAAAGTTGTTAAGAGGATAGATTCTGAGTTCTGGACACAAGGAAATACATACATTCTTCTGTTTC
The DNA here is from genome assembly GCA_006410675.1 of Oreotragus oreotragus. NCBI lineage: Eukaryota > Metazoa > Chordata > Mammalia > Artiodactyla > Bovidae > Oreotragus > Oreotragus oreotragus. The sequence goes on from SJYX01008948.1 coordinate 535,478, forward strand.
TTTAACTTTGTATCTATATGAGATGATGGATGTTTCGTAAATTTACTATGATCATTACCTCATAGTGTATGTAAGTCAAATCACTGTGTTGTATACCTTAAATTTACACAGTGTCCTGAGGAAAAAAAAAAAAAATTTACACAGTGCTCTAAGTCAATTGTATCTTTAAGAAAAAAAATTTTTAAAAAAATGCGAACAAAACATGAACATAGTTACTAACAGCTCAAAGCTGCATGTTTGGGATGACCCTAGTGCCCTTTTTAGTGCCTGAGAAAACACAAAGCTGCCAAAAGAAATTACTGTTTGTGGGAACTTCCCTGGTAACCTAGTGGTTAAGGGTCTGCCTTGCATGCCGGGGATGTCGGTTCAATCCCGGTCAGGGAACNAAAATGCGAACAAAACATGAACATAGTTACTAACAGCTCAAAGCTGCATGTTTGGGATGACCCTAGTGCCCTTTTTAGTGCCTGAGAAAACACAAAGCTGCCAAAAGAAATTACTGTTTGTGGGAACTTCCCTGGTAACCTAGTGGTTAAGGGTCTGCCTTGCATGCCGGGGATGTCGGTTCAATCCCGGTCAGGGAACTCAGATCCCACATGCCCAGGAGCAACCAAGCCAGTGCACTACAACTACTGAGCCCATGCACTATAACTGGGGAGTCCATGTGCCTCAACAAAAGATCCTTCATAATGCAATGACCATCCCACGTGCCACAACCAAGACCCCACACAGCCAAATAAGTAAATATATTTTTAAAAAAGAAATGAGCGTTTGTTCCAGCAAACACGTTGAGTACGTACATGCCTGCTGTCGCTAAGTCATATCTGACTATTTGCAACCCCGTGGACTGTAGCTCAACCAGCTCCTCTGTCTGTGGGATTCTCCAGGCAAGAATATTGGAGTGGGTTGCCACTTCCTCCTCCAGGGGGTCTTCCTGACCCAGGGATCAAATCCACATCTCCTGCATTGATAGGCAGATTCTTTATCACTGAGCAACCTGAGATAGAGCCCCTATCTTTTAGCCTCTTAGGAATGGTATGAGTCTAACTATGATAAGCAAAAGTTAAGGAAACCCTGTGAGTTTCACTTGAATTAATCCTTGATTCTCATTTTCCAAAACTTTACTTCCTTGACTCTACTGAACTCCTAATCATTCCACTCCCTATATCCTCTGTGCCTTTCTTAAAGAGCAGATCATCTCTGTACAAACTGAAGTGAAAGTTGCTCAGTTGTGTCCAACTCTTTGCAACCCCATGGACTATACAGTCCATGAAATTCTCCATGCCAGAATGCTGGAGTGGGTAACCTTTCCCTCCTCCAGGGGATCTTCCCAACCTAAGTGTTGGACCCAGGTCTCCTGCATTGCAGGAGGATTCTTTACCAGCTGAGCCACAGTGAAAGCGCAAGAATACAGGAATAGGGCACAACCTGAGCTATCAGGGAAGCCCCTGAACAAACTGAAATTGATTTCAATTCACATTGGAATTTCTGTATTGCCATAATATATTACTGATATATATTTAAACTTAATTAGTGTTCACATTGTATTCAAACTGAACCTGCCCTATTATGATGGTATATTATTGACTACAATTTAAACTTTAAATAGTGTCCAACTTTTTTTTTTTATCTTTGACAACACTGAAACTCATAACTCTGCCAAAGCTCCATGTTTCTTTCTTTCAAATCACCTTGAAGAAATTCATTGTCTACCTTCTCATTTCCCCATAGCTCATTTCTTTCTTATTCTAAGTAGTCTAAATGATTACTTACTCTGTCTTAGGCAACGTGTTGCAGCCTGGCGGGCCATAGACCAGGACCTGCCCCATGACTCGAGGGTGTGGCAAACTGTGCCCTCCTGATTGTCCTAGCAAGCATGCTGAAGGGACATTTTTGGGACGGGACATGCTCTCTGCTCCAATTCATTGCCTACCCCTGCATCCGTCCTCACGGAAACAAAACAAGATATTCCTGATCAACAGCAGAGCCTTCGCTAATCGAACTCCCCAGTATAGCCATTCCCTAATGATCTCATGTGACTTCTGGTAATAAAAGTGCAGGCCGAAAGGAGCCATTCTGTCTTCCTGCCATGGAGAGGAGGAAGGCCCCATCTCCCCGACTGCCAAATTATACGTGTCTGTCCTTTCACTGCACTCGTCCGTTTCAGGTCTTTCTCACCCGCTGTGCTGGATGCAGCAACAAAAAAACAGAAAATTCAGAAGCAATATGAAAAGATAAACACATTTGATTCCATAAAACTTAAACATTCTCAGATAGCTAGAGATAGAATTTTTAAAGTTTTTAAAAAGATATAAGAAAAAATCTGTCACTAATGTGACAGGCAAGATTGTAGTTTATATCAGAAATATACACAGAGCTCTACATATGGAAAGAAAGAGGTAAACAACTCAATATAAATACACTAGGTATATAAAAGGCAAATCAAAAAAGAGAAAGCAAGTACCATTGGTTAAAAAAAAAAAAAAAAAACCACATGAAGAGATGCTAAACTGCAACAGCAGTTTGAAAGTGAGAGTCACTCAGTCATGTCCAACTCTTTGTGACCCCATGGACTATACAGTCCATGGCATTCTCCAGGCCAGAATACTGGAGTGGGTAGCCTTTCCCTTCTCCAGGGGATCTTCCCAAGCCAGGGATCGAACCTAGGTCTCCCACATTGCAGGCAGATTCTTTACCAGCTGAGCCACAAGGGAAGCCCAAGGGAAGTAGTACTTTAGATGAATGCAAATTCAAACAGGGAGATACAAGTTTTAGTTGATCATATTAGCAAAAATTAAGACTAAAAACAATTTAATGCAGAAGAAAATGAGATGAAGTAGTTGATGATCTCAGGAACTGACTTTGTTCATATGGATGTGAATGAATAAAACCTTTTAAAAACATTAGTTATTAAGTAGAGAGAGATACCACATATTTCAAAAATCCCAAATTTTTGAAAAATTTCCAAATAGGAAATCTATTCTATAGAGATAAAAGAGCTAGTTACAAGGATATATATATACTAGGATGCTTATTGCAACATTATTTGTAGTATAGGAGGAAAAACAGGTATAAAATAATAACAGACCTAAGGAAGAAATTGACTGAAATGCAATAATAGTAGTGATGTTAACATCCCACTCACCAGGACTTCCCTCATGGTCTAGTGGTTAAGACTCCCACTGCTGAGGGCCCAGGTTCAATACCTGGCTGGGGAACTAAGATCCCATAAGTCAAGCAGAACAGCCAAAAAATAAAAAAATAAAATGACAACAAATAATAACAGTTGGTGAGGATGCAGAAGAAAGGAAACCTTTGTACACTGTAGGTGGGTAGGTAACCTGGTGCAGCCACTGTGGTAAACCATTTGGAGAGTAAAAAAAAAAAAAAACAACCCACCAGCTGTGCAACACAGCCCAAAACAACAAAAAAAATTACAACAGAACTACTATACAATTCAACTGCTTCACTTCTGAGTATTTACCAGAAAAAAAAAAAAAATCAAAAAGATATGTACACCTTCATGCTCACTGCAGGATTATTTACAAATAGCCACGATATGGAAGCATCTTAAGTGCCCATCAATAGATGAATGGATTTAGAAGAAATACTGTATGATTTCACGTATGAAATCTAAAAAGCAAAACAAATGAATAAACATAACAAAACAGAAACAGAGTTGCAGATATAGAGAATGGCCAGGTAGTTAGTTGTCAGAGGTGGAGGTCATGGGCAGGAGTGAAATAGATGAGTGAGATTAAGAGGCCCAAAACAATAATAATTAAAAAAAACAGTGGACCTTGAATGTATGTCAATGAATGCTATTTATGGTCATTTATTCAATTTGCCAATGAATAAACTGTAGCATATTCTATGAACTCTTTGCAGCTGCCTTCTCAGTACTCTGCAGGTATCCCAATGAGTTCTCATACTGAGATCCTACTGTTTGCTTTTAAATACTTACTTATTTTGCTGTATCGGGTCTTCATTGCTGCATGCAGGAACTTTTAGTTGCAGCCTGTGAACTCAATTGCAGCATGCAGTATCTAGTTCCCTGACCAGGCATCGAACCCAGGACCTCTGCATTGGGAGCACAGTCAGCCACTGAACCACCAGGGAAGCCCCAAATCGTATCAAATGATGACCTGAAAATTTTATTCTTGGAGACTTAAGGGGCACTGGTACGTTTCTTAGGCAGGGACATAGTGGGATCTGAGTGGGGTGCTCAGGGAAACATAGGTGGCCATGTTTTTGTTCAGTTCAGTTCAGTCACTCAGTCGTGTCTGACTCTTTGCGACCCCATGAATCGCAGCACGCCAGACCTCCCTGTCCATCACCAACTCCTGGAGTTTTTGTTAAATCTGGCTTAATTGAAAAACAAGTAGATACATGGTCTGAACAAACTGCTAGTGAAATGAAAGGTTGANTCTGACTCTTTGCGACCCCATGAATCGCAGCACGCCAGACCTCCCTGTCCATCACCAACTCCTGGAGTTTTTGTTAAATCTGGCTTAATTGAAAAACAAGTAGATACATGGTCTGAACAAACTGCTAGTGAAATGAAAGGTTGAATTATTCTGCTCTGAAGAAAAGTCCCTTTACTCCTTCTGGCCACAAGGTGTCCTCAGGCAACTGAGAACCTAGTGGAAGCGTCTGAAGATTAATCCTTCCAACGTGGACCAGTCTTGACAGGGAATCCCAGCACAACCACTAAGGAAATGCTGCTCTTCCTGAAACGCACGATGTAAAGACTGATCATCTAGTGCCCTGAGCACCCAAAGCAGTTTTAAACTACCAGAGGGAAAAACAGAGACATGTCAAAGAGTCAAAAATCCAAGGCTAACTCTTTGGGGAGCTTAAACTCACAAACAGTACACATCTGATCCACCACACTCTTCTCAGAAAATTGTTCAGATCGTATCTGAGTTAGGGTACCAAATTAGTAATAGGAAATTGTTCTTCAAAAGCCTAACAGCTCTCTCACAGGCACCTATGGGGACTCCAGTAGGGCTTATGTACAACACTTACGGATAGGGAAGTCTCGGGAAGACTGTGGTCCATGGGGTCGCAGAGTCAGACACGACTGAGCGGTTCATACTGAGCGGTTCAGACCGAATTGAACTGAACTATGGACAAAATACTTGCAAATGCTTATTTATTTGGGAACTGAGGAATGTTGTGCCCCCAAAATGACTAAGATGGGGCTCTTCTCACCTTTCCAGGCTGGCTTTGCACATGCAGTTACATAATGCCAGCTTGATCAATATCTTTTCAGAATTCAGACCCTAAGGGAACAAGTTCTTCTAGGCAGAACTCGCTTTTCTCTCCCTCCACCCACGCACGCACTCCAACTGCTATCTACAAACTAGTGAGTTTATACTGTAATACCTGATTCATGACTAGATTTGAAAATGAAGTCATGAAATCTCTGGTTGTGTCTGTCTATATATCTGTGCGTGCTCAGTCGCGTCTGACTCTGCGATACTGGAGTGGGTTGTCATTTCCTCTTCCAGGAAAGGATCAAATCCGTGTCTCCTGTAGCTCTTGCATTGGCAGGTGGATTTTCCACCACTGAGCCACCTGGGAAGTCCTGTATCTGTGTAAGTTATAGATATGATATACCTTTACTGTGAATGACTTTACCAAAATTAACTTGTAAATTAATTGTATTTAATTGGCTTAAAGAAAATTAAACTCTTATGTAAATATTCAGAAATAGAAAAGAAACTAACTCAAATGAATTTTAGGTTCATATGATTTGAAAAATACTAAAAAACAGTTTTCAGTTCAGTTGCTCAGTTGTGTCTGACTCCTTGTGACTCCATGAATCGCAGCACGCCAGGCCTCCTTGTCCATCACCAACTCCCAGAGTTTACCCAAACTCATGTCCATCAAGTCAGTGATGCCATCCAGCCATCTCATCCTCTGTCATCCCCTTCTCCTCCTGCCCCCAACCCTCCCAGCATCAGGGTCTTTTCTAATGAGTCAACTCTTTGCATGAGGTGGCCAAAGTATTGGAGTTTCAGCTTTAGCATCATTCCTTCCAAAGAAATCCCAGGGCTGATCTCCTTTAGAATGGACTGGTTGGATCTCCTTGCAGTCCAAGGGACTCTCAAGAGTCTTCTCCAACACCACAGTTCAAAAGCATCAATTCTTCAGCGCTCAGCTTTCTTCACAGTCCAACTCTCACATCCATACATGACTACTGGAAAAACCATAGCCTTGACTAGACGGACCTTAATCGGCAAAGTAATGTCTCTGCTTTTGAATATGCTATCTAGGTTGGTCATAACTTTTCTTCTAAGGAGTAAGCGTCTTTTAATTTCATGGCTGCTGTCACCATCTGCAGTGATTTTGGAGCCCCCAAAATCTGACACTGTTTCCACTGTTTCCCCATCTATTTCCCAAGAAGTGATATGTTTAAAAAAATTAGCAAGAAAAAGAACTTGATTTGATGAAACCAAGATTCTTTCATCAATTGTATTGTAATTAGATCTTTAACCACCTCTTTTAAAGTCTTTTGTCATTTAACAGACAGCTGTTGTTGCTCTCTGATGCTTTGGAAAAAGATGCTTCATCTTCAAGAATATTCATAGTAAGGACCTTTTGACAAGTACAGATTTCTAATAACTTTCAAATCATACAACTAATCTGAGTAAGAAATTAAAGAATTCTAATGGAACACTGATGAAGGTTTCATAAACCCTTAACAGACAATCAAGATCAACAAGAATTAGCTACAATAGGACTGAATGAACTGATGAATATGGTTATAATTTTTATGACTTTTTGTCTGAAATATTATTGGCTTTCAATATTTGTTTTCCAGTTTTAAGGAAATCTTTCCCCTCAAGCTAATAATGACTTATAGCAACTTGGCATTACTCACTCAGTCATGTCCGACTCTGCAACCCTATGGACTGTCCATAGGCTCCTCTGTCCATGGAATTCTCCAGCCAAAAACAGTGGAGTGGGTAGCCATTCCCTTCTCCAGGGCACCTTCTTGACCCAGCGATCAAACCCAGGTCTTCTGCATTGCAGGCAGATTCTGTCTGAAGCACCAGGTAATTCTGTCAGATTACCATCTGAGGCACCAGGGAAACTTGTACCTTTTCAAGCAGAATTTAAATATTTATCCTTTCTCCATAACTGCTCATTCCAGAATTTGGAAACTCTTAGTGAATATTCTTATTTTTAGGCAATATAGTTATTCGAGAAGTTTAATAAGAATTTGTCTTCCTTGTAACAGCACATAATTGGAAACACTGGTAATATTACTTTGGCTTTTATATGAATGTCATATTACAGGGTATTTATAGAATCAAATATGACCAAACAGCTTTGAAGAAGTAACGTGAACTTTATGACACCATAAAGCCCCTCAGAAAACAACCCGGTACTCTGCTTGCAGGGTTCTTAGCAGCCTTACTAGGTAAATAAAGGAAGTCTACCTCCTGGCTGGTAAAGGAATCTCCAGATATTCTGAAGACATCTAGAAGACAGGAATTCACGCAAATCTATAGATATCACACAGTCAGAATCTCATAGCAAGCCCTTGAGGTGGCTTTCCCGCCCTTGAGAATCCTTTTAAACATTCAGCCTGAGATTCCTTATGAAAACTTCCAGCAAAGCCAATTTAAAGAGCCTATAGAATCAATTGCTGCTGCTAAGTTGCTTCGGTCATGTCCGACTCTGTGCAACCCTGTGGACTGTAGCCTGCCAGGCTCCTCTGTCCATGAGATCCTCCAAGCAAGAATACTGGAGTGAACTGCCATGCCCTCCTCCAGGGGATCTTCCTGACCCAGGGATCAAAGTCACATCTCTTATGTCTCCTGCATTGGCAAGCAGGTTCTTTATCACTAGTGCCTTATGTAAATAATCAAGACAAATTTATTGAAACCAGGTTTATTTTGCAAACAAATTAGTCTTAATTTGGCTATATTTGGTGGAAATGAGGATAATTTTATTTTTCCAGATACCTTTTATTTTTAAAAAATTAATTAACTTATTTTAATTGGAGGCTAATTACTTTACAGTACTGTAGTGGTTTTTGGCATACACTGACATGAATCAGCCATGGGTGTACATGTGTCTCCCATCCTGAAGCCCCCTCCCACCTCCCTCCCCATCTCACCCTTCAGGGTCATCCCAGTGTACCAGTCTCGAGCACCCTGTCTCATGCATCAAACCTGGGCTGGCAATCGGTTTCACATATAATATACATGTTTCAATGCTATTCTCTCAAATCAGGAAATGAGGATAATTTTAGAGAGAAAAAAATTATTTTTCAACAATATAACTTTGTGGATATTAAATTCTAGTGTTCAATTTTTTTTTTTTTAATTTACTGCCTAACATTCATTTCCTGAATGGTTTCTCATTACTATGCTATATTATTGTTAACTTTAAATTTTTCAAGGGCATTCTAAGTTTCTTTCTGAAGCTTATCACAGTAATCTATCTTTGGGTGAAGATCAAGTACCCCATGCATGACCTGCAATCAGGCAGATTATGCATACTAGAAAAGGCATTATTTAAAGGATTATCTCCAACCTAGATGGAAGATCCTTACCAGGTATTCTTAACCAACTCACATACAATAAAACTGAAGGAAATTGACTTTTGGATTCTTATTTCCCACTTCAAAAGGGTCCTGCACTGGGCTGGTATATAAAGAGACCTGCTGACTTCAACTCACTTTAATACATTGCTCACACAGAAGGGAAACGACACGCGCACTAGGACAAGAAGACAATGTCAGAGGTAGACAGCCATCCTAAGACGCTGGACCTGACTTGTATGATCATTTATAGTTTTTTACTGATTTCTTGGACTTTTGTATAAACCAACTTTTTTCTATCATGGACACAAATCCTATGTAGAGTTTTAAATTAATTCAATTGTTTTACAGTCAATAGCCTATGTCCAACTTTTCCAAGTGTACTGTGGTGGACTTCTCTCCAAGGCTCTAATTGGATGACGCTTAGAAATTTTATTTTAGAAGAAAGAGACTCTAGGACTGTATAAGCTACTGCTGATATCACTAATGGGACTCTCTTACCCAGCCAGTTAATGACATTTGTTTGGAGTATGGCCATAAATACTCCTTTTCACTAGATGCTAAGTATATTAGTTAGCTCCTACTAAGATCCAGTGAATTCATGGAACAAATTTATGGCCTTGGCTCTCCCCAGGCTGGTCAGAAAGATGCACTATTAGTTTTACTCATGCTCAAGGTCTGTAGAGGAGGTAGCCTTTGAAACTGCCCCTGTCAATCTGCCTTTAAAGTAAACACACAAGGATCAGTCTTCCACAGGTATGATCACTTAATTAACGATATTTATTCCTTCATTTGAAATAGAAGATGTCATTATTCATAGAGACTTTAACAAAACTCATCCAGCAAGTCTTAAATGATAGTAACCAAGCCATTAGCTTGCTTAATTCAGAAGTTTCCATGATGAGAAAATCCAGTGGCCCTTGATATTTTAACTGCTTCCCAAGAGGCTTCTAATATAACCCATACTGTGACACAAATGGAGACTCCAGTTTCCATTCTGAATGACCTTCTTTCGAGTTTAGGGGAGATGCGAGGAAAATGGCTTGGTTTGGGAAGGAAGAGGTCGTATCTTTATAACAGTATTGTTACTCTTTTTAATATATTTATTTATTTGGCTGCACCAGGTCTTAGTTGCAGCACAGGGCATCTTCAATTTTCATGCGTCTTAGTTGCAACATGCAGGATGTAATTCCCTGACCAGGGATCAAACCCAGGCCCCCTGCATTGGGAGCACAGAGGTTTAGCCACTGGACCACAGAGAAGTCCCTGGCATTGTTATTCTTGATGGTAATTTTGATTACAGTTTGTGTGACTTATAAAGTGATGGCTTCCTGCATTTCATGCTGTGTATCACCAACTTCTACTAAGACAGTAACATCTAACCTGCTTGAAATTATTTATCACATCTACAGTTCCCTATAAAATTATGAACATTCACAATGCATATACAATGTAAAATTGGCTTAAGTTCTATTGGACAATTTGGATTGACTGTCAGTCCTTGCCAGACATTCTACCAATATGTACATGCACATGTGCTAATTTGCTTCGGTCCTGTCCAACTCTTCTTAGACACTATGGACTATACCCCACCAGGCTTCTGTGTCCATGGGATTCTCCAGGCAACAATACAGGAGTGGGTTGCCATGTCCTCCTCCATGGGGTCTTCCCAACCCAGGGGACGAACCCGAGTCTGCTGTGGCTCCTGCACTGCAGGCAGATTTTTTACCACTCAGCCACAGAGGAAGCCCCTCTACTAGTACAATCCCCCCTAAAAGGAAGGAAAAAGCAGGCTTTTAGAACCAGGAATGGAGGGATATGATGGACCTAGAGCAGGTAAGCAACCATTCTGGGTGGCATCAAGGGACCAAATATTTGATTACCAAATGCCTTCTAGCAAAAGATTAAGGATCAGAAGAGGGAGTTGATGAAATAAAATCATTTTTAAGGCACGACAAAAAAAATTTAAACATAAAACTCTCTCTGCTTACTTAGGCCACTACTTCTCTTTAGTGTGCACTGTGCTTCCACAATTATGTGTTAACCAGATTTCCTTAAAAGACACAGGAATTCCTGCTTGATGGTAAAGAGCAATTATTTCTGGCACCAGAAAAGTAATTCCTTGGGATATAACATGAGGGATTGAGCATGAGGGTGTTTTATTTCTTTTCCTTATCAACTGAAGAGGGTTTTCATTTCTAGCTCAAATGTTCTTCTTATATTTACTATTACTATTCTTGGGGTGCACCATACACCATGCAAGATTTTAGTTCCCCAACCAGGGATTGAACACAGTCCTGGACAATGAAAGCACTGAGTCCTAACCACTGGACCTCCAGGGAATTCCCACATTTCTTTCTTAATCCTTAATCTGCATCTGTACATACAGATTTGGACGATGCAAACTGTCATCATTTGTTTTGTCTTCAAAATGTATATAACTGTGCATTAATTTCTTTTTTTTTTTTTAAGTGCTAACATTCCAGCAACAGCACAAGGTGAGCTGTTGCTGAAGCCATAGGAGGACTATGGGCAGGGCATGAGGAATGTTCCCTCATTCTAGGAGGATGGGAACAGTTCTGCCCCAGAGGAGGATGGATGTGTGTGGGTCTTTGGCCAGGCCACAGTTTACATAGGAAAACAATCAGTCACAAAGTTATGGGAATGCCACACAAGCTTGGCTATCGGTCCAGGCACCACGAAGGAGCCCAGGGCAGGTCCTCTGCACACTCGTTGTTAAAAACTCCACAGGGTGAGGCTGTACATGAGTTTAGGACAAAAGAGTTGTACTTACAAAAATCCGTACACACAGGTGAAAAACTCAAAATTCTCATCTATGTGTCACAAGTTGCTAAGCCAAAATATTAAAAACAGGGTTAAATTATAAACTTCTCAATACTTTTCAAAAGGATTAATTTTTTAAAACACATATGCTACTTTTTTTAGCAAATCCCACAAAAAGACTGAGCAGCCCAGCCCTCCTTGAGCCCCACAGGCCTTGCACCATGAATGGGCCTGGTCAGGAGACACTGTCCAGAGTCAGGCCAGGAGAGCCAAGCCCACAGTGCAGAACAGAATGCTGAAAGACACACAAAAGAAGGAAGATGTCTTTAGCTAAAACCTTGGCATTAAATGAAAGAGGCAAACAGGATGGAAACATGCAGTCCTACCAGCCAGGTTAGGGAAGAGTTAGGAAACAGGCAACCTTTCAGGCTGGCTCCAAGAGCAGTGGGAGCAGGCCCGGGCACATACCTTGATGGTAGAAAGTTGGGTTTCAACCAGTTGGGTGTGCCTACTAGGCCTGGCAGGGAGTGCATACAAGAAAGAAACGGGGAAGGGTAGGTGGGCCGTCCTGGTCACAACCAGCTCATCAAGTAACTAATGTGGATGTAGTGCAAAAAAAGTCACCACTAAGTACTATGGGCATGCTCCTTGCTTGCCTTAATGGTCACATGGCCACATTGGGCCAAAGGCAGGACTTTGTCCTTATCCTGAATATCTGTGTCCTCAATCACAGAAAGAGTCCCAAAAAAGACTTTTCCCAGGGTGCGTGGGACAGGAAAGACAGAGCCCTGTCTCCTTACATGTTAGTTGAGAGCTCCTGAGTCTGGGTATCAAGGTGCAGAGTTGTGCTTCTCTTTGTAGTCTGTGTCCCCTGTTGGCACCAGCAGGTGAGAATGGGGGACAGAGGAATATCTGGACCTCTCACCTCATGGCAGAGCACCCAGCCTGAGCTCCACCTTAACATATCACAATAGCCCTTCCACACTGGCGAGGTATCTAAGAAAACCCACAGGGTGGCCTGCTGAGTAGTATGTGACACACAGTTTCATGGAGGAGCATGGGTCCTGATTTCAGTTCCTAGGGTACAGCTCCATGGTTCTCAGGTGGGCACCAGGCCTGGAGGGCCATAGAGAGTCACCAAGGCAATGTGGTTGTTCTGCCTGACCTGAGACCATCTGTTTAAGGCCAAAGCAGAACGTGGAGCCAAATAGATTGGAATTGTTTGGGCAGGAGGACTTGTGCAAGACAACAGGTTTGGTTTTGTTTTTTTCCCCACAGGATGGCCCAAAAGCTCCTCAATGTTGTCCCACTTGCTGTAGGTCATGCATGTTTCTGTCTGACCCTCTATGTTTTCTCTCTTTACAGTTAGTGGAATCTTGAATTCACTGTAGTGATACATATTAAAATTATAATGTTTAGGGTAACTGGTGTGTAGGACAAACCTCTTCATTTTGTGTGTATTCCTATTAAAGCAGATGTTCATTCTGAGAGTGAAGTAGTTAAAAAGCAGTCTTGGAACTTCCCTGGTGGTGCAGTACCTAAGAATCCACCTTCCAAAGCAGGACATGGGTTCCATCCCTGGTGGGATCCCACATAGCCCAGGGCAACTAAGCCCATGTGCTCTAGAGCCTGTGCTCCACAACAAAACAGTTCACAAGCTGTAAGGAAGACTCAGCGCAGCCAAAAAGAAAAAGTAGTCATTACACTCGGATGGAACTTGCTTGTGCGGCGAAGGAGAAAGAATCTTCATCTTGTCTTCCGACTTGTAGAAGACCTTGTGTGGAGAGTTAAGCGTGCTAAGAACATCTTGGCAGGAATCGCCAAAATATAGTAAGATTTCAAATACCTGCATCTGGGCCATCTGGTATAAGTTGGGTCCACAACCTGTGGCAAGTAGGCAAAGTTGTAAACCTGAGGATCCACTTTCATATCAAGATTATCTATACTCAGCATACATGTTGCCCAGGAAACATCTCAGGGGCATCATGGGAACCTTGGTATCCTGTAGGCTGTTTCCACTGTATATGTACATTCATCTCACATTTGCTTTGTGGGGTACCTGGAGAGAAGCCAGAACATGGGCAAAATTGGGCTCATACTTGGGAAACTTGGTGCATGAGTCTAGCTGAAAAGAGAAAGACAGTCCTCTGAGGTTGAGCTGAAAAAGCTGTGCAGTGGAGTTGTCCACTCCAGGATGGGTTGCACTGAAGACTGGTCAATCTGCTCAATTAAAATGCACACCACAATAGTTTAACTGTACTTTAGTCAAGTGATATATTTGAATCACCTTAAGTCTCTGACTGAAAGCTTCAAACAGTAGTTTGATCCTCTGCTGAGTCAGGTTAAGGATGAGGTCATGCTTAAAAGAGGAGACCAGTGCCAATACCTATTGCTCTTTTCCCGGAGAGCGCTCAGGCACCACCTCCAGATCCACCATTGATTGGGCCCACCAGGCCGGGTGGCCTCCTAAGGCAGTGCACAAGGGCTGGAGCTCCCCTACCAGCAGCAGTATGGGGCAGCCCTGTGCGCTAACCGCTAATGGGCAGAAAATCCTCAGAGTTTGCTGAAAGACTGTCTCCCGGGTTATAATCCTCTTGATTATAAATTGGCTTGAATAAAATTCTCTATTTCTTTTTTTAAAATTACTTATTCAATATCTTGCTGCACCAGGTCTTAATTGCCATTTGCAGGATATATATATATATAATTTTTAGTTGTGGCCTGTGGCCTCTGTAGTTTTGGCATTTGAATTCTTAGTTGTGGCACATGGTATCCAGTTCCCTGATGAGGGAACAGAGTCTTAACCACTGGACCACCAAGGAGGTTCCTCTATTTCTTTCCTAGATTAACCATTAATCATTTTTTTGTGGACAATGTGAAATGTTCAGAACAGATAAATCTATAGAGAGGGAAGATTAGTGGACTGGGGAGGAGGAGTGAGATGGGGTATTGGGAGTGACTTCTAATTGGTAAGGGTTTCCCTTGGGGGGGTGAATGTTTTAAAATTGATTATAGAGTGGCTGCATACCTCTGTAAATATACTAAAAAACCATCGGATTATACACTTTTTTTCCTTTGACTGCCAGTATACAATAACTCAGTTTCCAGATCAGGGATTGAACCCAGGCCATGGCAGTAAAAAAAAGCCCAGAACCCTAACCTTTAGGCCACAGGAAATTCCTGAATTAAACATTTTAAAAATTTGTATTGTTCACCCTTAAAATATTATTATTTGATGTCTTTGAATAAAATCCCAAGAATGTACCACAGATTCTAAATTCAATTTTAAAAATGATTATCTAAAAGTGCTGCAGTCTAAATGAACTACTTCAAAGAAAACATCACATTTTGGGGCATGTACATTTCCCAATGTTTAAAAAAATTTTTTACATAATTTAAAATGCAATACAAAATGCATAATGAGTATACTGACGTACATTTTTCTGCCTCCCTGGAAGAGGATAAAAATTTGTATATCTTCTTATTGCTTCAGTTTTAGACCTCTTGGATTAATCTGTATTAAATAACTGTTTCTTCAATATTTTCCAGTGTACATTGATTATACCAAGGAAATTCAAATATAAAGACAAATTTCTCAAAGATCTGGAAATATATTCCTGGCTCAAAAATTTGGTTAACACCAAGAAGACAAATTCTTAATGAAACTCTTTTTTTTTTCCGGCTGCGCCGCGTGACTTGGAGAATACTTAACCAGGGATTAAACCTGATTTCGGCAGTGAAAGCGTGGAGTCTTAAATACTGGACTGCTAGGAGATTCCCGGAAACTCTTTTAAGTTTAAAAAAAAAATTTTTTTTTAAGTGAGATTTTTCCATACAGAAAAATTACGAACATCCATACAACCGTACCAAAATGAAAGAAAAGAAATCATCTCTTACCTGAAAAGTAACAGATTATATAGACTCTCGGTAAACTTTTATTTTTAAATGACTAAATCTTCCTCATTTGGGAACGAACGTCCGCGTATACTTGGTCCTAAGGCATTTCAGCACAGCTAGTTTCCGTCAGCGCCGCTGGTGTAGTGGTATCATGCAAGATTCCCATTCTTGCGACCCGGGTTCGATTCCCGGGCGGCGCACGTTGCTTTTTTGTCCCCGCTTTGCGTAGTTTTTAGTCTTTCTTCTTCTAGAAACACAACTTTTCATTTCCATGAAGATTTATATTTTACTATAAATCACTGTTGACACATTCGAATCTGAAGGTGGAATTCAAAAATGTTTACTCAAGTCATTAAACAGTTAACCTTTACGCCTGCGCAGTCTGAGACAACCCCCCCCCCCCCCCCCCCCGTCGTTGGAAGCACGGCTGCGCAACAAGTGAATATAAGGACTGAGGTGTAGCCTGGCGGCCAGGAGGTTGAAAGTGCAAAATTTTTCTGCGCCTGCGCGGCCCGGGTCACTTCCCTGGCTGCTCCAAGGCTCCCGGCTCGCCGCCATCTTGTATTGGGGCTTCATTGTTCGCGCTGGGCCCGGCAGTTGAGTGTAATTGCCGCCGAAGAAGGAGGCGGGGTAACCTCCGGTCAGCCGAGAAACCCGGCTTTCCCGCAGCCATAGCCGGTCAAAAGATTTGTGAGGTAGTAAAGGGTAGGGAGCTGGACCTGGAGGCGCCGCCGCGACAGCAGCAGCCATGGAGGACGAAATGCCTAAGACTCTGTGAGTCTGGGGCAGCGATGAGGGGGGCGGGATGGTGATCGTCCCGGAGCGAGCCTTCGGCTCTGCGCCGCTCCCCAGCCTGTTGTTCCCCGTGGACGCCGCGTTATCAAGGTTACTTTCTGGCGCTCACCTGGATGTCTAGGGACCGAGACCCAGGCAGTGAGGACGAAATGGAAGGAGATGGGGCTCAGCCTCTAAATTAGTCCGTACACCGTAACTGCCCCTACAGCGTGGCCTTTGGCCTCGTCCCGGGCCTTCGGCCTGGAGAAAAGACTTTCATTCAAACCTTTTTTTAGAACTCGGCCAGCCTTTTTGTCCCATGCTTTCTTTCTCTCCCGTATCCCCTCCCCCGCTTCTCGATTAACCTATTCTGATTTTTAAAGCCGTCTCGCTTTCATTTTACTTTGATTTTCTCCAGATACTCTTCCTTTCATTTTCTTTTCATTGATAAGAATGTTTGTCTTGAAAATCCGTGTACTCATTTTCATGGGTGTAAACTTTATTCTCGCAGTTGCCAACTGGGAAAAAGTCAATTGTTTTTTCTTAAACTTCTCTTTGGCTCTTTTTCTGTGGCAACCCCCCATCCCCGATCAAAAAGCCCCAAATCGGACCCCCTAAGGATTTTGAAACTGCTTTTTTAAAATGGAACTCTCGCCCGGAGATATATATCAACTGAGGGGAAGTGAATTTAATGCTCTTTTATCTTCGCTTGCTACTTTTGTGATTGACATGTCGTTGAAGGAGCGGGGAGTTTTTAATAAACCAACAATTGATAAGTACGTTAACTAAAATATTTAGTCACCTCTGTGAATTTTTGTAGTGTTAAGTGGTCCAAGTTTGGGATCATTTCTTTGTAGCCTAGCTTTCCCCCCGCCCCAGGCATTCTCCTTTGTTTTTCGAAGTACTATGCGGTGAGGTGATCCCTTTGTTGCTTTTCTCGAAAATAAGAAAAAGCCCAATCAATTTTTGACGTATCTTTCTTATTTTTATTCTTAGAATACTGGCAATTTGAGAACCCTCTGCATTAAAAAAAAAAAAAAAAAAAAACACTCTTAGGTTTCTTTTTGCAACTCTGATGTTCTAGTTGTTATGAAATACAATGTAGTCAATTATTTTTTTTAGCGCCAAAAAATAGTTTTGTAATCTATGAGAAATATAGTCACTCTTTTCTTATTTGTACAATTTTTTGCTAGTTTATCTCATGTTAGTGACCTTTAGTGTCTTTTTACTAGGATGCAGCAATTAGCACATGACTTTGTTTTTTGAAAGATTGTATCTGTAGATGAATACTCCCTAAAAAAAAAAAAATCATTAACCCCATAGAGTTTATGGAACCCTTTTTTCCCTTTTGGCTCTTCACTACAAGTATGGTATCCAACAGCATACTGGATTAAGAAACTGCTTGTCTTTTTATATTATAATGTCTTCGAGTTTCTTATTTCAAAATTTTTATTTTCAGAAACTGCCAAAAATAATCTGAGAACTTAACCTTTTTAGTATGTTGATTTGGGAATATCAAGTAATGAAGACAACTTCAGCTTTCCCAGGCCAGTCTACAAAAACATGCAGTCCTGGTCTGGGGACAGAGGACCAGCCATTGTGGGAGAATTAATGAAGGAAGTTTTATTCAACAAATAGTTGTGTTCACTGTTAAGCCTTTCATGTGCTTGTTTAATCCTCATCAGAATTTTGCAGTAAATGTGTCCATTTTGCATTTGAGGAAAAGCTAAGATTATAATTAAAGTAAATCATCCCCAAGTCATGGACCTTTTTGTTCAGCAGAACACCACATCCAAGAATCTTTTCCCCAAGTTGTCCAACATTTCCTAATATCTCCTCCTTTGCTTCTGCTTTTCTCAACCAAGGCTCCCATTCTTCCAGTCAAACCAATCCTGATGAAATATTAGAGTAGGTGCTCATCCCTAAGTTTTGCCAGCAACATTTTTACTTTTAATACAAACTGTTTGTGTGAATAACCTTGAGAGTCATATTCTTAGCAATGTCTGATCCATGGTAAGTGATCAATAAAATTGTTTTAAAAACAGGTACAGTTTCAAGCAGTGAATCAAGCTTTTGCTCATTCTTGAGGGTAAGGTAGTCAGAATTTCAGTATTGCCTGTGTACCTAAATGGCTCAGAGGAAGTATCTTCATTTGCCCCAAATGTGTGTTCAGCACTGCCTCTTTAGAGACTGCCAGGATTGTTTTTGTCAGCATTACTCTGGAGATGGTACAGTTTACCCTTGAACAATGCAAGGGTTAGGAGCTGTAGCACCTTGAGCAATCAAAAATCCATGCATAACCTTACAGTCGGGCCTCTGCATCTGTGGATTCAACCAGTTGTGGATTGTGTAGTACATATTTAGTGAAAAAAATACACGTACATGAATGGATCCATGCAGTTCAAACCCATGTTGTTCAAGGGTCAACCATATTGTGAGAAGTGATTTGATTCGGGATAACGTTTTGAAAATAATAAAGCTACAGGAATTGCCAGTGGTTTGATGTTGAATGTGAGAGTGAAGTCGACAATAACTTTAATTTGCAAATGCGTAATTATCAGTCATCTAGAATATTAGTTTGTTGCAAAATAAAATAAAAAATGAGAACTGCCTTGAGAGCCTGGATGTCTTAGTAAGTCTTCTGGGCATGTTTGTGTGTGCTCAGTTGTGTCCAACTCTTGTGACCCCATGGATTGAAGCTCGCCAGGCTCCTCTGTCCGTGGGATTGTCCAGGCAAGCATACTGGAGTGAAGTTGTCTCTCATCTCCCTTATCTTTTGCATTGCATACTGATTCTTTACCTCTGCGCCACCTGGGAAGTCTTTTCTTCAGACTGATTTGTTTACAATTGGCCCTTTGTATCCACTGATGTGAAACCCTCAATATAATAAGCCAAACGTAAGAAACTTGAGCATCCATGGGTTTTGGTATCCATGGGAAGAGGCAGGTCCAAGAACCAATCCCTTCCGAGTAACAAGGGATGGATGACTGCATATGGTCTGATATCCAAATGAAGGAGATGACAACTAATAAAATTAGAGGGTTTCTGCTATCATGTAGCAGTCTTTTGTGAAGAAGAGACAGTTCTAAGGTTATGATGCTGGCATATAATATTTATATTATGTACTATGTGGCTCTTACCAAGTTCCATCCTCAACTTCAGTGGAGCTTGCTAGATTGTTCATGGAGAGATTAGATACCATCCGGCAAGACCAGAATCATCTCCCCAACACATGAGAAAAGAACAGACACTGGCCTGTACCCATTTTATCCTCCTCTGCCTGTCCAGCCCATCATGGCAGCAAAAGGTGTCCCTCCTCCCATCTGAAGCAAACCCCAGGTAAAGGACTTAATTGTAAAGGAAACCAGAATATTGTCTTGAGCTGCAGACACTTTGGGGCTTCGCAGGCAGCTCAGATGTTAAAGAATCTACCTGCAATGCAGGAGACCTGGGTTTGGTTCCTGGGTCAAGAAGATCCCCTGGAAAAGGAGATGGCAGCCCACTCCAGTATTCTTACCTGGAGAATCCCATGGACAGAGAAGCCTGGCAGGCTACAGTCCATGGGGTGGCAAAAAGTCAGACACGACTGAGCGACTAATACATACATATGTACTATGTACAATAAGTATTTACTGTTGTACGTAATTCCTTTTTAATTGAGATATAATTGATACACCATATTATATGTTACTAGTCTACAATTTTAAGGTTATACTCCATTTATAGTTACAAAATATATTGCTATTTTAATATAAAATGTTGACTATATTCCCTGTGGTGTACAATATATCCTTGTCATAATTTCATAATTAGTAAGAGACATACACCTTTACCCCTGAACTAGAATAACTCCAGCAAAATGGATTAATTTTCTATCACATTGCAAATGTTCAAAAATAATTCTAAGAGAATACAGTTGCCTCTTGTAAACTTTTATTTTTTTATTGGAATATAATTGCTTTACAGTGTTGTGTTAGTTTCTGCTGTACAGCCGAGTGACTCAGCTACAGTTATCTCTTTAACAAATATTTATAGCGCACCTAGAGTATTCCAGGCAGAGTTCTAAGTAGTAGATATGAATGAAAATATGTCTCTACTCTACGAAGTTTATCATTAGATTAAAACCTATTTATTCATGTTTTTCACTTAAATTTTCAGAGGCCTCATATCAAATTGTACATTTTTATACAATGATTGTGGCTCAAAACAAACCCAATACAGCATTCTGCCTTGCAGATTTTTCTTTGTAAGTTAAATTTTCCAGAGCTGTACTAATAAATACTTAAAATGTTTTAGATTCCATTGTTATAACTATTTGAACTTAATATCACCTTAAAATAATGTATATGTTAAATTGACATGAAGTCCTATCCCAGAGTTGTCAAGTTTTCACTGGCGTTGATGACTTTTTCCATTAAAACGTCTCAGGTAACTTTATTTTGAAAAATTTAAAACCTATGGAAATGTAGCAAAAATAGTGCATTTAAGACATAGATAGATACCTTTCATGTGGAATTACCAATTGCTAATAGCCACATTTGCTGAACCATTTGAGAAAACATCAATACACTTAGAGCTTAAATAAATCTAAAAATTGGGGCATTCTCTCATATAACCAAAATATAATTTTCATACTAAGGAAACTACATTGATAGAGTGTTTTTAACCAATACATAGTTCATATTTTATCCAGTTGCCCAAGGAGAACATTTACTTTCCAGTTTTGTATGAGATTGGTACATGATCTCAGAGGTGATGTTATAAATATCAACATGAGATACTTCAATCTAGGCTGTTAACAAGAAGTTCATGGAACACCTAGAAAAGGATATTTTAATGTTTTTGAATAAAAAGCATCTTGAAAAACTATAACTACATAAATGTAAGAAATTTACATTTTGGTTTAGTAGTCTGTTCAACATGGTGACAAGAAATCTTGGTTTTCAGCTGCTCCAGAATCAATTTTGGTATCCATCAGAATTTCGTTAAATGCATTGCTGCAAAAAAATTTAAGCATGAAAGGAATTTGTTTAAAAAAAAAAAAAGATACTGGGGCCATACTCTTGTCTGTGAAGTGTTTCTCTGTGAATAAATCCACTTGTTACCTGTCACCTTGTCTCACTTAGTTCTTCCCGCAGTGAGACATCAATAACCTGAGCTTCATTAGGTCCTTGAACCAGGCTCACTTGGAGGTTAGAGCTGGGAAATGAATGAGATACACATGACCAAGAGTTTCACTGATACTTCCAATTCTAGTCTGATGCTAGAGTTCATTCTGTTCTTTCCCCTCTCTATATTTGTAACTTCATTCTCCCAACTCTGAAGAACTTGGCTTCTATTGCCAGTATATATATTACCAGTATATTTATTTGCTCAGTCTTAGAATTTCAAAAAGTAGCTTCAGAATTGTTCAATCATGCTTCTTAATTTTTTTTTTTTTGATACTGGGGCCATACTCTTGTCTGTGAAGTGTTTCTCTGTGAATAAATCCACTTGTTACCTGTCACCTTGTCTCACTTAGTTCTTCCCGCAGTGAGACATCAATAACCTGAGCTTCATTAGGTCCTTGAACCAGGCTCACTTGGAGGTTAGAGCTGGGAAATGAATGAGATACACATGACCAAGAGTTTCACTGATACTTCCAATTCTAGTCTGATGCTAGAGTACATTCTGTTCTTTCCCCTCTCTATATTTGTAACTTCATTCTCCCAACTCTGAAGAACTTGGCTTCTATTGCCAGTATATATATTACCAGTATATTTATTTGCTCAGTCTTAGAATTTCAAAAAGTAGCTTCAGAATTGTTCAATCATGCTTCTTAAAAAAAAAAAAAAATATATATATATATATATAGAGAGAGAGAGAGAGAGAGAGAGGACACTTTTAGAATTTGGAGGAAGTTTATGGAACCTGGCTTAGAAAATGTTCAGGAAAGAGAGACAACTGTCAGGCCCACAGTCCTAATGAAGCTACAGACCATCACAGAAAGGATACTCCTACCACATACAGTGAGGGCCTGATGTTACAACTTCAGCTTCCACTGGACATGGGACTCT
Organism: Oreotragus oreotragus; assembly: GCA_006410675.1. Taxonomy (NCBI): domain Eukaryota; kingdom Metazoa; phylum Chordata; class Mammalia; order Artiodactyla; family Bovidae; genus Oreotragus; species Oreotragus oreotragus. The sequence continues at coordinate 557,549 of SJYX01008948.1, forward strand.
GCTGCTGTCTGCCACCGAAGTGGACTCTTCAGTTTCCATTTCCAACCCCTGTCTTTGTCTTCTGTGTTCAGGGCTGGTATCTCTCATATGACCTCAGTTCAGCTCAGTCGCTCAGTTGTGTCCGACTCTTTACGACCCCATGAATTGCAGCACGCCAGGCCTCCCTGTCCATCACCAACTCCAGGAGTTTGCTCAAACTCCTGTCCATCAAGTCGGTGATGCCATCCAGCCATCTCATCCTCTGTCGTCCCCTTCTCCTGCCCCAAGTCCCTCCCAGCATCAGGGTCTTTTCCAATGAGTCAACTCTTGTATGAGGTGGCCAAAGTATTGGACCCAGCCCAGATCATATGCATGGTAGACTATGTAACCATATTTAGCCTTTCATCTTTTGAAGACGAGTCAGGCTTTGCCATAGGGTGAAGATTTCTTAAATGTAGGAAGATATTTGGCAGCCTTGAAAGAAAAAAACCTTACATATGTAACTTAATCTATGCTGTTATTAGGAAATCCTTTGCTTAAGAATAATATGTGACAAAGTATGGGATAACTAAAGAAACTTGTTTTATAAAACTGAAACTGTTACATATGTTAACTTAAGGTTTATTGGTGTCAAAGGTTGAGAGTAAGTTGTTTGTATAACTTGCTCTGAAGAGACTTAATAAACAGCTGTGTGAAGTTAATTGATAAAGGCTCCAGGAATTTACATTATATAGCAGGCCACATTAAATAAATACAAAAGCAGTACAGACCTGCATGCATTTTATATTAGCTTTTATTATTAGCTATCTTCAAACTAGGAAAATCACTTAGAAATTTTGAGTTTCTGAGAAAAAAATTGATAAAAAATTTTTTATAAGAAAAATCTTGAAGTTTTGCAGAGTAAATGAAAGACTCCAGGTTCCCTATATACTGTCAGTTTATCACTGGATTACCTAGCTTTAGCAAAGTAGATGTTAGAATTAAATCTTCAGAAGAGCCATTTTTTCCTTTAGACATACGCAGTCCTTCGGGTTTCTTATAGGCACATGAGTTGGGTAAAAATACACAGTGAAGAGTTAAAGAGATGGTTCAGAGTGTTCACTTGACCTTTACCCTTCCCTTAATATCGTACATAACCATAGTATGATTATCAAAACTAAGAAGTTAATAGGTTGCTGCAGTGCTATTAACTGCAAGTTTTATTACTGTTTTCCCCAGTTTTTCCACTAATGTCCTTTTTCTATTCCAACATCTAATCCAAAATACATTGTGTTTAGTTGTCATGTCTCTTTCCTTTCCTGTAATATGTGAGGAGATATCTTTCACTGTGGCACTTATGAAGGGTACTCTTCCTCCTCTGTATCCCTTCAGTTCAGTCGCTCAGTCGTGTCCAGCTCTTTGTGACCCCATGGACTGCATGCAGCATGCCAGGCCTCCCTGTCCATCACCAACTCCTGGAGCTTACTCAAACTCACGTCCATTGAGTCAGTGGTGCCATCCAACCGTCTCATCCTCTGTTGGCCCCTTTTCCTCCTGCCTTCAATCTTTCCCAGCATCAGGGTCTTTTCTAGCAAGTCAGTACTTCACATCAGGTGGCCAAAGTATTGGAGTTTCAGCTTCAGCATCAGTCCTTCTAATGAATATTCAGGACTGATTTCCTTTAGGATGAACTGGTTGGATCTCCTTGCAGTCCAAGGGACTTTCAAGTCTTCTCCAACACCACAGTTCAAAAGCATCAATTCTTCGGCGCTCAGCTTTCTTTATAGTCCAAGTCTCACATCTGTACATGACTGCTGGAAAACCATAGCTTTCACTAGATGAACTTTTGTTGGCAAAGTAATCTCTGCTTTTTATTAAGCTTTCCTTCCAAGGAGCAAGCGTCTTTTAATTTCATGGCTGCTGTCACCATCTGCAGTGATTTTGGAGCCCCAAATAATAGTCTGTCACTGTTTCCATTGTTTCCCTATTTGCCTTGAAGTGATTGGACTATATGCCGTGATCTTATCTCCACTGTAGAGTGACTACCTTTTTTCTCAACATACCCTGTCAGAATTGAGTCACTGAGAGTTGACCACACTCAAGGAGAGGGAAATTAAGCTTCACTTCATAGAGGGAGGTGTATCAAAGAATTCTTAGCCGTAACCTTATTACTAAGGTGTTAATGAATTCCCTCATTCCTTGTACATTTATTAATTAGAATTCTGTAAGAAAAAGCGATTTCTCACCCCCTCCCTAATCTAGGATTCAGTCAAGGATTATTCATGGTAAATATTAAGTTGTCAGTGTCTTTTAAGTCCCTCTTAATCAAAAGTAGTCTTCCTTTTTTTTTTAAGGACAGTAATCTTTAAGATATCAAATAGGTCACCTTATATAATATCCCAGATCTGAATTTGTGTAATTGTTTTATATGCCCAATATCCTGTAAACTTAGATCTGAATTTAAGCTTAGCTAAATTCAAGTTAGATCTTTCTGACTTGAATATTTCATATATGATATTGTATAATTCATATTGTATACACAGTGTCTCATTGTTCGTTCATAACATGATTTAAAGTTTGATCACAGGGTCAGAGTGGCCTAGAGATCTCACTTTTTTCTTTTATTTTTTATTGAAGGGTAATTGGTTTACAGAATTTTGTTGTTTTCTATCAAACCTCAATATGAATCAGCCACAGGTATACATATATCCCCTGCCTTTTGAACCTCCCTCCCATCTCCCCATCCCACCCCTCTAGGTTGATACAGAGCCCCTGTTTGAGTTTCCTGGGCCATACAGCAAATTCCCGTTGGCTGTCTATTTTACATATGGTAATATAAGTTTCCATGTTACTCTTTCCATACATCTTACACTCTCCTCCCCTCCCCATGTCCCTAAGTCTATTCTCTATGTCTCCATTGCTGCCCTGTAAGTAAATAAAATTTTTCTATATTCTGTATATGTGCATTAGAATATGATATTTATCTTTCTGACTCACTTCACTCTGTGTAATAGGTTCTAGGTTCATCCACCGCATCAGAATGGACTCAAATGAGGTCCCTTTTATGGCTGAGTAATATTCCGTTATGTATATGTACCACAACTTCTTTATCCATTCATCTGTCAATGGACATCTAGGTTGCTTCCATGTTCTAGCTATTGTAAATAGTGCTGCAATGAACAATGGGGTACATGTGTCTTTTTCAACCCTGGGTTCCTCAGGGTATATCCCTAGCAGTGGGATTGCTGGGTCATATGGCGGTTTTATTCCTAGTTTTTTTTTTTTTTTTTAAAGGAATCTCCATACTATCTTCCATAGTGGCTGTATCAATTTACATTCCCACCAACAGTGCAAAAGTGTTCCCTTTTCTCCACACCCTCTCCAGCATTTTATTATTTGTAGACTTTTTTATGATGGCCATTCTGACTGGTGTAGAGTTCTCACTTTTAAGGTGAGTTTTCCCTTTGTGTTTGTTAAGTAATCTATGTGACATCTTAGGCACCCTGCACATAGCCATTTTCTTACCACCTTTCACCTAAGTTTACATCTATTGATGGTTCATGACTGAATCAGTGATTTCAGTAGGGTTTACACATCATTAATTTAATGCTGTCTACAATTATTGTCTAGCATTTTTCTGTGAAGGAATTGTTCATTGTTCTTAAGACACGGCACTTCTCTCTTTGCCATTTTAGCCTATTCCTATGCCTTCACAGTAAGCATTCAGTAGCCTGTTGAATGGGTAAATAGAAGGAAGGAATTGAATCCACACTTTCTGGTACGTATAGGTGTTTTATTTTTCTAGGGAGAGGGTCTACCTTTCATCACATTCCCTGAAGGATTCTTAGCAGAAGAATTAAAACATCTGCATTTGTTGGCAGACTACATTCTCTGATTTCAGAAGTAATAAAACTAACATACCTGGAGGTAATCTCATTTCAAATCCCATTTTGAATATTTATAAACCCTTTAAGGATCATCCTCCTCCCCCCTAAAAAAGTAAGGATCATCCCAGTCATGTTGTCTTATAATACATTATTTACAGTAATTTTGTTAGTCACCAACTTATATTATCTGTTTAAAGTCTCCTAGAATCTTTTTACTCCCTTTCTGCTTCCACTGATCAGTGATATTTATTAAAAGGCTTCCCTTTCTTTTGTGAGCATGTATAACAGTTGATAGTGATTGATTCATCTTTCAAAAACATGTTTACTGTCTTAACCAAAGTATACCTTAGTTGGACACTTTTAGGACAATCATGTGAATTAAACGTTGAGGAAATTTTATTTAATGTTCTTAGTAATACTGTAGAAAGAGAATAATTGCAGAGTTTTCTAGGATTGATTATACATGTCAAATGATTTTGAATTGTTCTTCATATCAAATGATTCATTTGAGAGGTTTTAGGCATATCTTCCTAAGGTAAGCCTAGAAACTTAAATAAAAGCAACAGGTTTTATTTGTGCAACCTTCACTAAAAACAGATGCTTACTAGTTTCCCTCTCCTAACTGTCTAGTATATTTGTAAGTAACATATATTACATCTGTTTTGTAAGAGATTTTGAAGTTTTCAAACTTTTATAAGTTCCTAGAGTGCAGAACACGGCAAAGATCTGCCTATTCCCCCAATTCACTGCTCAGTGTTCAGCTTTAGGGACTGAATTAAAAGGACCAAATTTTAAGTGGTGAATTGTTTTCCTTTGTGTTTCAGATATGTTGGTAACCTTTCCAGAGATGTCACAGAAGCTCTAATTCTCCAGCTCTTTAGCCAGATTGGACCTTGTAAAAACTGCAAAATGATTATGGATGTAAGGGTATTTTACTTAGTTAACTTTCTTCTTTTTTTTTTAAATACATTCTTTAAATCCATTGCTTCCAGGATCTCTTAAATTGGTTTATACAGTCTAAATTCATAAAGACTTAAGTCCATTTTGGGCACCAAGTTTGCTTTACTCAGTAAAGAGAGACTAGATCTAACCATTTCCAAAACAGATGAGAACTATATGCGGGGCTCTTGTTTTAAAATGTGTTGGGGCGTCAGAATTGTTTTGTATGTGGTTGTCGGTTGATTGGCAGATATAGAAATTCAATTATTAATTAAAATGGGGAATTAGGCAAAAGAAATAGTAGACTTTGATACCGTGAAGACGTTTCAGACTTTATTTTTAAAGGTCACAGTACAAGTTTTTCTTGAGTTGTGGCAGTGCCCATTCATCAGACCTTAATGTACAGAAAAAACATCAATTCACTCATGTAATTGGTATTAATCCTGAGTCATAATATGTGTAAAAAGGCAGCTTCAAATTCTCTGGATGAGAAAAATAGTACTACAGAGAAATCCGTTTATCCCATGGTCTTTCCTGCATTTAAACTTTAAGTTTTTGTTTCTCCCAGAAAGAAAGTAATTATGTATTGGTATCTACTCCTTTCTCTTCTATTCTATTCCAGTCTAACTTTTTTTAACTCGGTATTTTTAAGTAATTATTTAGCCATTTGGCTTTGGTTTGTTGTCTTGTATTTTAAAATGTCAAAACTTCTCCTAATGTGACAGTNGTGGGCTACAGTCCACGGGGTCGCAAAGAGTCAGACACGACTGAGTGACTTCACTTTCACTTTCACTTTACAATCATATTTTTAAGTGAAGCTATTCTTTGGTCTAAATTCTCTACTTTTGGTATTTGATTCTGACAATTGGTAAGGAAAATACGTTACTTTCCTCATTCCTTTAAGCAAGATTGAGTTAAGAAAGCCTGTTCCAGTCACTTCTTTTGCATCTATATTGCTAAAATTGGGTCCAAGACAAGGATCTACAAGTATCTATACTAATCTATTACTTTTAATCTCAAAAGGAAAAAGACTTAAGTTTTTTCTAAAACAACAACAGGAATTAAATGAAAGTGGGGTGGTTGTTTGTTTTATATCATATTTTAAGATCTCCTTCCAGGACCTGAGCAAAGTTTGAGAGGACTGGAAATGATGATTCTAACAGATCAAACATCCTCTTTTCAAATTATCCAATTATTTAAAAGTGAATCAATTATGCAACTGTACTAAGAATACAAAATCTGTTTCTCTAGAATTCTTAGAATCGAAAGGACATAATCAAAGGGCATGCAACTTTCAAATTAAACTTGCACAGTTTTTTCTTTATTTCAAGGGCTTGCTTGAAGATACTTGGCTTCGCTTTTCCAAAAATGATTATTGCTTGTGAAAGTAGGATAAATAAAAATCAGCATTCTCAGGAGACAAATTATATATTTTGTCAGAATATGCCACAAGATGGCCTATTTCTGAAAATGGCTTTTTACAAATTTATTAAAAAAAAAAAAAGACTACCTAGTTCATTTCATGACAAAGAAGGGTGGCAGGCCACATTCCATTTTCTAACTGGAGATGAGAATTCACAGAAACCTCCATCTGCACGATAGCTGATCACATCAGTGTTAGAAAGGCAGGCTTTCCTGTCTAATGTGAACTGTCTGGCTTGAATGCTGACAGCCGTATAATTTTAATTTGATCTTTTTTTTTTTTTTTCCAAGTCAAGCAGATGATGCTAAAATCCAGATTCACTTGCTTTTCCAAGAGGAATCCCAGAAGGACCCAGAAATACTTAATATCTTTCCTTTTTACATGGACAATTTCTTCTCTTGCTAATTTCATATCATTATTCTCAAGAAACAGCAGAGATTTTATTTTAAACAAGGAGAGAAAAATGCTTAGCAGAAGGTGTTGATATGGGCACTATCCATCCACTTGCCCCTTAAATTCACGGGTTGTCTAATAGATCTATTTATTAGCTAATAGAACATTAGACAAACATATATTGAAAACCCTCTGATAATTAGAAGACTCAAGAATGAACTCTGAGGGAAAAAACCTGAACCCTTAACATATAATTATCAGTGCTTCATCACGGTAGGGAGGTAAATGATACAGACACTAAAATCAGCTTTGCATCATTAGAAACAGAATCCTTACAGAAGATGAGGAAGATGATACCCTAGAATGCTCTTTCCAAACAAAGCGCTTTATGTTGGGTAAATCTAACTTTCAAGGTTTTCTACAAGGTTAAAAGCTCATTAATTTAGATGCCACCAATTCTGAACTCTTGATAATAAGGTCTGTTTTAAGCTAAGTAGAAAGAATTTTTTTTTTTTGCCTTCATAAGAAAAGAAGCCTTTCTAGAATTTCAGTGTGCTATATATAGATACTTGAGATGAATTAATTATAAATGGCTTTTGCTATTTTAAAAAGCACATTCCAAAGAGCTACTTGGCCATACTTAGCCTAGTATGCAATACTGTATCTCTTGAGAAATAATACATTCTTTAAAATCATAGCCATGCCTTACATGCTCAGCACTGTCAAGGACTAGAAGGGTTATCTACTCAAGTGGGTTGACAGACAGAAGATCAAAAGCTGAAAGGGTTATGGAAAGTTAGCAGTGGGTGGGGGGAGGATACTTAAGCGAAGTCAGGGTTCCTTAAACTCTTGTCAACAGAATCCTGAGTTTCATCTTAACATTCATCTTGATTTTGCATTCCACTGAAGAGTATCTATATTCATTTCAACACAAAAATCTGTTCTGTTCCCCTCATCTTGAAGCCGCTGAGGGACCAGGAAGGTGTTTTCTTTCACTCTGTCGTTAACACATCCCTGAACCTCCGTTTGAACAGCTGGTACACATTCTTCACTTCTCCAGGAAACAGACTTGGAGAAGTACAACAATTTGCCCAGAGCTTGTTAGAGCGAGTCAGGATGGGAATCTGAACTTCTGGATAACCGGCAGTGTGACAAGACCACATTTACTCCTTGCTATGTTTTTTAATTTCCCACTCTTAAGGTGCTTGCAAAAGGGACCATCTACAAGAGTCACACAGCCAAAGAGATCACCATTAGGCCACTGCCAGCGGGCCTGGGCCTTTGCTGGCATCAAAGACCGTGGATGAAGTTGCAAGCTGATACATGGGAATGTGGCAGAGACATCTAACCAGAGGTCTCAATGAAAGAGTTAGAAGAGTAAGACTCCTGAACTTCTGAAACACCATGGCAACAGCAATAAAGAATGACATTTAAAAGGAAGGGGACTTAGAATCAAAACTGTTGAGTTTAGAAGCTCAGATCAGACTTGGGGAGCTTTCCAAGAAAGCAGATCCTGGCAAAGGACAGGAGAGATGAGCAGCAGAACAAATGGGTGCCCACTGCCCCTCCCTGGGGGACCTCTACTGCTAACAGTCTTCCATCACCAACACCCGACCATATGCCAGGACCAAGGGTGGATGTCACAGGCTCAGTCTCCCAGAAGCTCAAAGCCTGGCGTGGGGCTACCTCTGCTGGGCTGAGCACTCTCCTGGAGAGAGCTTGGCATGCTACTGGAACACTCAGGAAAGAAACTTTATCCAGTCCTGGGAGGTCAGGGGAGCCCTCCCAGAGAAAAGAAGAGCAGGCATTCCTAGACGAAGGCAGGCCAGGGTGTGTGTGAGAAGAGGCACTCTTGCCCAGAGAGTGGCATGTGCAGAGTAAGTAGCCCCATGATAGGGAGTGGGGGGTGGGAATGGGAGGACTGGGAGAGGGGCCAGCGGACGCTGAGGGATAAGAGAGGCCAGACCTGAAGGACTCCACGTAGTAGGCTATGCCAGGGTATCTCAACACTGCCTAAATGGTTTTCAGCACCAAGAGTGACATTTTCAGAAGTTTGTCATAGAAAGGTCAGCCATACGGGACAAGAAGGATGCCGATTAATGATGGCTGGGAATAGACTTTCTGAAAGAATCTCACCACTTGACCCACTGTGATTTTTCTTTTGTGAGACACAGTTGATTTTTCAACTGTGAGACACACAGTTGAAGCTTGCACACTTATTTATTTTTATTCAAGAGAAGGAAAGAAGAAAGGTATGGTCATTTAATGTGCATATACCACACTTCCCTGCCTACACCAGATACTTAGGGGATTTTAAGGTAGGGGTCAAGCAGTTTTCTACTGCACAGAAAGGGAAATTTAAGATCTGAGATGTTTAACAGTCTGGTCTGGTTCAAAGTGCTTTCTGCACTACATCATACTAACTCATTTCAACATTTACTACATCTTAACAATGGCACCCCACTCCAGTACTTTTGCCTGGAAAAATCCCATGGACGGAGGAGCCTGGTGGGTTGAAGTCCATGGGGTTGCTAGAGTCGGACATGACTGAGCGACTTCACTTTCACCTTTCACTTTCATGCATTGGAGAAGCAAATGGCAACTCACTCCAGTGTTCTTGCCTGGAGAATCCCAGGGACGGGGGAGCCTCGTGGGCTGCTGTCTATGGGGTTGCACAGAGTCGGACACGACTGAAGCGACTTAGCAGCAACCACTGAATATGGAAATCTCCCTAAGAGAAATATATATATATATACTTCCTAAACATAGCTCCTGACCACAATTTAACATCTGTTTTGAAGATGAGTATTTATTAAAACTACTTATTACAACACTAGTTTTAAAGTTAACAGTAATTCTTTAATTTCATCAAAAAGCAACTTTCAACTGTTCTAAAATTTTTAAACAATCTGCCTTAAATGGATCCAAATAAGGCTCATACATTGCAATTAATTAATCTTAAAATTCTGAATTCTGTTACCGCTCCTCTACTTTTCTCACTTCACCTCCCCTTTATTTCTTGCAATGTATTTGTTGAAGAAACTGGGCTATGTGTTCCAGAGTTGTCCAGAGCCTGAATTTTCCTGAACAAAAACATGTTCTGTGGTCTTCTTGCAACTTGGCTTCTCTAGATGTTTGATCAAATTCACATTCAATTTTGGAAAGAGGGATAAGACTGATTCCTAGTGGGGGTTGTGTTCTTCTATTATGAGAGACACACTTGTCTCTTTTTATGATATTTGCAATCTTTGATGATCGACGCCTAGATCCGTCCATTCATTAGCTGTTTAAAAAATGGTCGTAAAATTTCTGCACTGTGTTTTTATCAATTGAGGCCCTTGGGGTGAATGGCGTACATTTGGTTGTTTGGTCCCAAGTCAAATGACCTTGGACTGGCCTGCTTATTAAATCTGTACATCAAACATGACTCGTTTTTCTGTGTCTCCTTTATCAGTCATCACTTATTGATGCTTTCAGTACTTCCTTGCCACTAAATGGTTCATCTTTTTGATTTGTTGCTTCTAATCTATTCTGTCAACTGAAATCAGACACTTAAGCTCTTTGTCATGACACAAGTAAAATAAGAGAGAGCAGAGGGCCTCTTATGAGGTATGAGGATAAGCTTTAGTGCTCAGACTTCGTGATTAACTTGAGTTCTTGGCTATGTGTACTATTCAAGGTTAACTAGACTCTGGAGTTAACTGGATTAGTCAGTTTCCTGTAAAAACGGTCTATTACAGTTCCCAGGGTGGTACAGCACACGTTATTTCAGAGTCTCATTTCCATATTCACTATAGGGACTTTTTTCCTCCCCCTCTGCTCTCCTGTTGAATCCTAGAGCCTAGAATATTGCTTAGCATATTTTGATTAGGGCTGCAAAGAACTCATGAAAAATAAATGAGTAACAATAAACTCTAAATTTTACATTTTTGTATATAAATTACTTTGCATGTTGACAATGAGTAAGTTTTCCTAAAAGTCTATTTATATACTGTTGTCGGAAGGCCTAGGATTTTAAGGGCCTCTATGGCCCACTAATCTCTCCAACAACACAGCCTTCTCACTGTACTTACCAGTGTCCTTCCTGTGTTTACGTGTCCATCTGTACCGCTATCCACCCCCTGACTCATAGAATTATTTCTAATTTGCCACTGAATTCCACCATCTGCTACACAACCTGAGTCCTATTTCCCCGGCTAAACGTTCTTTGTATCTTTAGCCTGTATTGACCCCACAATTCTCTACACAGTTACAGCAAGACACTCCTTCGAGGAACTAACTGTCCACACTCTGGGCACCAAGTAGATGTCAATAAATAAACGTTGAGTGTTCACAGTGGAGAAAGCTGGCAACAAGAGACTGTAAATGAGGAAAAGGATTTGAATGTTCTAACTGCATCTCTTACAGACAAAATTAAAAGTAGATTTAAATAAAATTTGTATAAATTAAATGTATCTCCAACCTTTCCTACCAGAGTATCCCTAATGAAAGAGGTCTATGAATTCATATCCCTAGTAGTTTGGGGGAGGGACTAGGGTATGAGAAAACCCCACATGTATGAAAACTCTTTGAAGATCCACATTTTATCTTAAAATTGGTACAAATTTTCCATTCTACTTCCTAATATGTTTTCATGAGAAAATAAACCTTCACATCCTTTTCCCAAGCATTAAAGACTACAAGCGAGGTACCCTAGTTATTCTGGGCCTATAAACATCTGGCATCACCACATACTCCAGGAAACATGTCGACCTGAATTTGAGAAGGACTGAGAAAAACCCAGGTACCCAAAGTTTTTAACAGGAAAAGATCACTACTATAGTTCCAAAATTCACAGTGTACTGGGTCTTCAAGCAAGCTTGGCAACTGGAGAATTCCAGACTAGCCCATGTCTTGTGAGCTGGGGTGTCCAGGGTCCTCCTGCAAAGGCATCCAGCATCACAAGGTGGGCTAAGAATATATGGTCTCCAGGTAAGAGATTAAAAATGAGAGAGAGAAAAAAGAGAAAGCAAAAATCATGATTCTCAGGCTGGGGAGGAGAGTTTGAAAAGAAAAAAATAGATATCACCTCCTCCACCAGTCAAGTATTGAAGAAGGCTCAGACATCTTTCCTCCTTATATCAGTGTATTTAGACTTGCACTGGACGCACTTCAGTGGCTATTAAGCACTGAAAATGTGGCTGGTATAGTCAAGGAGTATTAAATCATAGTAAATTTTAAAAACTGTCACTTGATTCCGTTTTCCAAAAGTCTTTTAAAAGTATGTTTGGAATAAGCTATCATGAATGTACTTTTCCAACTGCAAATTTTACGAAATCTAAATACATATTATTTCCAATGAAAATTGAGCATCCTAACTGAGGTGAGCTGTAAATCAAAATGCACTCGAGATTTGTCTTGGTCCAAAAATATGTAAGATTTCTCAATAATTTTTAAAATTTAAAAATTATATGTTGAAATTATAATATTTGGATATCACAGGTAAATAATAAATATTATTGGGTCAAAATACAGTCCATGGGGTCACAAAGAGCTGGACATGACTGAGGGACTTTCACTTTACATTGGGCAAAAACCTACTGTTAAAATTAATTTTACCTATTTCTTGTTACTTTAAAAAATATGGCTATTGGAAAATATAAAATGAATATGTGACTTGCACTATATTTCTATTGGACAGCAATTCACTAAGACAAAGATATGGGGTCACAAAGAGCTGGACATGACTGAGGGACTTTCACTTTACATTGGGCAAAAACCTACTGTTAAAATTAATTTTACCTATTTCTTGTTACTTTAAAAAATATGGCTATTGGAAAATATAAAATGAATATGTGACTTGCACTATATTTCTATTGGACAGCAATTCACTAAGACAAAGATCTTTAAAAGAAGATTCTCTTTTTAAAAGAAAGTACATAGCTTTCCATTCCCCAAACATCCTAGAGATGAGTCAAAACAGGATTTAGCTTTCTGTCCACAAAGTTGTATGAAATCCTTTGCAGGAATCCAGTACACAGCACGTTTCCATTACTTGGGTGTAGTTTCTAAACTCAGTTATCAGTCAAATGTTCTACGTTAATTCTTTCCTTCAACACCTAACTAACGCAGCTTTTGGAGACCATAAAGCTAAGGGGCTTTAGACCTAGGCTTCCTTTGCTTGAGTTTCTTCTACCCACCGAGTCTAGGAAACTACAGACCTCCTTGGTCTGGGGTTTTCACACAGACTGGGCATCCGAGAAATTCTGGAACAGCCTGCAGGTTGGTAGTAGGGTCAGCAAAGACCCTATTTCACATGGTACGGAGTAAGGCAGCAGGGTAGAGTGGTTAAGAGACAAAACTCTAAAATCAGACTTGGTGCATTCAAACCTACACTCTGCCCAGTACCAGCTGACCTCAGGCAAGCTGCCTATTCCTACGTGCTCAAGTTTTCTCATGTGAAAATGGGGATTAAAACAGTACCCACCTCATGAAAGTGTTAAGTCGCTCAGTCGTGTCCGACTCTGTGTGATTCCATGGACTGTACCCTGCCAAGCTCCTCTGTCCCTGTGATTTCCCAGACAAGAATACTGGAGTGGTTTGCTATTTCCTCCTCCAGGGAATCTTCTCGATCCAGGGATTGAACCTGGGTCTACCACATGGCAGGTAGACTCTTTACAATCTGAGCCACCAGGGAAGCCACCTCTTAGATTTTAAAAATTGAATGAGGTAATAAAACAAATAAGATACCTAAACTAGAGCTGGCCTTATAACGGGGGCTCATCAGACGTAGTTACTGTGGAATAGGGAGGGATGATGGCAGTTAGTAGAAGTAACCTTGACTTGTTCTGTTCCCTGAACTTGCTTGTTCTCCTATAATTAACCTGCCTTACCCCTAGGATTAGACAGTTGTAGATTTCACAACAAACCAATTAGCAGCATAGGTTGGCCACTTTCTGTATAGATGGCTACATTAAGTGAAAAAGAACTATTCAAAATTAACAAAGCCTTGTCTCCCAAATTTCAGGGATGCAAAACTACAATAAACTTTCATATTCTAAAAGGACAGGTTCCTCTTAGGACATCTTACTCAAGCTAAAGGTGAAGTCGCTCAGTCGTGTTCGACTCTTTGCGACTCTGTGGACTGTAACCTACTAGGCTCCTCCATCCATGGGATTCTCCAGGCAAGAATACTGGAGTGGATTGCCATTTCCTTCTCCAGGGGATCTTCCCGACCCAGGAATCAAACCCAGGTCTCCTGCATTGGAGGCAGACACTTTAACCTCTGAGCCAGCTAGAACATCCTCAAAACATCTTCTTGGCATGACACTCATGTCAATTCAGCATCACAGGTTCTTACTCTCTTCAACACTAATCCCCTCCAGGATTCCTGCAGAGGCCACTGCAGGTAGATCTTGAATTCTATAACTCATGAGACTACATCAATGAGACATGGAAACAATTTCACCAAACACTTAACAAAGCCTCTAAGACTGAAGTCAGAAATGTTACAGTGAATCAAGTCAGCCTGAAACAAAGGTTTGGTTTTTTTTAAATAATAGCATTAATTAAAAAAAAAAAAATTAAACTTCTCTTCCCTACTTCTTTGGTTTTCTTTGTGGCTCAGCTGGTAAAGAATCTGCCTGCAAAGTGGGAGGCCTGGGTTCGATCCCTGGGTTGGGAAGACACCCTGGAGAAGGGAGAGGCTACCTACTCCAGTATTCTGGCCTGGAGAATCCCATGGACTGTATAGTCCACAGTCCATGGGGTTGCAAGAGTTGGACATGACTGAGTGACTTTCACTTTCACTGTTCTCTGCTTATTATGATCATTCTTCTCTGCTTCTGCCATGGCAAAAGCAAAATATAATTAGCAGCATGAGTAATTAGCTGGTGACCAGATGGTGTGGATGAAGGACACCACCTAAGGAGGAGGTGCGAATGGAAACAGCAGGTGTCTAACCAACACGTCTAGGGAATGTCAGTGCCACCAGGTTACGTCATCCTGTGAATTTGGCCATCCGCACGCACAGTTTAAAGGCAGAAATAAATAGTGATAGACTTCCCATTGCCACTTCCAAAGAGCTGGAGGGGGCCTTCGATGTGACCACCCGCCAACGCCCATCCAGCCACCTCTGGAGCCATTACCTGTAGCAGACACTGTCAGTGCAGGGGTTGTGAACCCTGACAATGACGAAAACATGCTGAAAGTGGGATCGGATGTTTTTCGGGCTGAATGGCTGTGCTCCCGGCTCTTGGAAAACAATTGTTACAATATCATTTCCAATGTGCCGCTTCCGTAGGAGCTAAAAGAAAATGTAAGCAAACAGCATAAATGACGAAGATCTGCTTTTTCCTCTTCGATTCCCTTATGTAACTGTATTTAAAACATTCATATTAGGTGAGGAAATCCACACAGTTATTGTCAGTATTTTAGCCTGTCTTATCATCTCCTCCAAGGAAGACTATAGAAATGAATATTCAGAAATTTGCATAAAATACATAGTCCATTCAAATAGATCTAACCAATCTCTAGCATATTACGCCAAGTCCTAGCGTCTCCAAATCCTCAGTTTCCATAACAACAGTTTTGTTCCATTTTTGTATTAAGAAACAAACTTGCCACGGGGAAGATTTTTTTAAAAGATGAGAAAGGCTGAAGTAATTACAACACAATTTATGTTCTGATTCAATTAGCTTCATTTAAAGAAATGGGGCTAAGATGTTTTCTGATAATACTTTTTGTGGCACAAGCTGAGGATGCAGAAATTAATAATATTCCAGAATGTTCTAACAGTTTTATGGCAGGTTAAATTTCAGGTTTAAATAACTGTTTTAATTACAGTGAATGCTGCTTAAGACCACCTTCTGTTTCACATTAAAAGGTGTTCAGGGAAGGCGGCTTTCAATTTCAGACCCTCCAAATGAATCATCCCAGGTCAGTGCCTCTCTGGGAGGGATCCTTAAGCAGGTTAGCTCAATCATGTGAAGAAAAACTGAACAAAATTTGTATTACTCGTATTTATTACACAGAAGCTCCTACCGGGAGGAGAACAACTAAACACGGCCTTTACATAAACTATTCATTAGAGAAAAACTTATATTTATAGATCTTAAAGAAAAATTTACCCGGTGACTTTAACTTATACAGCTTACATGCCAGTAAAATCAATGATCAAGTACTGGCTGTCGGCCAATACTGGAGAAACAACAGCATTAGATTAGGGTTGAGAATTGGGAGTTAGGAAGTTTGTGAAAAGTACTTTCAACCTTAGGAATTTTAAACATCCCAAATTATCTTTTAATGAGGCTGTTTACTTCATTTCTAAACATGCTATATTATCAGAGGTGACATAAATAAAGGCTACTCCCTATTGACTGCTAAATAAAATATACCCATTATCAAAGATTATTAGTCTATTCAGGATCTTGAACACATCTAACTCAAATGCAGTCTATCTATGTATATGTCATTCCTGCATGGAGGTCATTGCTTTTTGATGCACTGTCATCCTTCCTTCAAAATATGGCTTGATATGTCATCTTACTAAATGACCCACACAGAAATAAATCCATCTATCCATCTGGCAGTACTGCTACTGCTTAAGTCGCTTCAGTCGTGTCTGACTCTGTGCGACCCCATAGATGGCAGCCCACCAGGCTCCCCCGTCCAAGCAGCAGCAGCAGCAGCACTGCTTTGTTTCCTATTCTTGATTACTTTGGGAATCAAGAGAGGTAAAATTTTGTTATTGACATGTGTGATGTAATCAAATTTATGTGACGACGTGTTAGATTTGATCCCTGTTTTGCTAAATTCTGTGAAAGAGGATGTGATTCATTCTGCAGCTGGCCTGTGTTCTGTTAGTACAACAATCGACAATGACAAAATCTATGTCCGTTTGAAGGTCAGAAGTGATTTAAGACTGCTGTGTTTATAAGAGCTATTGAAAGTAGAGTCTATTAGCTCTCTGGGTCTTTTAAGTTTCAATTTGGTATCATTTGTTTTAAAACATTTTAAGAAGCAGCTACCACCACAAACTCTTTAAAACAATACTGCCAGTTTCCATCTTTCTCTGTAACCATCTGCCATTTCTTAGTTTTCACATTTTATCATCTCACTGACTACATTTTAGTAATAGGCATTGTGCTTTCAGATCTTTTCAAAAGAAATCTGTATATGAGGTACACAAATGCAATTGTTACTTATGCTAGTCCCTGAAGGATATGTTTTAAAAAAAAGAAAAACCAAAACCATTTCTCTGAGATCCCATTGACATTTATTTTGAATTTTTCTCCAAGTAAGTAGAGGAAACCTCCTCTGAAATCTGAAATGAAACATCAGTACTTTCCTGCCTTGTACACTGGCCTCTTGAGATGAAACGTCACCTACTTATATGTGTTCTCTGTAACCCTGCCGAGTCATCTAATCACCATAACTTCAACTTGCTCTTTTCAAATTTCAGGAAAACCTCAATCCTCCTGGGTGAAAAGCAAATGATTAATTCACAAAGCCATCCAGGTGGCTATTAACCTAGAATTTGTGTCTCTTCATTTGTTTTCAGCTCATTTGCTATTACTTTCACACAAAGTACAAAGCTTCCTGCTGCTGTGACAGGTGCAACATTAAATTCTGGTTTAAGATTTTACAAACTTGCCACTTTGGGTTCTGGGGGAAATGAAACAGGGTGGAAAAAAAAAAAAACAAAACACAGAAAACACAAGGATCTCTTACCTGTTGCTTGTTGTTAGGTGTGTATGGCAGCATGGTAGAAACATGGAACATGATCTCATAGTCTTTGTACGTTGTGTACAGAGAATGGGTTCCAGTGGAGTCAGCTACAGTAAAAAAAGAGAGAGAGAGAATTGTAAGAATAGGAAAAAACAGCTCATTTAAGAGAGACATCTCAAAAGGGGGGTGGGGACAGAAAATGGTTTAGGATGAAAAGATCCTAGACAAGATCTGGTATAGGAGTCTTTATTCATTTTTTATACCTGATCCCCCTTTGGCAGTCTATGAGGCCTATGGATTCCTTCTTAGAAAAATATTTGTAAATGCATAGGTATCATAAAATATGGGCTTCCCGGGTGGGCTCAGTGGTAAAGAATCTGTCTGCCAGTGCAGCAGACATGGGTTCGATGCCTGAGTGGGAAAGATTCCCTGGAGAAGGAAATGGCAACACACCCCAATATTCTTGCTGGCAAAATTCCATGGACAGGGGAGCCTGGTGGGCTACTACTGTCCACAGGGTCACAGAAGAGTTGGACACAACTTAGCAACTAAACAACAACAACAAAGAAAAAATATATAAATTTCAACAGAAATCATTTCTGTAACAAGTTTTAGCAGTAAGTCTAATAAATACTGTAATTTTGACCTAGTGAAGTGCATAAGCAGTATCTTGAGATACCTCCAACAACAATATGGTATGAAAATACCTATACTTGTGATTGGTAAAAATTACAGGTGGAGCCTATACTGCTGTGATTTGTTGCCTAGATTCATAATTGAAGGTAATGCTAAATTTCAACTAGAGATCAGTGAAAATAAATGTAAAATTATTTCTCACCCAAGTTCACAGACCCCTGAATTCTGCCCACAAACTTCAAGTTCGGGACCTCTTTTCCAATACTCTTGACTCCAGCAGGAGAACCATTGTTTTGCTCTTAACAAATAGATGGAAACTTAACAAGATGATAACACTGCGTAACAAAGGTTTTATAGTGATGTCTAATAGTTTAAGACTGCGTGTGTCCGTGCTCACTTTCCTTATGATAAAAAAACAACCCTGACCTCCTTGACTGTTATCAAATCAATGCATCTGTAAACACTTGGAAACCAAAGAGAATTATTAACTGTCCAGTTGAAGGGAAATCTCTTTAGCCTTAAAGGACCTGGACTTACAGGCAAAATGAACGGAAGTGCGTTCATTCTAGGTAAACTCAGTCCTCCATCAACCATGTTGTTGAGGAGCATTTTAGAGAATGATGCATTAAGTCAAAGCCTCTGGCATGTACCATAAAGCAGCAGTTCTCAAACTGGAGTGTACCTGGAGTCACCTGGGGTGCTGCTTAAAAGGCAGCCTCCCATCCCCCATGCCCAGAAATACTACTCTGTAGGTGTGGGGCCGGGCAGAATGATCTATTTTAATAAATACCCTTAGGGGACTTTAACACTGTAGCTGCACCGTCCTTAGGCACTGTTCCAAGAATAGACCACAACAGCAGTTTGCAGAGATTTGCTAAGATATTCTAGAGCCCTGAGTTTCAACCTTGAGCTTCTTAGAGGATCTTAATTTTGAAGAGGGCATAAAATGCCAACAGTTTTAAAATCAAGATAAATGTAGAATAAAGCAAGGACTACTTTTGAAAAACTGCAAAAATAGGTACCAGAACGTAACTCCCCAAGAAAAACATCTTCTAAGTGTTAATGACCACTACCACAAAAAACTATAAATTAACTACAATAAATCACTGACCAACTTAAGACAGGTCTTGAGTATGAAGAAGGTATCCATTGTTAAAGACTCTTGATACAAATAGCTCCAGAAGTGATAGGCACAGTTTACAACTTTCAAGTCAATGTGTCAACCTGATGAATACTTATGTGTGTCTCAAGTCAATTTTAAGCAAAATTAATGAACTAAACAAAGATTTTTTTATTACATTTTGTTTTATATGTCTTTCTAATTCTAAAGACATAAAAGAAGAGTGAAGATGACCCTGAAGATAACTTGTTTCCTATTTATTGTCCTTTCTCTCTTTCCTACACTTGCTGCATTTTATACAACAGATGCTATATGACCAGTCTTCTTCTGGGGAGCTTTGAAAATCCCAGCCTTGCTGATAATTTTAAACAGTTTGGAAGCCGTTTCAAAACTTTTAGTGATGGAAACTAGGGTCAAAACAATGAAATTTTCTTCTCTGAGAAGAAAGGAATTCCAAAATCTTGAAATTACTACATACACAACAGGATTGCTAAACTTTTATCAGAGAAAATGGAAATGAAGGTTTGTTATATTCTCTGAAGAATAAGGCTTCGGAATTAAACAGAATGAAAAGGAAAGAAAATCACAGAAGATGATCATTGCAACAAAAATCTCTTTTCCTCTGGTTGAAAAGAATATGTACTGAGTAATTTCTAAAGGGAAAATATGCTTACAGAGAGGGATAAAAAGAAGATAACGCTCCTTCATATGTGTATGGAACTTTAAAAGTTAAAAAATAAATTCAGGCATCTTATAGGTCATCTTGATAATCACGTGATTTGCCTCCAAATTATACTACCAGTGACTGGTGTGTATCCACTAATAAGGTCAGCCCTCTACACTAAGTCGTAGAAAGTAAAATTTCTAATATTCAAACTTGATGATAAGAAGGCACTGAGTAATTGAGGAATGATAAGAATATTCCTTTCAGCTGCTTTGAAAAGGTGTAGATAAGTGAGACTATCCTACAATAGGCACTTCTATTTAAAGATGGTATGTATAGGTTAATAAGTTTGTAGAAGCAGTTTCAGATATGGTTAATGTCATATTCATTCTTGACTTCTCTCTGTGAAAGTCTTTTGCTTTAAGGGGGATAAAACTTGGATGATAAAGGGGGATGTGTACAAATCTGAATCAGGAAAAAGTAATTCGACTTTTACATACTCACTTCCTGGTCACCAACGGATCTGAGTTGAGAAAAGCTAGATAAAGGAAAACAAGCCTAAGGAATTTGATTTTGTGCAAGTTCCTAGTTTTAAAATATTTATGACTACAAGGAGAAAATCAGTCTCATGAACTAAACGCAGGCAGACTAAGAAAGTCAACGGAATGAAGAAAGCTTAAGCTCACTTTGTGAAGGTCCTCGCCCCCGTAGAACACAAAAAATGCACAAGACGAAATCCCAGACAGGCAGTGGGACTGAGCATCATCCATAGTTTGAAATACCAATAGAATAACCATCAGCTGGCTGCTAAGGACCATCCATTTAAAGACGCCAGCTCTCCCTAGTACGTAAGCTTGCCTCAGGGTTTGGGGATGCAGAGGTCAATGCATGGCAGGAGCACAGTCGGGAACAAGTATTGACGCCTGGAACACCGGCACGCATTTTAGATGAGACATGCATCTGCCCGTCACTACTATTTCATCTCCTCAGGAAGTATTTGGGAAAAGCAAGAATCCCATCTGCTCTGGCATCTATCATATTTACTTGCATTTTCTTCAGTGTATCTTTAACCCTCATCAGGAGGTGGCCTACTTCACTGAGGACGGAATAGTCTGTAATACCACCCTTTGCCGTGACAGGAGAATTCACACTGTGTTAGTTCAACGAATGGGCATGTGTGCACGTGTACCTGCCTGGAACCGAAGGCTTCTTAAAACCACTAACATCCTGTGAGAAAAGGATAAGCAATGATGTGAGGTGGGTACTTAAGGAATCAGTCTGTTTTCTACATACAGAGCACTTTGCAAAATACCTGCAATTATCTGGATTCCAACTTGGAAGTAAGATGATCTGAATTCTAACACCTCCAGCATCATTTGCTAAATAACCACAGACAAGTCACTTTACTTCTCTGCCCCTCAATATTCTCACTGTTGTGAGGATTGAGTGAAACAATGCCTATGAAAGTAGTAGCCCATAAAAGATGCTTAAGAAACACGCTGATTGGAATTTAGAATTTTCTGCAGTTGAGATAAAAAGTATAGCTGCCTTAAACGGGGCCTTTTACATATTTCAATTTCTTGGCCAACTGTGTCTCAGTAACACTCAAGAGAAAAACTTGATACTATAACACAGTTCAAAGTTTAAGGAGGGAAAAAAACTTTCCTTCATTCATCAGTCTCTACAACTCCAAAGGGTCCTTTAAATGTGCAAAGCATTTAAATAATGCCAGTTTTATTCTCTTATTTATCAAAGGTTAAATATCGGAAATATAGGATTTATTTTCTTTATGAAAAGTCTTACATCTACTCTAAGACCCTGAAACTCAGTGATCATTATAACATTGCTGAAAAATGGGGGAAGCAACACGTATTCACTAAAATTGTGGCAAATGAATGAAGGCAGAGCTCTGAAGGAAGGCTTTTCAAGAGTTTCCATGTCTCTGCACGCTGACTTGACAATCGCACCTTATTCAGGAAATAATTTCCCAATAATAGTCCACACACACAGCTTAAAATGAGGGTGGCCTCCAGCTTTCAAATGACAAACTGCTTGGCAGGAAGCTTATTTCTGTACTTACTGTAGTGGGAGGGGATGGCAATTATCTAGAGGTTATGCCATCCAAATAAGCAAACAAAAAAGGAGAAAAAAAATTCACTCTGGAAAGATTTTTCACTGCAGAACTGTTCCAACCCCTGACACAAATGTAGCTTGCTTGCTGGAAGCCCCTATTTATGAAATGGGAAACTGCGACTTTGTACAGAAAATTGGGAAGAAGAAGAAATGGTTCAACAGTTTCACCAAACCTGCCTTTCCTGAGCCTCTCTTTCTTTTACCAAAACACTAAAATCTGAATACGTGACAAGTGGAGCTATCTCTTTAGATTGCTTGAATAATTTTAGCCCAAGGGCTCAAGAGAGGGGATGACACTGCCACAAAGCACAGCTCTGGGCTTCACTGTGCTTAATTCTACTTTTATGCTTCTCTGAATACATCACTAACCATAACACTAGGATATGGCCTTCCCCCTTAATACTTAACCTCAGGCACCACAGTTAATCCAAAGAAGTCTAATCTGTAAAATGGGGATGACTGACTGGCATCTAGCAGAGTTTGTGGAGATTAAATGAGATGACATATAGAAAGTATCTAGGACTTTTGCTTCTGGCCATAACAGCCCTTGGTATAGGACCTGCTCTCCTATTGTAAATAAATAGAAAAATAAACAAAATATCTGAAACAACTTTTTCCCCCCAACACATCTTACAATAGGCAGCACTGGATAGTGATCTTGGAGGAAGAAGTATCAAAGGAGATGAGCCTTATGATCTTACCCAGCTTTCTACCAGAAGGTACTTTCAAAACAATCACACAGAGTAGGGATTTGGAGAGAGAAGCCAAAACATGCTGGAGGTCTGGAGGGCTGAGGTGTGGCTGATATTTGCTGGGCACAATACTGAAGAGGAGGAAACTACACAGAGAAAGACGCCCAGAAGTCTGCACAGGGGTTCCCGTGAGTCTTGGGCTGAATATTAAGCTGCATAGGCACAGAGTGGGGTTCCAAAACCCAGGGAAAGAAAAAATGTCAGGGCGCATCATGGTATACCATGGTGGCCATAGTTAATAACACTATACAGAATAGCTGAAAGTTGCTAAGAGAGTAGATCTTAAAAGTTTTCATCACAACAAAAACAAAAACAAAAACACTAGGTATGGTGACATATAACTAGACTCACTATGATGATCCTTTTGGAATATACAAAAACACGGACTCATTATGTTGTATACCCGAAGCTAATATAACGTTGTATGGCAATTGTACCTCAATTTCAAACAAAGAAAGAAAAGAGAAGCTAAACGACCAGAGAATTGTCAGCCAAACAATTCTCACAGCTCACACAGGGCTGGAAGATGCTGAAGTTTGGACCAGCCAGAGTAGACATACTTTGCTGAGTATGCTGGTATTCAGGTGCAAGAAAGTGATGCCTTAGTAAGAGCAGTCAATTAACCAGAGTATAGACTACTCACAAACTGGAGTCAAGACTGCTGGGAGAAATGTCAGCAATCGCAGATAGGCACATAATACCACTCTAATGGCACAGAGTGAAGCGGTACTAAAGAGCCTGAATATTCACCTCATACCTGCTGTGTAGAGCTGACTGGCTGGGAAAGACCCTGATGCTGAGAAAGATGACGACCAAAGGAGAAGGGGGTGGTAGAGGATGAGATGGTTGGAGGCCATATCTTACTCAGTGAACATGAGTTTGAGCAAACTCCAGGAGACAGTGAAGGACCAGGAAGCCTGGTGTGTTGCCAAGAGTCAGACACAACTTAGTAACTGAACAACAACAACTACTACTACTCTTTTTTTTTAAACTATGCTTTAAAAACGGAGAAGGCAATGGCACCCCACTCCAGTACTCTTGCCTGGAAAATCCCATGGACAGAGGAGCCTATTGGGTTCTGGGGGAAATGAAACAGGGTGGAAAAAAAAAAAAACAAAACACAGAAAACACAAGGATCTCTTACCTGTTGCTTGTTGTTAGGTGTGTATGGCAGCATGGTAGAAACATGGAACATGATCTCATAGTCTTTGTACGTTGTGTACAGAGAATGGGTTCCAGTGGAGTCAGCTACAGTAAAAAAAGAGAGAGAGAGAATTGTAAGAATAGGAAAAAACAGCTCATTTAAGAGAGACATCTCAAAAGGGGGGTGGGGACAGAAAATGGTTTAGGATGAAAAGATCCTAGACAAGATCTGGTATAGGAGTCTTTATTCATTTTTTATACCTGATCCCCCTTTGGCAGTCTAGTGAGGCCTATGGATTCCTTCTTAGAAAAATATTTGTAAATGCATAGGTATCATAAAATATGGGCTTCCCGGGTGGGCTCAGTGGTAAAGAATCTGTCTGCCAGTGCAGCAGACATGGGTTCGATGCCTGAGTGGGAAAGATTCCCTGGAGAAGGAAATGGCAACACACCCCAATATTCTTGCTGGCAAAATTCCATGGACAGGGGAGCCTGGTGGGCTACTACTGTCCACAGGGTCACAGAAGAGTTGGACACAACTTAGCAACTAAACAACAACAACAAAGAAAAAATATATAAATTTCAACAGAAATCATTTCTGTAACAAGTTTTAGCAGTAAGTCTAATAAATACTGTAATTTTGACCTAGTGAAGTGCATAAGCAGTATCTTGAGATACCTCCAACAACAATATGGTATGAAAATACCTATACTTGTGATTGGTAAAAATTACAGGTGGAGCCTATACTGCTGTGATTTGTTGCCTAGATTCATAATTGAAGGTAATGCTAAATTTCAACTAGAGATCAGTGAAAATAAATGTAAAATTATTTCTCACCCAAGTTCACAGACCCCTGAATTCTGCCCACAAACTTCAAGTTCGGGACCTCTTTTCCAATACTCTTGACTCCAGCAGGAGAACCATTGTTTTGCTCTTAACAAATAGATGGAAACTTAACAAGATGATAACACTGCGTAACAAAGGTTTTATAGTGATGTCTAATAGTTTAAGACTGCGTGTGTCCGTGCTCACTTTCCTTATGATAAAAAAACAACCCTGACCTCCTTGACTGTTATCAAATCAATGCATCTGTAAACACTTGGAAACCAAAGAGAATTATTAACTGTCCAGTTGAAGGGAAATCTCTTTAGCCTTAAAGGACCTGGACTTACAGGCAAAATGAACGGAAGTGCGTTCATTCTAGGTAAACTCAGTCCTCCATCAACCATGTTGTTGAGGAGCATTTTAGAGAATGATGCATTAAGTCAAAGCCTCTGGCATGTACCATAAAGCAGCAGTTCTCAAACTGGAGTGTACCTGGAGTCACCTGGGGTGCTGCTTAAAAGGCAGCCTCCCATCCCCCATGCCCAGAAATACTACTCTGTAGGTGTGGGGCCGGGCAGAATGATCTATTTTAATAAATACCCTTAGGGGACTTTAACACTGTAGCTGCACCGTCCTTAGGCACTGTTCCAAGAATAGACCACAACAGCAGTTTGCAGAGATTTGCTAAGATATTCTAGAGCCCTGAGTTTCAACCTTGAGCTTCTTAGAGGATCTTAATTTTGAAGAGGGCATAAAATGCCAACAGTTTTAAAATCAAGATAAATGTAGAATAAAGCAAGGACTACTTTTGAAAAACTGCAAAAATAGGTACCAGAACGTAACTCCCCAAGAAAAACATCTTCTAAGTGTTAATGACCACTACCACAAAAAACTATAAATTAACTACAATAAATCACTGACCAACTTAAGACAGGTCTTGAGTATGAAGAAGGTATCCATTGTTAAAGACTCTTGATACAAATAGCTCCAGAAGTGATAGGCACAGTTTACAACTTTCAAGTCAATGTGTCAACCTGATGAATACTTATGTGTGTCTCAAGTCAATTTTAAGCAAAATTAATGAACTAAACAAAGATTTTTTTATTACATTTTGTTTTATATGTCTTTCTAATTCTAAAGACATAAAAGAAGAGTGAAGATGACCCTGAAGATAACTTGTTTCCTATTTATTGTCCTTTCTCTCTTTCCTACACTTGCTGCATTTTATACAACAGATGCTATATGACCAGTCTTCTTCTGGGGAGCTTTGAAAATCCCAGCCTTGCTGATAATTTTAAACAGTTTGGAAGCCGTTTCAAAACTTTTAGTGATGGAAACTAGGGTCAAAACAATGAAATTTTCTTCTCTGAGAAGAAAGGAATTCCAAAATCTTGAAATTACTACATACACAACAGGATTGCTAAACTTTTATCAGAGAAAATGGAAATGAAGGTTTGTTATATTCTCTGAAGAATAAGGCTTCGGAATTAAACAGAATGAAAAGGAAAGAAAATCACAGAAGATGATCATTGCAACAAAAATCTCTTTTCCTCTGGTTGAAAAGAATATGTACTGAGTAATTTCTAAAGGGAAAATATGCTTACAGAGAGGGATAAAAAGAAGATAACGCTCCTTCATATGTGTATGGAACTTTAAAAGTTAAAAAATAAATTCAGGCATCTTATAGGTCATCTTGATAATCACGTGATTTGCCTCCAAATTATACTACCAGTGACTGGTGTGTATCCACTAATAAGGTCAGCCCTCTACACTAAGTCGTAGAAAGTAAAATTTCTAATATTCAAACTTGATGATAAGAAGGCACTGAGTAATTGAGGAATGATAAGAATATTCCTTTCAGCTGCTTTGAAAAGGTGTAGATAAGTGAGACTATCCTACAATAGGCACTTCTATTTAAAGATGGTATGTATAGGTTAATAAGTTTGTAGAAGCAGTTTCAGATATGGTTAATGTCATATTCATTCTTGACTTCTCTCTGTGAAAGTCTTTTGCTTTAAGGGGGATAAAACTTGGATGATAAAGGGGGATGTGTACAAATCTGAATCAGGAAAAAGTAATTCGACTTTTACATACTCACTTCCTGGTCACCAACGGATCTGAGTTGAGAAAAGCTAGATAAAGGAAAACAAGCCTAAGGAATTTGATTTTGTGCAAGTTCCTAGTTTTAAAATATTTATGACTACAAGGAGAAAATCAGTCTCATGAACTAAACGCAGGCAGACTAAGAAAGTCAACGGAATGAAGAAAGCTTAAGCTCACTTTGTGAAGGTCCTCGCCCCCGTAGAACACAAAAAATGCACAAGACGAAATCCCAGACAGGCAGTGGGACTGAGCATCATCCATAGTTTGAAATACCAATAGAATAACCATCAGCTGGCTGCTAAGGACCATCCATTTAAAGACGCCAGCTCTCCCTAGTACGTAAGCTTGCCTCAGGGTTTGGGGATGCAGAGGTCAATGCATGGCAGGAGCACAGTCGGGAACAAGTATTGACGCCTGGAACACCGGCACGCATTTTAGATGAGACATGCATCTGCCCGTCACTACTATTTCATCTCCTCAGGAAGTATTTGGGAAAAGCAAGAATCCCATCTGCTCTGGCATCTATCATATTTACTTGCATTTTCTTCAGTGTATCTTTAACCCTCATCAGGAGGTGGCCTACTTCACTGAGGACGGAATAGTCTGTAATACCACCCTTTGCCGTGACAGGAGAATTCACACTGTGTTAGTTCAACGAATGGGCATGTGTGCACGTGTACCTGCCTGGAACCGAAGGCTTCTTAAAACCACTAACATCCTGTGAGAAAAGGATAAGCAATGATGTGAGGTGGGTACTTAAGGAATCAGTCTGTTTTCTACATACAGAGCACTTTGCAAAATACCTGCAATTATCTGGATTCCAACTTGGAAGTAAGATGATCTGAATTCTAACACCTCCAGCATCATTTGCTAAATAACCACAGACAAGTCACTTTACTTCTCTGCCCCTCAATATTCTCACTGTTGTGAGGATTGAGTGAAACAATGCCTATGAAAGTAGTAGCCCATAAAAGATGCTTAAGAAACACGCTGATTGGAATTTAGAATTTTCTGCAGTTGAGATAAAAAGTATAGCTGCCTTAAACGGGGCCTTTTACATATTTCAATTTCTTGGCCAACTGTGTCTCAGTAACACTCAAGAGAAAAACTTGATACTATAACACAGTTCAAAGTTTAAGGAGGGAAAAAAACTTTCCTTCATTCATCAGTCTCTACAACTCCAAAGGGTCCTTTAAATGTGCAAAGCATTTAAATAATGCCAGTTTTATTCTCTTATTTATCAAAGGTTAAATATCGGAAATATAGGATTTATTTTCTTTATGAAAAGTCTTACATCTACTCTAAGACCCTGAAACTCAGTGATCATTATAACATTGCTGAAAAATGGGGGAAGCAACACGTATTCACTAAAATTGTGGCAAATGAATGAAGGCAGAGCTCTGAAGGAAGGCTTTTCAAGAGTTTCCATGTCTCTGCACGCTGACTTGACAATCGCACCTTATTCAGGAAATAATTTCCCAATAATAGTCCACACACACAGCTTAAAATGAGGGTGGCCTCCAGCTTTCAAATGACAAACTGCTTGGCAGGAAGCTTATTTCTGTACTTACTGTAGTGGGAGGGGATGGCAATTATCTAGAGGTTATGCCATCCAAATAAGCAAACAAAAAAGGAGAAAAAAAATTCACTCTGGAAAGATTTTTCACTGCAGAACTGTTCCAACCCCTGACACAAATGTAGCTTGCTTGCTGGAAGCCCCTATTTATGAAATGGGAAACTGCGACTTTGTACAGAAAATTGGGAAGAAGAAGAAATGGTTCAACAGTTTCACCAAACCTGCCTTTCCTGAGCCTCTCTTTCTTTTACCAAAACACTAAAATCTGAATACGTGACAAGTGGAGCTATCTCTTTAGATTGCTTGAATAATTTTAGCCCAAGGGCTCAAGAGAGGGGATGACACTGCCACAAAGCACAGCTCTGGGCTTCACTGTGCTTAATTCTACTTTTATGCTTCTCTGAATACATCACTAACCATAACACTAGGATATGGCCTTCCCCCTTAATACTTAACCTCAGGCACCACAGTTAATCCAAAGAAGTCTAATCTGTAAAATGGGGATGACTGACTGGCATCTAGCAGAGTTTGTGGAGATTAAATGAGATGACATATAGAAAGTATCTAGGACTTTTGCTTCTGGCCATAACAGCCCTTGGTATAGGACCTGCTCTCCTATTGTAAATAAATAGAAAAATAAACAAAATATCTGAAACAACTTTTTCCCCCCAACACATCTTACAATAGGCAGCACTGGATAGTGATCTTGGAGGAAGAAGTATCAAAGGAGATGAGCCTTATGATCTTACCCAGCTTTCTACCAGAAGGTACTTTCAAAACAATCACACAGAGTAGGGATTTGGAGAGAGAAGCCAAAACATGCTGGAGGTCTGGAGGGCTGAGGTGTGGCTGATATTTGCTGGGCACAATACTGAAGAGGAGGAAACTACACAGAGAAAGACGCCCAGAAGTCTGCACAGGGGTTCCCGTGAGTCTTGGGCTGAATATTAAGCTGCATAGGCACAGAGTGGGGTTCCAAAACCCAGGGAAAGAAAAAATGTCAGGGCGCATCATGGTATACCATGGTGGCCATAGTTAATAACACTATACAGAATAGCTGAAAGTTGCTAAGAGAGTAGATCTTAAAAGTTTTCATCACAACAAAAACAAAAACAAAAACACTAGGTATGGTGACATATAACTAGACTCACTATGATGATCCTTTTGGAATATACAAAAACACGGACTCATTATGTTGTATACCCGAAGCTAATATAACGTTGTATGGCAATTGTACCTCAATTTCAAACAAAGAAAGAAAAGAGAAGCTAAACGACCAGAGAATTGTCAGCCAAACAATTCTCACAGCTCACACAGGGCTGGAAGATGCTGAAGTTTGGACCAGCCAGAGTAGACATACTTTGCTGAGTATGCTGGTATTCAGGTGCAAGAAAGTGATGCCTTAGTAAGAGCAGTCAATTAACCAGAGTATAGACTACTCACAAACTGGAGTCAAGACTGCTGGGAGAAATGTCAGCAATCGCAGATAGGCACATAATACCACTCTAATGGCACAGAGTGAAGCGGTACTAAAGAGCCTGAATATTCACCTCATACCTGCTGTGTAGAGCTGACTGGCTGGGAAAGACCCTGATGCTGAGAAAGATGACGACCAAAGGAGAAGGGGGTGGTAGAGGATGAGATGGTTGGAGGCCATATCTTACTCAGTGAACATGAGTTTGAGCAAACTCCAGGAGACAGTGAAGGACCAGGAAGCCTGGTGTGTTGCCAAGAGTCAGACACAACTTAGTAACTGAACAACAACAACTACTACTACTCTTTTTTTTTAAACTATGCTTTAAAAACGGAGAAGGCAATGGCACCCCACTCCAGTACTCTTGCCTGGAAAATCCCATGGACAGAGGAGCCTGGTGGGCTGCCGTCCATGGGGTCGCACAGAGTCGGACACGACTGAAGCGACTTAGCAGCAGCATGCTTTAAAAAAGCGTAAGAACAAATAAAGATCAAACTGTTTGATCTTCATAAAGGTCAAACTGTTCTGTAACTAACTTAATTGCCTACCAAAATAAAACAACACTATTTAAAGAAAAGGACAAAATCCAGCTCCTCAATGATGAAACATTCACAATATCCAGCATCCAATCAAAAATAACCAGACATACGAAGAAATAAAATGTAACTCAAAAGCATGAGAAAATCTGTTAAAAGGAGACCCCAAATGACAGAGATGATGGAACTAGCATGCAAATAGTTTGAAACAGCTATTATAAATATATTCAAGGCTTTAAAGGACATGAACCTAATGAGAAGAATATGGAAAATATAAGATTACTCCAAAAAAAGGGGGGAGGGCAGAGAAAAGAAAAAAAAAAAGAGAGAGAAAGCCCAAATGCAACTTCTGGACTTGAAAATCATAACATCTAAAATAAAAATTTCACTAGATTGACTAACAGCAGATTAAGAAACACTAGAAGAAAAGAAAACATAGCAAACTTGAAAACATTAACAGGAATTTCCCAAATATAAGCACGGGGGGCAGGGGAGGGGGAAATGTTAAAAATTAAATCACAACTAGCAAGTGACTTAATATATATAGAATTGGAGATTCAGAAGATGAGGTGCACAGAAATAAAATGAGCTTGGCAAACAATGTTTGCACTTGATTAAGACTACAAATCCACAGATCCAAGTGACAACTACACTGTCACATAGAGAGGGAGAGATCCTTTAGGAACACACGTTCTGGAAAGCATTTTCTCTTTTTTAGCATTATATTGAAAGAGTTTAACACAATTTAAGATTAGGTAAGATGTGGTGAGATCATCTCACAGCACACCAAACAAAGTCTCATCTCTGGGTGTGTCCTGGCCAGCAGAAGGCTGCTGGGGTGTGCAGGGGCTGGTCGATCCCTGTCTTTTGGTCTATTATTTAATACCCCCTTCAGTTATGATGCTAACAGTCCTTCTCAGCTGGGAGTAAGATAAATATGCATACTGTCTTCTTCAAGCTTTAGAGTGGAAACACTTTCTTACTTTTCAATGACTTTAGGAAATGACCCTCTGAAAGGACAGAAAAGGAAACTATGAATGCTCCTTTTCAGGAGCTATGCCTCAGAAGGTTACCGGGAGCCATAAAGGAGAGTAGCTCAGTGAAAAGGAATCTGTCCTTGACTAATGTATTGCATAACTATAAAATGTGTCATTACAGGCAGTTTACTAATCAAGGTCTTTGCAGTTATTGGGGCAAAATGTGCAAAGTGCTTATTTTGTTTATTCCACTCCCTTACATGATGCCACGTTGCTTTGGAATGGCCCTGCTATCTACATTTCTCATATTGCCCTTTCATCAAGAGGTGGCTAGGAACGTGTAAATACACAAATAATAAATGGACTCAATGGACATGAGTTTGAGCAAAATCCAGGAGATAGTGAAGGACCAGGAAATGATAAATAATCTTACCAACTCCGATTCTGACCATTCATTAATAGCTCTTTGTGGTAATTATAATTTACATAGCACAACAAACTGGGACAATGTGAATGAATTACAGAGTAAATGTCAGAATATCTTGATAGAAAGAATTTAAGGGCATATTGAGATTTAATGTTTTCTGCAGTCGCAAGCAGAGTATGGAACGTTAAAATAATATTTAAGAGTCTAGGCTATTTATGGTTTTTCACAGGCTCTCTTGCATGTCGTTTCCAAGTTGGCAACAGCAAAACCATGGCAACAGGAAATTCTTCCCTGCAGTGGAGTTTATGAATGCTTTTCTGTTTTCATGACTCGACTCCTTATTTAATTTCCTGTACAGAAAATCAGAGTGATTACTACAGACTGCAATACAGATGTGCTAATCCAAAGACCCTCTCAAAGAAAAACAGGTCACAGGTGTCTATGGATGGATATTGAGATAAAATTTAAAATTTGCTTCCACATAGACACACAGCAGAAGTCAACATACTCTAGATACTTGAGAACCTCTTTTATTAACCACCTGGGAAAAGGGAATGGACAAACCTCTATATTCATGAGCTGTCGATAAACAGACTGCTGCACTAGTGTGATTTTAATCAACACATTTTATGAGCCAAACTAATACCAAAGCTAAGAAGCCTGTTTGCTTAAAGATTAAGTTAGACTATGAACAGTAAAAAACAGAAAATAAACAAAAACATCTCAAGACAGTAAAATATAGAAGTGATTAAGAAAACCCTACAATGGCTGACTACACAGATATGGACAAGGATTATGAAATGAGTTAATGAAAGTCAAGACTTCTGGGGCTTAGGATCAGATGGTTGTTAAGCTGCAGGAGTTTTTAGTCACTCTAACGTTCAGCTAAATACAGTGAAGCTTATGTAACACTATCCAGGAGGAATTCTGCACCATCTCCATCCATTGCTTCCTACCTTCCACACTTCTGATAACACTACTTTTTTTTTACACTCCAATCCTAAATGCTTTGATTATGGTCTTCAATTGTCTTAAAGCCAATCGTCCGAGACTGGCTTCCTCTCCCCCATCATCAGCAGTATTCTACAGTTAGTGGCAGTGCTGTTTTACGGGTAACTTAGCAGGCGAACATCAACACGGCAGGAGGACAACAAGCCTGGTAGGAGGGTATAAGTATTTCTTACTTTTGGTGTCAAGCTGCGCACGATACTTCTCAAATCCTTTGAGCCGAACGCGTTCTCCCAACAGCTGGAGGAATTCCTCAAAGGCTGGGCCGGCTGATTCATTGTTGTACATCTCTTCTTCCGTGCTCTGTCCAGCTTTGCAGTACATGATGCCTACTTTCTGCTGATAGTTCAGCTGTGAAGGCAGGTGATACAATGCATATAAATATAGGCAGATCCACTCTGCCCACTTAAATGCTAGTAAGTCCTGTAGGGCACATGCCCATCAAGTAGCTAACCTCTTTCTTCTCTTGAAATCCTTCTGCTTTTGTTCTTCCCCTTTTAAAAAAAAGGAGGTCTTATGAATTTAAAAGTAAAGGTCTATTTTACAAAAGATGCCTTTGGAAAAAAAAAAACCCTTGTTTTACAACACTGTTAGTTTCATGTGTATAGCAAAGTGATTCAGTTATACACACACATGCACACACATTCTTTTTTAGGTTCCTTTCCCCCACAGGTTATTACAAAACATCGGGTTCACTGTGCTATACAGTAGGTCCTCCTTGCTTATCTGTTTTATATGGTCCTGTGTCTATGTTAATCCCAAACTCCTGCATTCATCCCTCCTCTGCTTCCCTCTTTGGTCACCATAAATTTACCAAACAAACTTTGGTAAATAAACAACCAAGTTTATTTTCTATGTCTGTGGGTTTATTTCTTTTACAAAAATATACTTTAAACTGTTTTGCACTAAAAGCCCATTAAAGTTCTTTAAAAATTTTGGGAGGTAAAATTGGAAAAGATTTATCTCCCAAGGCCATTTTTCCAATACACCTAGTTATAAACCTTGGTTATACCTTTGTGACAGCATGAGCATCACAACCCTGTACTTTTCAAATTATTTTTCTAAACGATGAGTCTCTACATAGAAACTTTAAAAGGGGCCTCTTATGGCAAATCACAATGAAAACAAAGCATTCAAGAAATTTAAATGTAACATTAATCAAAACATTTATTCATCATTGAAAAGTTTAGTCATCCTATAAACAAATTTTAAAGTTGTATTAGTCATTTAAGAAATGAATTTTTATATTAAAATTTAGACATTTAATTCTCCAGCGAAATCAGGGTAATCCATATTTGTGAAGCCTATTTACAGACTAGTACTGCAACAACTGTTATCAATAAATTTTTATCTCATAAAAGGAAAGGGGGAAAAGGCAAAATTTTAATAGCTCACATTTATTGAATAGCCACTATCTGCCAATCACCGTTTAGTGATTAAATTACCTTAGCTTTCCTCACAAAAGCCTGCAAATATTACCCCATATGACCAACAGGCAAAGAGAAGTTCAGAAAAGGGAACAGTAAGAGACACACAAGATCATAAACTGTCAACCCTATGATTTGGCTCTACTTAATATAACCAGGATTCAATCAGGCTTGTTTTGCTGTATTTCTATCACTCCAACATACGTCCACAGCTCCGTATTTCCAATTCCATAGTTGAAAGGTATAAACCAAACTTAAGCAAACATATCTGGCAGCAAAACTTCCTATGAGCTGACAGTGAATGCTGTTTAACTTATTCCTTTCTGTGAATATTCATATCTTTGGAAATATTAACGTGTTTGATGGTGGGGTGCTGCCCCAGATTCCACTGGAACTTGCTCTAAGTGCAAGCATTTTATTACCCTTCTAAATCTGGACCTTTCTGAATTCTGAAACGTATCTGCTCCTATTGTTTTACACAGAGGACTGTGAACCTAAACAATTCTTTTCAACTTTCTAAATCAAATGGTTCAGAATGGTGGTTAACTAGAAAATGTTATCAGGGAACTCCTGCTTGCTTTAGCCTCTTCTCACTAACTAGTTGACAAGGAAGGTTCAGAAGCTTTTACATGACCCGTGGACATGAGCGCTGCTTAGGAGTTCTGTAATTGCGCAGAATTGACTCTCCTCTGCCTACTCCAGTAAGTGCAGGGCAAAGTTCCAGATCTGAAACTTCCAAGTAACTGTGTCTACCAATGTTGGAATTTTTAAAAAGTAGCCTACAACCTTGCATTATTGCTGCTTCGTTTTAATTATTAACAGAAACACTTTTAGGATTTAGTTCATTTTTTTGGTATGCCACATGCAGTTAAAAAAAGAAGAAAAGAAGAGTAAAACCTGCCACATGCCAGTGGTAGCTGGGCTCCTTCAAAGGTCTGAATGTGACTAACAGAGGGGAACTCCCACAGGTGGAGCCTTCATCTTGGCTTTCAAATTAAGCTGAGTATCCTATTAAGTCTCAACAAATAAAAAAGTAGCAGTAGGCTCTATGTCTGTTACAAAACAAGTCCTTAACAGCCAGCTCCTTACTCTCTCCCTGCAGGGAGAGCTACCAAAGAAAGGAAGCAATCTGGAGAAAGGAAGGAGCTTGGAGTTATTTGCTATTTGGCTCTGTGCCTCCCAGATCAGCCTTCTCATGCAACAATGTAAAACTTGTTCAGTGGAAAGCATCTCAGTGACCCTGGATTTGTGGGTGGCTTTTTAAACTTCTTAATAAAGGTCTAGGATTTCACTGGGCAACATTCAAAAGGACTTATTTATTTATATATAAAAAAGAGCTCACTTTGGAGAGAAGATAAGCAAGGAAACTTCCCCAAAGCCACCGCAGGAGCAGAATGCAAGCACAATGAGCCAGTGTGCTGTCTTCTTTAGGTGGGTTTCTCATATTCCAGTGACTCCACCCACAGACAGAACAGACTGCTACTTGCTTGTTGTCAAAGGAAAGCTCCTTTAAAAGGATTTAGAAATTTGTTAGAATGTCAAATTTCCTCCAATTTGAAATGGTGCCGAATGTCAGTGCTCCATCCTTGAAGGTGTCACTGTAACTGTATCATTGGTTTCTGTTGCAATGGAATCAAGGTAGGTGTCATTCTCTGAACTCAGGTTCTGGGAATCCTTAGTTAGCAACCTTGTTCCCTGCCCAGAACATGAGTAGTTGTAAAGGAGGAGTTATATAAGTATAATAAGGAACATTTCAAGACAAAGAGCAACTGGAAATGGAGTTAGAGCTATGGTTTGGGGAGGGTTTGAATTGTTATGATGTTATATAAAACAGGATTTTTTTCAGACACAAACACATCTATGAATAGATAATACTTTCCTGCAACGATTAGAATAGTTATGATGATGCCAGAAGCCATCTTGGAAACAGGCTGGGTTTTCCAACTGTTTAGGATTTTGCTTTCAGATATTCATGGAGTCATGCTCTACAGTTCCACGCTTGCATATCAACTCCATATCAACTGTTTACATGGAGCACTGAGGGAAGTGTTTGGACTCTCAACAAGTGTTTGTACTGTAAAAAGCGATTATGGTCAATCCAACAGGACTAAGGTTCTGTTTGAGATGAAAGTGTCTTTCAACAGCCACCAAAAGTGATATGGGCTCCCACAGCTGGGAGCAACAGTATTCAGGGTTGCTCTCCTCCTCATAAAATAGGCACTTTAACACAGAATCATAGAAGCAGGTACAGCAAAATCTGGCTTATACAGCCCAGAGCTCCTGGAAAGATGCATGATATAGTCAGGGCCCTCCATCAATAGAAACAGGTTTGAACAACCAAGTTCTCAGAGACCTCCTAAGAAGCTCTGAACTTTCATGCCTTCTTCTTGACGTCACAACCAGAAGGCAGCACTGGGGGCCGCACAGATCGTGAGAAAACCCCCCATGTCTTCCTTTCTTACAAGACCTTTTAAAATTGTCTGCTTTAGTAGGGGGGGTTTAAAACTTTCCCTGTGAGCTGTCTCATCATCTAGCAGTTCTCAAAGTGTGGGCCTAGCAGTTCTCAAAGTGTGGGCCAGGAACCCTTGAGGGGCGCTTGAGCTTTGCTCTGGGGCAGTTAATTGGAAATAATCTGATCCTTTCCGTTTTTCCTTTTAAACTCACCGGTCTTATCAGAGTACTGTTTAATTTGAGGATAATCCTGTCCCATTATTGAGGCAAAGTCATTCTTTCACCCAGTGCCATGGGATCTATGAGGTTTTCCAGGCTGCCTGTTGAGAGCAGACGCTGTTCCCAGCCAGGCAGAGGTCTGAGGATTTGCCTCGCCCAGTCTTAGGGTGGTTCCTATCCTGGCCGCAAATACTTTCTTCAAATGCTCACATTTATTCTGGTGGCTCAGATGGTAAAGAAACTGTCTGCAGGGTGGGAGACCTCGGTTTGATCCCTGGGTCAGGAAGATCCCCTGGAGGAGGGCATGGCAACCCATGCCTGGAGAATCCCCATGGACAGAGGAGCCTGGCGCGCTACAGTCCATGGGGTCACAAAGTGTCGGACGTGACTGGGCGAGTAAAGCACCAGTATCCAGTTCAGCAAATCCTTATGTCCCTGGACTCACATCTCAGTCTTCACTCAGGGAGACCTCTGGGCTTCGACTGGGTGGCCCCTCCTGGCTGTGCAGCCTGGGAACTCAGGCCGAAAGCTGCTGCGATTTTTACTGTTCATTTGGTTCCCATTGTCCTTTGTTGCCTGCCTCCAACATCATAAAAACCACTGTTTCATTGGTTTGCCTAGTTTGTAAAAGTTGTTTCAGATGGGAAAGTAAATCTAGTTCTTCTCTTTTAATCTTGGCTGGAAATAGAAATCTGCCTCCATTTTCAAGTCATATAATTTCTGGACAGTAAACTGCATCTGTTTGAGGCATACGGTTTAATGATTTCTAACAAACCCACACTCAATCAAACAGAACATTTCTTTCACCCCAAGCCCCCTGGTTCCCATTTGCTGTATATGCCTGTATCAACTGACAGTCACTGCCTCAGACAATCACTGTTCTATTTTTTTCCCACTGTAAATTTGTCCGTCTGTATTTTTAAAGAGTATTTTTGCTAGGTAAAATTCCTAGTGAGAATTCTTTTTCAGCATTCTAGAAATGTGGCTTCTACCTTTTATGTTTTACAGCTCAGGAAATGGTTAATTTTAATCTGTCTTAATTCTTTGAATGTACCTTTTCCTCTGGCTATTTTTAGATTGTTCTCTTTTTCATTTAATTTCAGCAATTTTTACTACAGTGGACCTATATCTGACTTTCTTTGTGTCTACTCTGCTTACCATAGGCAGAGTTCCTTGACTCTGTCTTAACCTGTGTGTGTTTCATCAGTTTTGGAAACTTCTCTAGGGGTATTTCTTCAGACATTGAATATGTCTCGAAATACTGCTTTAATTTCTCTTCCTCTTTTCTGGGAATTCCATTACACATATGTATTCACTGTGGCCCACATGTCTTTCAGGCACTTTTCTGTATTTCTCATGTTTTCTTGTCTACATTATTCAATTAAATATTTTCCAGTAACTTCAATGCATCATTTTCCTCTTCTGTTGTGCCTAATGTGCTCTGTAAAACATTTGCTGTGATTTTTAACTTCTGGGGTTTTCTTTTTTCGCCCTCCAGTTCAAGAATTTCAATTTGATTTTTTAAAAAGCAAATCCGTTCTCTAGTGATCCTTGACCTCTGTTTTTTATTTCCGCAGGTCCCATGAAATCAATGAAAACTCTAAACAGTAGCCACCTAACTTTTAATCTGTACTTTGGCCACACTTTAGCCCCAAGCCTCTTACAAATCAGCAAATGCCCCAAGAAAAAATTGCTGCAGAATGACTTAATTTTGACGAACCCAAATTTCTCAATTATTTCTTTGCTAGACCAAGATTTTGATATTATATCTAAGAACGCTTCACTAACCCTTAGGTCACAGATTTTCTTCTATATTTTTGTCACAGATTTTTAAAGTTCTACATTTCAACCTATGATTCATTTAAATAAATTTCTGTATAATGTGTGAGGTTCAGGTCAAGTTCATTATTTTGTCTATGTAATTGTTTCAGCACCTTTGTTTGAAAAGCCTGCCTTTCTTCCACTGAATATTTTTATACCTTTGTCAAAAATCAGTTGGATATATTTGTGTGGGGCCGTTTTCGGTTTCTCTATTTCATTTTTTATTGAAGGACGATAAATGGTACTGTATTTTATTTTCCGTTTCCCCATGTTCATCAAGAGAGATCCAACTGATGTTTGTGAATTGATGCCGAGTCATACAACCGTGCTAGACACAGCCTGCAGTTCTAACATGTTTCGGTAGATTTCCCGGGGTTTTGTACACAAACTATCACGTTATCTGACATAGGCACACGTTCACGTTTATCCACATGCCCTTCCTTTATCCACATGCCTTCCTCTTCTCGCCTTATTGTTCTGACTAGACCTTCTAGCACTATGTTGAATAGCAATGGTGGCTGTATACATCTTTGCCTTTACCGTTAAGTCTTTAATCAACTATGATGTACGCTGCAGGGGTGTTTTGTTTTTTAATCCAGTTGAAGAAGTTCCTCTTATTTCAGTTTTTATTGTTTGTGGCCATTATGGCTTTTCTCATCCCAAGATCCCCAGCCAGTCTGCTTCCTTCTTTTCACCTTTCAGATCCACATTTCCTTTATATACAGTGGTTGTACTTAGGAAATGCATGTATTCCATGCTTCTAGAAGCAAAAGTCTAAATCTATTTTTTAAAAGCACTGATTACTCTTAGTGGGTAGACTTATCTGAGGCAAGTTATTCTGCCATTTGATATGAAGACCTTGCTCACTTTTCAAATCCTCATGATTCATATAGACAGCAGTTACTTTGGTTTATTCTTCATAAACATGATAACTGTTTTAACTACTTTCTAAAGATGTATCACTGTATTGTCCTCCAAAAGAATGACAAAGAGACTAGAAAAATTCAGTGTTGGGAGTGAAAAAAATGCTAATTAGAAACTTTATCCTCATTGGAATTTACTAACAAAAATCAAACTGCTTTTAAAAAATGACATATGGATACTGGGTAGAAAAATCATTTTTTTTTAAATCTGTCTGAAATGCTGTCAAAATTATTTCTATACATGTGCAGACTCTATTTTTATCTTTGGCATAATGTAAAGGGAACATTCTAGACACACATCTTGTATTCTATACACATATAAAGGAAATATTCAATACACACATTCTATATAAATATTCTGTAATGTTCTGTAAAAGTTCTCACAAAAATAGAAAGCTTCATACTGCTATTAAATTGATGATTTATATACTTGTATTGATATGATATTAAGATGAATTTCAATTATATAGGAATAGGCTCTTCATTGCAGCATTGTTTGTAACAGTAAGACTGGAATCCATCTAAATGTCTATTAATAGAGAAAGTGATTAGATAAACTTTCTAAAGCAACTAAACCGAATATTATGCAGCCATAAAAACAATGGGAAAACTTCCTGTGTACTGACATGGAAAGATCTTCAAAATATATTATTACTAAGTAAAAATGGAAATGCGTATAGCATGTTATATTTTGTATAAGAAAAAGGGAAATAAGACTACATATGCATTTTTGGTGTATCTGTATAAAGAAACATCAGAATACATAAGAAACTTAATAAAAGTGGAAACCAGAGGGGAGAAGAGAGCTGAGAGATAGGAACAGGGTAGAAATGGGATCCTTCAATGTAAACACTTTGATTTTTGGCTCATGTGAAGGTATTATTAATAGCGAAACTAGCTTTTTATTTTAAAGCTGAATTTAAAGCGCAATTCAGTTTAAAATCAAGAAGACTGAAATGTCTACAATCAGTTCCTCAAGTCTTTTTGGATTGTGAACCAAAGAGTCCTTACTGCAGGTCTTAGCCATGCTGAGTTCCTTCACTATAAACTATAGTCCTACTAAGCCAAACGTCTTCCAAACACGACTGCTTTCAGTCATATTAATCATAAACCTTACCTCTAGAAAGGACTCCATTCAGTCACCCACCTATCAGCCTCAGCCAGGCAAATAGCATGGATGAACCCATGCAGAGTAATCATTACTTGTGTGCAGACAGGAGAAAGAGACCAATGCCACGG
The DNA here is from genome assembly GCA_006410675.1 of Oreotragus oreotragus. Lineage (NCBI taxonomy): Eukaryota > Metazoa > Chordata > Mammalia > Artiodactyla > Bovidae > Oreotragus > Oreotragus oreotragus. The sequence continues at coordinate 598,310 of SJYX01008948.1, forward strand.
GCTTCTTTCCCTGATCTAATGACTGTCACGTATATTTCTTCCTGATAATGTACATATGGAACCAATCTGGTGGCCTTCTGAACTTTACACATGCATTAACTGATATAATCTAGAAGAAGATCAAAATTTCAGGAGTGTTAGTTATTTTGCCAAAGCTTCATTCATAGACAATGTTGTTTTCCCTACGGCTCCAGATGCCTGAATCAAAGAGAGAAGTGGCTGGTCAAACTCATTTATCATCAATAAAATAATGCACCAGGGCAATGAACAGGCTAAGTCAGCAAAGAATTTCATTTATTCCCTAAATCAAAAGAACAGCACTATTCATTATCAAATAAAGATTGCTTTTTTTCTTATATCTATTCTTGAGATGTATATTGCAGACCTAATTAGATATGATTATTTTACCCCTTTAACTTCAATAATTTGAAGGGCAACATTTTAAAGAACAGAGAATCCAATAAATGTTTTCATTTCTTTGTATTTTCAATAAGTATCTAGAAAAACAATGGAGATATTGATTTAGATAAAATCACTACTATGTACATGAAACTTGACATTTCCTAATGAAAACAGGTCTTCCAATTTTCTCTACTGCAGACTGGCAATTTTACTTTAAGTTCTATTCTGATCTTGGGTTTTGCATGTTATACTTAATATTAGGCTCTGCAGCTGGTAGCAATAAAACCTGGAGCCGTATTTCCAGTTTCTTCTCCTACTCAAGGGGAGAGAATGGGAAGATGGGGTGTAGGATGTATTGGGTAAGAAAGCAGACGCTGGAGTCTGAAATGCTTGGATTTAAGACCTGCCTCCAGCATATCCTAACTGTGATCTGGGGGGTCCTTTACCCTCTTTGTGCCTCGGTACTCTTGTCAGCAAAGCAAGAATAACAGCATCTATATCAAAGGATTCTAAGGATTAATTAAAATAACTCATGTAAACTGCTTCACAGTTCCTGGCTTAGTCACTGCTTAATTAAAAAAATATCTATTTTTATAAATGCCTGACACTCCTGCTCAGCGGGACTGCTCGCCATCCCATACCCACATCCCAAGTGCCTATCCTGCTGTGCTTTGTTCTCATTGTTCTGAGTCTAGACCACCACATCGCTTATTTTCTGGACTGATGAAAGGTCCATTTCATCCTGACCCATCTGATTAATCGTGACTTGGCCCCACTGGCTTGTTTGTTAGTAGTTCTGTTATTACACTCATTATATTAAACCCACCTTTTATTAAAGCAGTTTATGACTTTGTTTCCTTCATAGGTGAAGACTGGACTTACTAGCATACAGTATTTATTAATAAAAATCTGCAAAGAGTGGTGACTGAACATTTACTGGATTTGAAAAGTTATGCTTTTTACTTATGAAAGTAAGCACGATATATTAAGCACGATATATTATACTATCTATAACAGCAAGACGCTTATAAAGATGAAATGAGATAAAGCATGTAAACAGCTACTAACGAGTTGTTATTTTATCATCATTCAGTGTTCACCACGTGCCTGGCATTGCATTAAGTGCTCTACACGTGTGATATCCTTGAAACAGGGCCTGCAATAATGATCTTTCACTTTCTTTTCACTTTCACTGCTGGCAGAATGATCTTTTCACTCCACTGCACAGAGTAGGTGTTTTTTAATGACCGATGAAGAAAAACAGCACGGATAAGGCAAGTCTAAAAGTAACTGAATCACCCGTATTATTAAAAAGTTGGCAATATATAGTGAAATTCCTAATACTTCACAGTGTAGTTTGGAAGATCAAAATAATTTGATACATGCAAAAAGTAAAAGTGAAAGTGTCAGTAGCTCAGTCATGTCTGACTCTGCAACACCACGGACTATAGCTTGCCAGGCTCCTCTGTTCATGGAATTCTTCAGGCAAGAACACTGGGGTTGATTGCCATTCCCCTCTCCAGGGAATCTTTCTGACCCAGGGATCAAACCCAGGTCTCCCACTTTGCAGGCAGATTCTTTACCATCTGAGCCAGAGAAGAAAACTTACAAATCTTAAAAGCCAAAGTTAGTACCATGCAAATGCATATCCAGCATTCAGAACTCCTAAGTACTGCCTCTGAAAGCCTCACTCCTCTCAAGTGTAAAAGGCCAGTAACTGGAACCTACCATCCAGGGGTGCCGTGAGGGTTAAAGAAGATGATGCTGGTAAAGAGCTTAGAACAGTGTAATAACTAAACATATATACTTATCTAAAGTGTCTTCATCATAAGAGATGCTCTCAAATTATCTCATAAGTGAAGATCCAGGATCATGATGGGAAACTAAATCCAGAGTTAGTTCAAATTTGATAAGTCACAAGCTGTTCTAAATTCATGACAATGTGCAACCACTGGCAGGTTACTTCATCTTTTGATTGCCCTTTAGAGGATAACGGAAATGGACATCAATCAATGGTGAAAGGCCCAGGAAGTCGTGAGGAAGGTGAATGTGAAAGCACGGGTAAGCCACAAAGCACGTGATCATTTCCTAAAGCTTGGGGAATTACAACGTCAACTTCAGCTCCCACATAAATATCAGAGTCTAGTCAAATGAGAAACAAATTTTTGTATTTTTGTGAAATGCCATCTTTTATATCATATAGGTATAACTTACATCTGTTCTTTTGTTCATTTTAGGTTTTAAAAATGGTAAATCAAAAAAAAAGTACCAAAGATCTGAAAGGCAAAATGCCACAATATAGCAAGCAAATAGTGTTTTCTTTATCTGAGAATAATTATGTGAGCTGTTAAAGTAGAAAAGATTTTAAAGGAATTATTTAAATAAAATGTAAAGGGAGATGTAGAGGCTCCTTTCGTTGAGTTCAGTTTTTTTGTGCTAAGTTGCTTCAGTCATCGTCTCCAGTCCATGGGGTCGCAAAGAGTTGGACACATCTGAGCGGCTAACACACAATTCAAACTATGAATCTCTTAAAATGTAAGGCTGTACAAAGCATGAAATTTCAAAAAATGATGACACAGATGGAAACTAACAACATTTTGCAGTGATTCAAATGCATTATAAGCACCTAGAGGCATTCCTTTTTTCAAAATCTGTTATCTGTAAAGTCACCAGAATAATCAATTTCTCAAAAGGATTCCAAGGCATTAATAAAATTTCCTTACCAAAAATACAACTTCCCAGACTAAGCCCCTAAGTATGTGTGTCCTCTGTCTTTTATCAGTGTAATCCTGGGCTTTAAATGCTATGAATACATAAAGAGAAAGAGAGGCCAAGTAGTGGTATCTCTTAGTTCAGATACAGCGCTGCTCACACAGAATAGCAGGTTTAAAATTTCCAGATTCTACTGCCTAGTCAAATTTCCAACATAAAATTAGGGAGACTTATCTAGACTGCCAAACTGTAGTTTCACTGAGAAAGCATTATAGAAAACATTTAATACATATGATCATCAAAGATCATTTATGAAAGATAGTGAAAGTGAAGTCGCTCAGTCGTGTCCGACTCTTGGCAACCCCATGGACTGTAGCCTACCAGGCTCCTCTGTCCATGGGATTTTCCAGGCAATAGTGCTGGAGTGGATTGCCATTTCCTTCTCCAGGGGATCTTCCCAACCCAGGGATCGAACCTGGGTCTCCTGCATTGCAGGCAGACACTTTACCGTCTGAGCCACCAGGGAAGTCCTATAATTTATGAAGGAAGGAATAAACAGTTTAATATCCCCCAAGATGAGGGCAGGAGGAGAAGGGGTCGGCAGAGGATGAGATGGCTGGATGGCATCACTGCCTTACGGACATGAGTTTGAGCAAACTGGGAGACAGTGAAGGACAGGGAAGCCGGATTGCTGCAGTCCACGGGGTGGCAAAAAGTCGGAATGACTTACTAGCGACCGAGCGACAAAAACAAAAGCAAGAAGCCCATCATTTCAGAATAACGGGCAGTTTTGTGAATTAAATGAATGTTCCTTTAAGCTAAATTCATTACAGTGCTTTCATCTTTCTTTGTGGAAGTGAAAGCTGCTCAGCTGTGTCCGACTCTTTGTGACCCCACGGACTAGATAGTTCATGGAATTCTCTAGGCCAGAATACTCTAGTGGGTAGCCTTTTCCTTCTTCAGGGGATCTTCCCAAACCAGGGATCAAACCCAGGTCTCCCACACTGCAGATGGGTTCTTCACCAGCTGAGCCGCAAGGGAAGCCCACGAATACCGGAGTGGGTAGCCTATCTCTTCTCCAGTGGATCTTTCTGACCCAGGAACCGAACCGGGGTCTCCTGCATTACAGGTAGATTCTTTACCAACTGAGCTATCAGGGAAGTCCTGTGGATGGAACCATAAAGCATTTATCACAGAGCAGCACTACCTGTGGTCTAATATTTTGTAAAGACTAAGAGAGGCATGAAACATGCCAGGGATCCCATAAAATATCTATACTTGGGGCAATCATTTTTTAAGTAAAACCTAGGGTGAAAAGGAAAAAAATTCATCCTTTACACAAAATAATCTGTTTAATATGTTGAAATTAGAATGTTCAGTATATGATTATACTGTACATGTGCATGCTAAGTAGCTTTAGTCATATGTGACTCTTTGTGACCCCATGGACTGCAGCCCACCAGGCTCTTCTGTCCATGGGATTCTCTAGGCAAGAGTACTGGAGTGGGTTGCAATGCCCTCTTCCAGGGGATCTTCCGAATCCAGGGGATTGAACCTGTGCCTTTTGTGTCTCCTCCATTTGCAGCCAGGTTCTTTACCATTAGCACCACTGGGAAGCCCCCAAATCTCACCCTTGTATTATCAATGTCTAAACGTTGTTTCCCTTTAACCTGTAAAATTGAATCTAATCGTCATTTTTCTACTCTTCCTTTTTTAGAATAAATGCTCAAAATATTTATTGGAACACAGCACCCAAAATAGTTAAATTTATGTATCAGTAGTCTTCTGAAAGTGTTAGTCACTCAGTTGTGTTCACCTCTTTGCGACTCCATGGACTATAGCCTGCCAGGCTCCTCTATCCATGGAATTTTCCAGGCAAGTGTACTGGAGTGGGTAGCCATTCCCCTCTCCAGAGGATCTTCCTGACCCACAGACTGAAGCCGGGTCTCCTACATTACAGGCAGACTCTTTACTATCTGAGCCACCAGGAAGACCCAGGCATTCAAAGTGCTCAAATTTACATGTTATAAATATGGATACTCACAGTCTACTTGAAATATACATATGGAATAGACATTAGCTGTGCTTAAGAGGAATGAACAAAAGGAGCAATGATTAGAAAAGTTACATCTAATATCTAATAATATGTTCCTATCGGCTGAGTTAAAAGACTGAATCATACCTTTCAACTGTTACTTTGCACTATAATTCATTTTAATAAAATTCAAATTTTTGCCTAATTAAGAAAATTCTATCAAAATTTGTTCATAGAATAGAATTCAATAACTGGAACAATTTTATTTTTGGAAGACTCTTAAAATAAAATGCAGTGGAATCACCACTCAGTCAAGACGCATTATGGCTAAAATATTCAAAGAAAGAGTTAAAATAAGAGTATATAAATACAACATCTAACAAAACTAGCACATATGCTCAAATGATTCCAACTAGAATGTGGATACACTCTCCAGTTAGCGGATTACAGTTTTGCATTCTCTACCCTTCTGTCCCCGCTATATGAATTATCCTATCACTCATTTGTATCTGGATCAATGACCTCACATTAAGGGTTAGGAAGTATGGAGGTGAGAAAATCTTGTGTCTTTTCATTTTGTTACATATTAGGATCCAGGTTTTTAAAATTCTGAATTTTGTAATTAAAAATCTCAATGAAAATACACCTCTGGTGGTACTAATAGACTAAAAATTAAAGCTTTTAAAAACAGTATGGTACACTGGTTCCCAGTACATGCTTTGAACTTATTATCTGTGTGATCCTGGACTTATTACTTAACCTCTGTGTGTCTCAGATTCCTCATCCTTAAAGTGGGGATAAAAATGGTACCATTCTCCTGGGGTTGGGACATAAGTTGGGATAATATATTAAGGTACTTAAAACAGAGCCTGGTGAATATGTTCATTAGTATCAGCTATTGTTATTGCTATTACTTATTCCTGGAGTGTCTGAAAAATTCATTGCATTAATGGAAGATTACCAAAACAGTTGAACACTGTTTAAGTACCATATCAGTCAATCCTGACATAGAGAATTTCATCCGATGAGAAATGTTCAGTGAATTAAGAAAAAAGAAAACAAGTAACTGCAAAGAGAAGATTCTTCATAATAATAAATGGTATCAGTTTTCCCCGTCAAAAAGAACTCCTCAGGTCTGATTCTGGAAGCTTAGTGGGAAGCCTGAAGAGCAGAAATGTTTTCCCCTGGAGGCCACACTTACCCCCTGCTCATCCAGTTTCATGAGCTGTTCTGTGACTTTGGGGGTGTTGAAAGCCAACCGCAGACACTGAACATTGAGCTCAGGAATCACGTGCTCCAGCACCTCCTTCAGCGGCAGCCCCCGAGCCGTTGAGTGCTTTGCCGTTGAGGGAATGGCATCCTCCAGCACTGACCCTCTCAGTGTCATGAGCTGAAAGAGAGACACATGTCCAGGGAGATGAGTAAATACAACCAGTGTGAGGTCCCCCTTAGGGAGTTGGAGGTGACAATTGATCAGTTGAGCCAGTGAGGGAAAAAGGATGAGGGGAGTGATGTAAGATACTTTATGTATGAAAAACGAGCCCAGTACTTTCAAGAAGACCCAGGCAAGTCCAATGGAACTCATCATCAAGCTTTCTGAGGACATGTCCTTAAACATCAAAGAGTACATGTTTCCTTGAAGAGCTCAGGAAGACCAAGGTCTCCATATAGCTATACAATGTCACACAAACACCAGGAAATTAAGGAGATATCCCAGAGACTATCTGAAGACTAAATGCTTAGAATTTGGATGTTATACCTTTTTGAACTGTAAGAGGCAAGGGCAGGGGAAGAGTTTTAAATTTCATAATGCACTGTTAACCAACCAGCTTAAACTATTCCTAACCCCAAATGCTGCTATGATAGGACAACGGTTATAGTTAGTACAGCAGCCGCTGTCTACAGCATTTAAAGTGACTTGTGTTTCCCCCCTATGTCTTAAGAACTTTGCTATTATTATGAAATATAAACATAAGCAAAGACACTTCCCTAAGCAATGATGATCTGTTGAAGCAAAGTAGCTTTCATGTTCAAGAATTTTCATGTGACAAAGTTGATAGTACAATTTAAACACTCTATGGTGACTTAAAGACAAAACCATTAAGTTGAATGAATTTCCATAAGCATGTAGGTTATAAGGCATTATATTGCAAAAGGAGTAAATGTTGAAGACCAAATGTGGTGTGAAAAGAGGGTGAGAGGTAAGATATATCCATCCAGGAGGACATATGTACTAAGAGAAACCTAACAAAGTCAGATTCTATAACAGAAGCAGAAAAAGGACTGCTTTGGCTCAGGGCATAAGGAAAGGCCCTCATGGAAAAGTGTAGCACTGAAAAAGGGCCTTCAAGGAAAAACCGTACAAAAAGACCAAGTCAGAGAGCAAAGGCATGGAGATGAGAAACAGCAGGATATGAGCAGGAAAGAGAGACCAGTGTAGCTAAGCGGGCTCTAAGTGAGCCAGAGAGGGCTACGGGGGGGCCAGAGTTCCCAGCAGAGTGCACCTCGAGGGCTGGGCATCTCACCCAGAACCAACGGGCCATCTCAGAAACTGTTTACATGGGGACGATGAGGTAAGGAAATTCAGGTGCCACTGCCCAAGGAAGAAACTACAGGCAGAGAAAACAGCTTGAAAGAAGCTGTGCTGTTCAAGGAACAGGCAGGATGGTGTGACAGAGAATCTCCGCGGAATCACCAGGGAAGTAAGACCTGTAACAGGTGCCAGCTGAAGGAAAGCAGAGATGAGGGCAGGAAAAGCCAAGTTCACCAGCCTCTGCCTCTCAGGGCAAGAAGAAGGTGCCTGCCGTCATCTGTAGTCTACTCATTTGATTAGTATCTTTTCTTTCATTGACAGTCCGTTTGCAAATAACACTTGGGTTAAAAAAAAAAATCCTTTTCTGTGACTTAATATCTAATCTGACAGAAACGATTTTTGTTTCATTTCTTACATCATGAGAAACAGCTGAACAACTCCTGTGCTCCTACTCTCATGAGATAATGCCTGTCGAGGGTCAGGAAGTTACAAAGGCTGGTCGGATTTCCAACTGAGAGAGCCCCAGACCAGGAATGCTAAGGAAGCAGTGCTCATCCTGGACCACAGAAGGATAGCAGCTCACCTCAGGAAAAGTCTGAGCAGATGAGATAAAGAATGACTCATTCTTATACCTGAACCACCACTGTGTTTTGCTAATGACTTTCAGAAACAAGCAGAGAATCCTCCTATACGCCCGCGCACCTATGCTTAAAAGCGCTCATGCCATAGACTTTGTTCATAAACAAACAGCCACACTTACAAATACGTGTAAAGTCCTTTTTTTTGGTTTCTTTATACTGTGCAATCATTGTTTCTATTAAAATGAAAAATATCTGTTTGTATTTCTGTTATCTTGACACCATTTATGAAGCAACTGGAATGTCACTTTGGAGATCGCTTTCTTTTTTCTCGAAGGGAAATTAATAGCGTGAGAAACCCCTACCAAGGCATAAGAATTAAGTCCTACTTTATTGAATAGTCAGTCAACTGTCCGTTCTACAAAGTGCAAGAGCTCTGACTGGACCAGGACCAACATCCAGAGATATTTCTATCAAAGGACTTTCATTAGTGTATTTCTTTGAAAAGTCTCATCAAGATATTACAATTAAACCACACTTAAGGATTATTTCTATCGGAAAGAAAAAAAAAAATGACACTAAGACAGTGGTAATGAATTAAATAGACATGAGGGAGGAGGAAAGGAATGACGTGGTGGAGGACTATCGTTGTTGGGTGTGTAGTCATAAAGGACAGAGAGCCTGGCGGGCTACAGGCCATAGCATCACAAGAGGTGGACGTGACTTGGCAACTAAACCACCACCGTGAACAACTCGGAGTCCTCAACATCCCTGAGCTTATATTCAAGCAGGGGGAAGACACGAAGTGAGTACAATGCCTAAGTACAATGTGTGAGACAGCGGTGTTCCTGGGAAAAATGAATACATAAATAAAGCCTGGAAGTGGGATATGAGAGTAGAAATTTTAGATCCACTGGCCGAGAAGGCCCCTGCGGCTTAACAATAAAGGCCAGAAGGAAAAGAGAGCGATGCCCACAAGGACACCTGGGGGAGAACGCTGATTACCGAGGAACAGGGACCATCGGAGCCCCGAGGCAGGGCTGTCCTCAGGTTGCCCAGAAGAAAGGAGGCCACTGCAGCTGGAAAAGACAAAGCCAGGTCAAGGTTAGAGACAGATGTGCCTGGACTCCCCCGCTAGGGAGGAGAAGGGCTTTTTCCTGGAAGCTGGAAGGCCCTAGAGGGATTCTGAACTGAGGAATCACAGATCTGTACGACATTTCTAAAGGATCCCTGCTGGGCTTGAGAGGATGCATAAAGGAAGATGCAGGAGGAAAAGAGAAGATGGTGGGGGCTTGGCCCAGGCAGAAGCAGTGAGATGGGAGGAGCGGCTGAATTCTGGACACATTTGGAAGAGTCAACCAGTTTTGTGGTGAGACCAGCCCTGGGGGCGGGGTGGGGTGGGAGAGAGAAGTCGAACAGGACCTCCAGGTCTCTGGTCTGAACAACTCTAACAAAAGGGTTGTCATGGGTTAAACATTAATTTGAACATGAGAGCAGGTGGTAATGAACCATAAACATCTGACTTGGATATTTCAATCAAAGGGTAAGGAAGTGGCCCCCGGGACCCATCCAAGGGGTTGGGAGGAAAAGGACCAGGGAATTCTTAAGTGTGATTTAACTGTAATTACAGGAGGGAGGTGTAGGTGGAGCATTTGAGGCTAAGGAAGGGAGAGGCAAGAAAACAGATGAAGGCAAGCGTGGCTCCCCAACCACGGCAGAGGGACCACGTTCACTTGGGTCAGCAGCTGACCTGGAGAGAGAGGCTGCGACCAGCCATGGCATGCAGGCAAGGCAAGCGGGAAGGGACAATTGTGGACAGCAGAGACAGGATCTGAGAAAGAAAGAAAGAAAGGGCCACCTTGCAAAGCCTCAACCTCCAGCATGAAGAATGACATGATAGGGGCAAGAAGGAACTGAAATGAAACGAAAAATATAGAAAAGCAAAAGGATGAGGACGACTTAAATCAGAGCGGCCTTAGGAGGTGGGAAAGGTTAAGCACAGAAGGACAGAAACAGGTGGGAGGAGGTAAGTGGCTCTCAGGAAGCTGGTGGGGTCTGAGGAACAGCTACTACATCCAACTTCAAAACATACTGTGTTCCCCGTGCTTTTCATGTTCAACAAAAGAAAGGCCTGACCCTGCTTAATGATCAGCTTTGGCTTGGAGAAAAACGACCCTAGAGTATGTGGGTTCTTCATTCCTCTCAGGCCACTCAACATAACACGTTAGATATTAAAGCCGTGCCTTTAAAAGTCCTATTTTTAATTTCCCAAGAGCTGAAGCTGAGAAGCAATTACGAAGTGAAGCCAACCCCTACAACCTGTCTTGTATTCAATGGGGGAAATGAAGCCAAATGTCCTATTTAAACTAGTTTCAAAACCATTATTTTCTACCTACCTCAAGGGGGTATTAGGCATTAACGCATGACAACAATCCTAAAGTGATTTGGCTCAGAGAGGCAATAAATTGATAGCTGGCATAACTATACACATGTTTAGAAAGAAAACAAACAAAAAAAATCCCTCATAGTCCCTGATAGTCATGAGGTCATTTTTTGAATCTAGAAATCAGGCAGAGCTTTAACAGTCTCTACATGACAAACTCGAGTGCTCGCTTTTATTTTACTTTTGAAAATAAATACACATACATATCATATATAAATATTTGAACGCTACGTATATGTATTTGGCTGCGCAGTCACAGCCCACTCTTTGGGATGCCAGGGACTAGAGCCCGCCAGGCTCCTCTGTCTACAAGGTTCTCCAGGCAAGAATATCGGAGTGGGTAGCCGTTCCCTTCTCCAGGGGATCTTTGCGGCCCAGGGATCAAACCTGCCTTGCAGGCAGATTCTTTACCACCTTTGCCACCAGAGTTTTTTCAATGCTTTGTTGGCTATTTGCTTTTATCTTTCCTTTCAGACTTCCCTGGTGGCTCAGACGGTAAAGCATCTGCCTACAATGCAGGAGACCCAGGTTCAATCCCTGGGTCGGGAAGGTCTCCTGGAGAAAGAAATGGCAACCCACTCCAGTACTCTTGCCTGGAAAATCCCATGGACGGAGGAGCCTGGTGGGCTGCAGTCCATGGGGTCGCAAAGAGTCGGACACGACTGTGCGGCTTCACTTTCACTTTCTTTCACTTTCTCTTTTTTACCTGAATTTCACTTTAAAATAGAAACTCACATATCATGTGTACTTAGTTCCATAAAAAACTCCAAGGACCCACAATTAGACCGCCTCTAGTTCAAAAATCTTTATTTTAAGCTTCTGAGAATAGGTCCAAGATGGCAAAGAAAAAAAATCCAAGAAGAGTCCCCTTCCTTTTTCCTGGGTCAAGAAACTTCCTCAATAATAGTTTGAAAACGTGAGTTAAGTTTTAGTTGACCCCCTCTGGCTCCTCAAGCTGGCTCGCTGCCTTCCGGCTACCCAAGCAGGATATGTAATATCCAATTTGGGATTCTGAGGACTCCAATTTCCTTGGGTCACACTTAATGAACATATCTTTCTGTGAATCAAAATTCCCATTCATTTATTACATCTACCCAAAGCTAGATGGGAAGAAAGGGTCCAGATCTAATCATGATGTCCACCCCCGGAATGAATGTCCACCCACCATCGGAATGAATGAAAGGGCTCTTTGTTTATTCTGCAGACATTTGTAACCATGTGCTATTAAATTTAACTGCTTTGTTACTGCGACGACTCTATTTTTTTCTCACTTAAATTAAGCCTCAAGTCTTTCTCATGTGTGACTTACCTCACTAGTTCTAAAAATTATTCGATAGTTGTAGGGAGATCCATTTTCTTTCGTTTCTTCCGGTTTTTCCCTTCGAATGCTCACAGCCACTGGACCAAGATTCTCATCGGCCCCAAAATAGTTCCAGTGTTCTTAGGCACAATAAGACAAGATAAAATCAGAATATTTACAGCACACTAAAAAATGTCATATGCTGCTATTTATATCACTCAAATTTTATCAATATAAACATACTGAACAAAAATTAATATCCTTCACTGAATTATAAAAGTAAAGACTGAGCAATCAGTGTAGGTTTAGTCTCAGAGGTGGTAAGACAACAGAGGTGGCCTGCTGAGTTTCTTTTACTACTCTGCGACTCACTACTTTACTTTAAAAAAGAAATCTGTGTTTTTGCCCTATAAACAGGCTATACTGTATCAGGGCTTCCTAGCTTTTATAAAAACTGCATCAACTAAAAACCACATCAACCAAACCCCACCCCTCACTCCCCAAACCTAGTGAGAGCAAAGTTTGAGGATAGACAGATTTCCTGCAGATTAAAAAAGATTTCCCTAGGGACTTCCCTGGCAGTCCAATGGTTAAGACTCCATGATCCCAATGCAGGAGACACAGGTTCAATCCCTGTGTAAGGGAAGATCCTGCATGCTGCACAGCATGGCCTAAATAGATAAATAAAACAGATCTCCCCGGACTAGAGAGAGGAAGGAGGTCTGAGAGCTACTTAGCAGCATTCTGCTCCCACATTGCCCAGGTTAAGACAGTCTTAGCTCAGAGGAAAGAGCTTCAAAGTGCCCCTGGGAGGCAGAAGCCCACACCCAGGACTTTGGGCCTCACCAATGGTTCCTGCATAGTAAGGATCAGAGGCATCCAGCAGAGCTGCTGCATCTGGAGGGATGTGAGGGCTGGGATAAGGGCCTCTCCTGGCCACCAGTATGGCCAGGTGACTAATGGCAACTCAGGGCCCCCTCCTCAATGTCTGGCATTTCTCCAGACTCCAAACTTTAGAAACAACCTTGGAGGTGGGGGCAAGTGTTCAGATGACTGGTATTGACTTTATCTTCCTAACAAGAAGGAACGCTGGGGTCAAAAGTAAATTAATTTACAGAAAAGGTAAAAAGTGCTATTTACTTACTGTACACCTAAAAATTAAACTTGTTGATACAGACAAAAGATGTTCACAGATGAGAAAGTAAAAACAACAACAACAACAACAACAAAAAAAACAACATGAAAAGTTAGATAACTTACTTTTCAAACCTCCAAAATACTTATTTACATTGCCCTATTTCATTTACATGTGATATGATTAAATGACCAAGTTGTGACATGGTGGGTTATTCTCATACAAAATACATCAATATTTGAAAATATACGTTATTCTCATACATAATATGTATTTGAAAATCCATGAGAATAATAAGAAATAACAGCATAAAATATCTAATCATATAGTTCTAAATTTAGGTAATATGTATGAAAATGCTTTGCAAGTACCAGAGAATAATTATTTAAAAGAAATCATTAATACCATGAACTATTTAAGAATATTATCACAATCCATGGAAATTCAAAATACAGGAAACACAATGGGAACACAGACAACAAGCATCTCATATATGGACAGCTGATAAACAACCCAATAAACATCACAAAATCCATGTACAAACACTTATGTACATCCTCAAAGCATAGCACATGAGAATTACTCTCAGAGGTTATTTACTCTTACTTTGCACATAATTTTAATTAAGCGTGGTTGTCTGGTCTTCAAGCCCACAGCTTGATTTCTGAGGTGTGATAATTCCAGATGTTGACAAAGTCCAGAGTGTAGGGCTGATAGAAACTTGCATGCAGACAGCAATGGGAGAGACAACTGACAATAAGGAAGAAAACAAAAAGGGAGGAGATAGAAACAGGATAAAAAAGCGGATGCGAACTGAAAGAGCAACAGGACAGCAGTCTGGGGGCATTTACTGAAGGAGCAAAGGGCTTCACACGCTTCAGAACTTCAGAATCTATTTTAACCCTGCAGCACAGAACACCGATGGACATGTCAAAGATGACCATGACATTCATTATATCCTGTTCATGGACTCTACCCCTGACTCACCAGAAACTCCTCAAACACAGCCCACAAAGCTCAGGAAGGGCAGGTGAGACTGCTAGTCTTTGCTGGTGGAGAAATTCACAAAGACACGGGGTCAATATCAATCTCCGTCAGTAACCTCCACTCCTCAAGCTGCCCGGTCAGCTCTCGCTCCCCTTCTCCACCGCAGATACTTCAAATATTCTCTGTTCTCCTTCAAACTCCCCCTCATCTACCTTCTCGCAATCTCGGCAGATAACGCTGTGCACATCACAAAGAAAAGAAAGAGCCCTTTCAGAAGCAACTGCCTCACTTTCCACCATCACTCACAGACGCTTACCTGGATCCAGACTTTTACTTCCTCTGCTTTATAATGTAAACCCAGTCTCTCCTGAAATTCTAGCCTCCACTCAATTCCACCTTCCCAGGGACACTGATGCCCAATCACCCTCCCTGTATCTGCAACTTGACCTCTCTGCCTGCTCATTCCCATCACCATTCAGTCAGGCTCAGGCCTCCTTTATCTTTAACCACAACACTTGCCCTCAGTTCCTTACCAACCTCCAGGTTACCTCCCTTCTCTTTTCTTCCACTGGAAGCTTCCTGAATGAGATGCCTGACTCTTCACTTTAGGATTCCTATCATCTGACTGCCACTGCACCATCACCAGTCAGCCATAAAGTTGAAACAAACAGAAACTCTGGGTCCTCCTCTTGTCCAAACTCCTCATAACTTGCCAGTGGCATTTCCTTTCGTTTTCCCCCCTAAAAACACTCTTCCAGAAAGTGGCTTCTCCGAAACCAGCCTCTCTTGGTTTTCCTTCCACTGGCCCTGGCTCTTCTTCCTCAATTCCTCTTTCTCCCCCCATCTAGAATCTTCTGTCCTCTCTCAATGCTGATTACTCCCAAGAGTCCACATGTCCACTCCAGACATCTGTGAGCCCTAGATCTTCACATTTAAAAGATGTCCCATTCTTTACCAAATAAAACTCGCAACTTCTTTGTCCCATGGCATCTGTAAAAGTGAACCTATAACCTTCCACACAAACTGATACAGCTCTCCCTGCAAGCCTGGTTTGAGTAACTGCTACCACATTCCTCTAGCTGCTTATGCCTGACCCCTGTCACACCCGCTGAATTCCAGCTCCTAAAGAGCTCTGAAGTCCACCTACTTTCCCTCCATCCCACTGCCACATCATCATTCGCCCGGATGTTTGTGAATTTTCTGATAGATTAGCTTTTCATGACTGGCTTCTAAGATGCAAGCCTGACCGTCACTATTAAGTTTCAAACCCTCTGCTGCTTTCCCACCAGTCCTTGGATACTACTCAAGCCTTCTCAAGGGCCCTCGTGGCCTGTCACCAGCCTGTCATTCCAGTTTCAACCTGGACCTTTCATCCGTCTAAACTCTGAGAACCAACCATCCTGAGCTTGTCAACTCATCGTGCCTGTCTAGGACATTCCACCAACCACCTCCTCTTTACTTGACTAAGTCCTTGCATCCTTCAGGGCTGCATCTGAAATATTGTTTAGACATCTTCTCAAAGAGTGATTGAACACTGGGGCAAAATGTAAGTGTGTACCTTGCATAGTAGTGATAATACTTTAAGACTGGTAAGAGAAATTAGGGAAACCAAATAATACATTATAACTGCAAAAATTTAGAAAGGTTACTACAGAAAAACATGAATTTATAAAAGCACAAATATTGAACACAATCATTTTAGTATAAATTGGCAGGTAATACAGTATTATTTAAAAAGAAACTAATCCTACCTAAAAATGAAGAAGGCTGATTTTAAAAAACGAATCATTTAAACTTTTTTCTGTGTCATCATCAAGCCCTGACTAGATCTTTGTGTGCTTTTTCCTAGCTGCTGAAGAAGTCTGTTTCTGAGCTGAAGGAATGCTGATGAGACCATTTATAAGCTAACTTCTAACACTTTCTTCAGACTCCGTGTTCAAAAAATCCATCTCTGGTTTGATAACTCTGAGAAGATCATTTAAAAATATATATGTGTGTTTGTTCCGGAACATCAATCTTCTTTTATTGAAAAAGAGCTCTAGCTGTTATTTCCAAGCAAGTATTTCCATTTGGCCTTCATCTATTTCAGTTCCATCAACAGAGATGGAGATACTGCTCTGGTTTCCTGTGTTAAATTCACTACTGTCATGATCAGACTCTGCTTGTTCAAAAAGTCTTTCAATTGAGTAAGAATTATTCTTACAATAGATGCTTTGTTTTTTGGTCCACCATCCATTCCCCCTCTCCCCCCCGTTCCTGAGGATTATAAAACTATATAAAAAAAAAAATCCTTCTGATGTGAATACAACTTTTCCACTTCAAAATTCGAATGCAAACTGTAATTTGCCAACAGAGAAGTCTGGTTCAGCAAATTACCTTCAATTCAGTTTTTGAGTCTTTAAACATTGATCTCAAGACAAATGACTTTTTGTAACTAAAAGCTGGCCTTTTAGGGTCCTGAGTCTGGTCCTTCAGGCCACTCTCGCTGCTGCCTGTCCTTCGCGTTCACTGGCCTACACTGCTTTCCTCTCGGGTAGCACGCTGCACTGGCTCCACGCTGCAGCATGCGTATTTCCTCCCATCAGCCTGCGAAGCACCTCCACCCTCTGCTAGCGCCATGGTATCCATCAAACGCAGAGAGCTCTTCCAGTCATACCTATAATCAGCTTTGTCTTTTGTGGGGTGGAGGGATGAGACGGGGAGAGAGGGTTCAAGTATGGGGGAGATGCAGATGATAAGTGCTCAAGAAAGGCCAGGAAGCTGTTGATGATGAAAGACGGAGGAAGGAAAGGGGAGGAAAGAGGGGCTGGAGACTCGAGTAGGGTGGATCAATCTGCTGATGGATGAATTGAAATACGGGGATTACACTACCAAAAATAATGATACTTCCGTGCCAGCATACTGGAATGCCAAAACCCAGTACTGCAATCACTACATTAGAATGATATAATGCAGCGAGGTGAGGCACTTTGCCAAGCACTCTAATATTCATGTCAACTATGAAAATATAGACATTGCCTTCTTTTTCACAGATGTGGCAATTATGATTTAGAGAAAATAAGTCACTTGCCAGCCACAACCAGTACACAGCAACACCAGAACTCAAACATATTAAGTATCAATTCCAAAGTTTATTTGCTTAGTATTACATATAATGTTATCTTCCCAAATATTTCTAAAATTGTGTTATGAATACAAATAGTTAAATAAAATGTGATGTCTAAAGGGACTGACTAGCCAGATCACACAGAAGGCTTTATCTACTGATGTACTATATTGCCAAGGTTTCACTGTGTTTAAAGGGGAAATATTCATATTTTATCCACACAGTGCTGACTCCCCTCACCTTCAGTTTTAGCTTTCATCTTCAGCACCTGAACACATTTTTAACCTTAGTTTTTATTAGTTCTGGTTCTTACATTTAAACAAGGATGGTACAAAGAACACCAATGAGTAGTTCTATTACTAGAACGTTCCACACAAATAGCCATATTTCTGGCTGACACAGTCACAATAATAAATAATAACACTTTCACATTCTTAGAGAGGGAACACAGTCAATAGTTCAAAGCTCCAAATGATTAGATCAAGTACAGTCACATTACCCAGTTATGAGCTGCAGATAAGGATGTATGCACAAGGCATAAAAAGGTAAAAAGCCTGGCATTTTAATTGCAAAGAAGGAAACAAAAATAAAGTCACAAGAGTTACAGGACTTCAACCAACAATTTCTGGATTGCTTATACTGGTTTTCATAATATTTGCAGATTTCACATTAGCATTTCAGTTGAACATTTCCAGAGCCCAGCATAATCTGGACTGTTTGTAATTATGAACAAAAATAAATCTTTTTTTATATATAATTTGTACAATTATAAAGTGAAAGTTGCTCAGTTGTGTCCGAGTCTTTGAGACCCCATGGACTATACAGTCCATGGAATTCTCCAGGCCAGAATACTGGAGTGGGCAGCCTTTCCCTTCACCAGGGCATCTTCCCAACCCAGGGATCAAACCCAGGTCTCCCGCATTGCAGGCGGATTCTTCACCAGCTGAGCCTCAAGATGCATNGACCCCATGGACTATACAGTCCATGGAATTCTCCAGGCCAGAATACTGGAGTGGGCAGCCTTTCCCTTCACCAGGGCATCTTCCCAACCCAGGGATCAAACCCAGGTCTCCCGCATTGCAGGCGGATTCTTCACCAGCTGAGCCTCAAGATGCATGGCTTAAAATATCTCTTTAGAATTGTCAATTGAGAAATTTAAATAGGGAAAACAGACTGATACACAGAAGTCAAAGAAACAGAAAGCAAATAAAACAGCTACTACCTCAGGCCTCAGAAAATTAGCAACAACACTTCTGAATGGAAAAATGGTCCTTGCTAGGGCTGGAATACATTCCTTCACTGCTGGTGACACCACGAATTTGTACCAACCATTTTAGAAAGCATTATAGCAACATATGTTAAAGTCATAAAAATGGTCACATGCTAATCTTAATTACCCTAAATGACTATGTAGAAGGAGAAATGAAAACTCTTCCATTTCCTCTAAAAAAGGCTTCTTAATTCACTGTACGACAGGGGTCCTAAAGACACTACTAAGCAGACATACATGGGCCTCATCTATTGGCAGGTCAAAGAATGGAATGACAGCAGCTTTACTAGCTGGAATCAAAATCATTTCACCGCTTTGAATATTTTAAATTCTTTTTTCCTTAAAATAGTCTACCTGGTGGGCTACAAGTATGTCAGCATCAGTGCAGTCAACATCATAAATTCTACCCTCAATATTTCCATTAGACCGAGAATCTAGATGCAACTGGGAAAACCACTCACCACAGCACATGCTTCTATAAGGAACTTATCTTTGCCTATTGAGTTCAATTTGTTCATATGCTTTGTTTTCGTGCAACTTACAACATCTAAATATGACTGACAACTAGGTTAGAAAGAACAGATCTAAAAGAATTAAATGAGAAAGAAAACACAAGCAACGACAGTATATTCTTCTTTAAAAATGAAAACACAGATTTGCCAAAGTGGAGGTAATAAGGATTCGTGTGTTTGAAGAATGGCTCTTTCTGAGAAGAGCGCCACTCAGAGGCTCCGTCTCTGGCCCCCAGAGTGCTCATCCTAATTATAAGGGTGGAGGTTCCATGAGAGCTAAATAGCCTAGGACTTTGCATTGTAATCAAAAGCAGGTCAGAATAATGGCTGGGGACATTTACACAGGACTGGCCACAGTCCAGAATTCTGTCCCAAAGCATTCCACTAAGCTTATAATTATGGTTGCGTAAGAGTAATTGTCCACATTTACAAAGTGCACAGTTCTCTGAAGTTCCAATTCCTCTTTCCATAGGTAGCTCTTAAAAATTAGGGTGGTCTATTTGACAAAATTATGTTCTATTGTTAGGCTTAAAGCCTCACATGACTAAGCAGCCCTCAGAAGCCCCCAACCTGCCAATAAAAAGTAGACTTTAACAGAAGTAAGGCTGCCACTAACGAATTGCATTCAAATGATGAAAGGAAAAAGTACAAAGGAAAAACTACTTGAAACAAGGAAAAGCAGTATCACTGTCAAAATGGGAGATTTTTAATTGACTATTACCTATGACAAATAGCCAATAATTCTATTTAAATAATTCAGTCTTATTGTGATCAATGAAATTGAAACGTTTTGGACCTACAATAAATATTCTAAAATAAAAACTGCAAATACTCAAAGTAGCCAAGGAAATGTTAAACACTACACAGTCTTCAAATAGGAGTGGAACCTTACTGGCTTAAGCTTTCTTAAGAACAATTTGGCAATAAAAACCAAGGTTCCCATAAAATCCACACCTCCACTTAGAGGACTCTGCCTTACGTAAATAATTGGACATGTGGGGGAAAAACATAATAAGAGCATTTATGTAAGGTCAGCGGCTTTTAAACTTGTCTATGGAAAGAAATTAGGGGGTTCATGAACTTGAATGAAAAAAATTTTTATCTTTATTCTCACTACCTTCTAAAGAAATGTAGCATTTCCATCAATTATAAATGGAGTCAACCAACTACAGTAACATCAGCTGCACATGTGACTTTGACACCTACAGAAATCAAGAGATGTTTTCATATCATATTACTGTTGTTGTAGACATATCAAAATATCTATTATTCTCATCACAACTTTGAAATTATGGTAGTTATCAGAACTGATGCTAGATCCTTTTGTTAATGTAATAAAAAAATAAGCATCTATGTTAGTATATCGCAAAATTTTTAATACTCTTGCAACTGTAGTTTAATATGCCTGGTTTGCTTTGTACTTTTATGCACTTAAAAGCATTAGTCTAAGGAGAGTCCATAAAGTAAAAGTGAAGTCACTCAGTCGTGTCCGACTCTTTGTGACCCCGTGGACTGCAGCCCACCAAGCTCCTCAGTCCATGGGATTCTCCAAGCAAGAATACTGGAGTGGGTTGCCATTTCCTTCTCCAGGGGATCTTCCCGACCCAGGGATCGAACCCAGGTCTCCCGCATTGGAGGCAGACACTTTAACCTCTGAGCCACCAGGAGAGTCCATAGGTTTCACCAAATTGCCAAAGGGGTTAAGTGCCATCCTAAGAGCCCAAAGGTCATCCTAAGTACCAAAACACTTAGGATGACATGATGTAAGAATTATCTATAAAAAGGAAGTAGAAAACTTGAATTTAATAACAGCTGGAAGACTTTAAATAAACAATGGCAAAGCCAATCATGGAACCATGAAAAAAAAATATAAAACTATTTAATGATCCTTATCTTGTTTAATTAATGAGTATATATGTATTAAAAAAGAAGTAAAGTAACTAGTAATCACCCATGAATAATTGCCTTAGTTTCTATAGTTGCTAATTTTTCTGTAACGAATATATATCTTTTGTAATAGGACGATTTTTTGAAGTATAAAAAAGTATTTCTACAAATATGGCAATTTTTATAAAAATGGTTTACAAATGGTCACTGAGTAAAAAGAATATTTTAAAAGGTTGCATATTATTATAACTCTTCAGGCTGATTGTTAGTTCCTACTAATTTAAAAGCCAGCTCAGGGGGGAAAAAAAGTATTTAATATCCAAGTGAAAGAAATTGCAGTGAAATACCTGTTTCTAACTCAATGTCTTGATATATTAAAAAAAAAAAAAAACAAGCCCCAAACCTTTTGTACCTCCTTATCAGGGACATTGCAGCAAGATGTCTGTGTAAAATGCTTTTGAAATATTTGACAGGAAGTCCCCCAGAAACAGTCAGAAGTAGTTCAGTCAGAAGTCACCGTAGCTCATGAGGGTGAGATCGTGCAATGTGTCTCCAAACCTCAGTAGAGCCACCTGCTTCTGGACTAACTGTCTCTGAGTGGTTGAGCCTGCTTCTGCTGATGCTTCAACATTATCGAATGCTTCTGCTTGTTGAGAATGCAGTTATGCAAGTCCCTCCTCCTGCTGTCCTGAGGTTCAGGTGCATGGCCTCTCCATACAGAGGCGGGGGCTCCACAAGAAGATGAGCAAAGGACTTGGTAGGATAAAAGAAATGTTTGCTGAGCACCAACTATTTTGGTTGAAATTAACAACGAGGTATGCATGTGAAAAACAGGTGATGAGCTTTATCATGTTATCAGCTTGTACTGAAATAACAGATCTAAAGGACCCTTATGTCCTTGAGACTGCAAAACAAAGAATAGAAATTCTTTGGGATACAGAGATCAGTAGCATGGCATTCGCTCCGATGTACTTTGACACAGAAAGCTGAGGAAGCATTCCCATTTCCATGTGGATGGTTCCTACGTTAGCTGCTGTTCCTGACTGTACCAGAAGGTTTTCTTTTTCATATTTTATCTTGACTTCTTCTGGACTGACAGAAACGTTGTAAATAAGTACAAGGAGTTTCCATACACTTACTCCTTGGAGAGAAAGTTATGACCACTCCGATGTACTTTGACACAGAAAGCTGAGGAAGCATTCCCATTTCCATGTGGATGGTTCCTACGTTAGCTGCTGTTCCTGACTGTACCAGAAGGTTTTCTTTTTCATATTTTATCTTGACTTCTTCTGGACTGACAGAAACGTTGTAAATAAGTACAAGGAGTTTCCATACACTTACTCCTTGGAGAGAAAGTTATGACCAACCTAGACAGTGTATTAAAAAGCAGAGACATTACTTTGCCAACAAAGGTCCGTATTGTCAAGGCTATGGTTTTTCCAGTGGTCATGTATGGATGTGAGAGTTGGACTATAAAGCTGAGTGCCAAAGAATTGGTGCTTTTGAACTGTGGTGTTGGAGGAGACTCTTGAGAGTCCCTTGGACTGCAAGGAGATCAAACCAGTCCATCCTAAAGCAGATCAGTCCTGGCTGTTCATTGGAAGGCCTGATGTTGAAGCTGAACCTCCAATATTTTGACCACGTGATGCAAAGAGCTGACTCATTTGAAAAGACCCTGATGCTGGGAAAGATTGAAGGTGGGAGGAGAAGGGGATGACAGAAGATGAGAATGGTTGGATGGCATCACCGACTTAATGGACGTGAATTTGGGTAGACTCCGGGAGTTGGTGATGGACAGGGAGGCCTGGTGTGCTGCAGTCCAAGGGGTCACAAAGAGTCAAACACGACTGAGCGACTGAACTGAACTGATCCCTAACCCAGTCTCCCCCAATGTTAACATCTTATAAAACTACATACAGTACAATCTTCATTAATCAGAAATCAGGAGATTAATATTCTAATACTCAAATTTCTCTAGTTTTTCCACTATGCTCTTTTTGTTCTGAAATCTTACTCATTTCCCACATTGTATTTAACTGTTATTACTCCTCGTTAGTCCCCTTGCAGTCTGTTACAATTCCTTACTTTTTTGTGACCTTGACACTTGGAACAGTATTTACCACTCAGCTTGGTTGTGTCTGTCTAGTGGTTTCACGTAATTAAATCAAGGTTAGCTCAGTCGGTAAAGAATCTGCCTGCAGTGGAGGAGACCCGGGTTCGATCCCTGGGTTGGGAAGATCCCCTGGAGAAGGAAATGGCAACCCACTCCAGTATCCTTGCCTGGAAAATCTCATGGACAGAGGAGCCTGGTGGGCTGCAGTCCATGGGGTCACAAAGAGTCGGGCACAAGTGAGCGACTAACACGCATTTTGGGGAAGAGAACCACAGAAACGATGTAAGCTCAGTGCATCATTTCATAAGGCTCGTGACAGAGACCATGACAGAGCTCCTTCTATTAAGGTGGCATGTACCAGTTTGTTCACTGTAAAGTCACTCTCATTCTTCTTATGATTTACAAATATTTTGGTGGGAGATACTTTGAGATGATGTAAATCTTGCTTCTTTCTACTCTTGTTTCTCCTCAAGGAGTCATCCACTGACTCTAGCATATAACACTTGTGTGTCTAAGAAGGTTTACAATAGTAAAAATCAGTCTCCAGAATGGTGTTTTGGGTTTATGGGGATCAACTGGTGGTCTCGGTTAATTTCCACAAAACCACCATGACCACACACAGACTTGTCGGTGGTCTCATTTTCTGAAAAGAGAGGAAAAGGAACTGCAACATATTATCCGGTGTCCAGACTGTAACACAAGGTCATATACACGGAGGGCCCTCCCTGCGTCTACCTGATGCTATGAATACTAGATACACTGGCTCCCCAACTCAATAAACTCTGTACTTTGCATCAGTACCAAACATTCCAATTATGAAATAATTGCTAAGCCTAGCCTAATCTGTTGCGGTCCTTGCCTTCAAGGATTGCTTAGACTGGTTATAAACCAGGGTACCATAGAAAGTGTTGGGCAGAAACTGGGACACAGGGTGACTGAACAGTGATGGGAAAGCACCTGGACCTTTAGGAAGAAGGGGGTTGCTCAGAAGCCCAGGAGAGGCAGGAAGACCACCCATCTTGATGCATGGATGGGAGAAAAGGCAGCTCCATGCAGGAGGGGAGTAGGCTAAACCTCTCCCAACCCGGCACCCTGGTGGGCTGGTATTGAGCACTGCGTTCACTACCCTCTCGGTCCATACACTCCTCCCTGTTAGAGTCTCACCTACTTTTCCAGTGCCAGCCCTCACTTCCCCTCTTTGCGGCAAAGATCAATGGACCAAGGAAAACCAGCATCATAAAAGGAAAAAAAAAAAAAAAGACAAACAGAGAATACAACTCAGAAGATACAGATCATGCAAGGGAAAAAAATTAGAAAAAATTATTTAAATGAATACCAATGGAGAAATGTGGGTCTATAAAATAAGGATAAACTATTAGAACAATAACTACAAGGAAACAAAAATAATGAATTCCTGGCATATAAAACTACGATT
Source organism: Oreotragus oreotragus (assembly GCA_006410675.1). Lineage (NCBI taxonomy): Eukaryota > Metazoa > Chordata > Mammalia > Artiodactyla > Bovidae > Oreotragus > Oreotragus oreotragus. Next base: position 622,758 of record SJYX01008948.1, read on the forward strand.
ACTAAAATAAAATGAAAGGGCTGGAGAGTAGAATATAGAGAGGTACATATCAATTTCTGAACCAAAAGATAATATATAAAATAAAAAGAAATTGAAATTATGAAAGAAAAAAAAGGAGGATAAAACCAGATAAATCCATCATCTATCAAAATGGACTTCCAGGTAGAGGAAATAAAGAAATTATAAAAGACTTTGTTAAGTGGTTTTTAAAAATAAGGAAAACTTTTTTCCCTGGTGGTCCAGTGGTTAGGATAGTTGGTGCTTTCACTGCTGGGGACCAGGTTCAGTCCCTGGCTGGGTAACTAACAGCCTGCAAGCTTCATGGCACAACCACCCCCCCACCACCACCACCAGGAAAAAAGACCAGGAAAAAAATTAATGTTCTAAAGCCTCTCATTTGTCTTAACAGTACTCAGGGCAAGCTACAAATACCATGAAGGCGGGTTTATTTGCTTTTGTTCTCCTCCAAGTACCATAGCTGACACAGACTAGATGCCTTAAAAATATCATGCAATAAATGAATAAATGTATGAATGTGCAGTTGTTAATTTTTAAAACTACTTAAGAATATTAAGGGCACTGATTAATAGGAAATTGGTAATAAATCTGTATGTAAGAAATATATAGGTACACAAAGTACTATATAAAAATAAGCAAACAATAAAGATTTATTGTATAGCACAGGGAACTATACCCAGTATCTTGTAATAACTTATAATAGAAAAGAATCTAAAAAAGAGTATCTATCCATATAAATGTATGTATAACTGAATCACTTTGCTGTACACTTGAAATCAACACAACAATGTAAATTAACTATACTTGAATTTAAAAACAAGAATGACAACAAGAAAAGAAAAGATAAAGAAGATTACAATCAAATACTGAGATTGGGAGATTAATTACTACCTCCAACTCTGCATTGTTAACTTTCATAGTAAGCATGTATATCCTTGTGTTTGATTTGTTTATTGTCTGTTTCCTTCCACCAGAATGTAAGCTCCATGAAGGTGTTTCATTTTATTTCTCACTCCAAGCGTCCTAAACCATGCCGAGTATGATGAAGGCACTCATGCATACGTCGCGGTCCCAGACGTGCAATACTTAATATCTCCCTTTCAGAAATGGCTCACAACAAATTCAGCCACAAGAAATTCAATTAGCTGAGAGTCTCCGGCTGTAGTATCTTCAGATCTTTTGTAGTTTTCCAGCCCAGACACACTCTTCCTGGGCAGCCCCAGGACTGAGTGTGCCTGGAAGGGAACTGACTGTCCAACGAGGAGCCGCTCTATCGCTCCTTTTTGTTTCATGGCATTGGCTGAGATTTTGTCACGTGTCCCGGTGAGCTGAGGCTCCCCCTGCCCCCTTTCGTTTCTTCTCCCTTTCATAGTGTCAGACCTGTACTGTGGCCTGAAGACCTTCCCTGATAAATTCTGCTTCCTCTCCCCTCTTCTTTCACAGGCATAGCCCCAGGCCCCTAACAGACCACTTGCATGCCAATACTGTCCCAGCATCTGCTTCTCAGAGGACTTGATCAATAAAGTATCTGTTACATGATTAAATCATAGCAACACAATCATGTAAGATGCAAATTGCTCTGTGATTAGACTGGTGTGTTTGGCAAAGACAAGAGGATGAATTTTGAGTAGGGGGGACCGGAGATGAAAAGATTAAGACAATGGCCAAGAATTGCGTCAAAAGGCAACAAAGGCTTGAAGCGACAGACCTGGGACCAGGACACAGAGAACAGGAAATCAGCGACGATGTGGAGGGAGACGCAAGAGGCCTTCCCAACTGACTGGAGCTTAACATCAATGAAGAGCGGCATCAAAGAGGCTTCCGTGTCTCAAATCCCAGAGACGGATAATAATGAGGGCAACGATGCGCGTAGGCTTGTTCAGGGCGAAAAGCGGAGAAGCAGCCAAAATCTGGGTCCCAGGCTTCAAGCTGCTGGCTAGATAACCAACCAAGTGGAAGCAGGTAAAGGCTGGTGAGGAATGCAGCCAGAACTGAAGAAAAAGCCTGGGAACAGAGGTCTTTCCTTTGGATATAAATGTAGACTAATTACTTTTTCTAAAAAGAATGTTCTGAAGTCATTCATTATAAAGGAAATACGTAAACTGTGCTAATCAAACAGAAACAGGAAAATAAAAGCCGAGTGGCTATAAATATGTTATCAATGAAGGTGGCACAGGTGAACATCAAATTTCCTTCTGGAAGGTGAAGTAAAACAGGAGATACACGAAAAAAATAAATAAATAAAACAAGCAGACAAATAAAACACACCTATCATCAGAAAGGTAGGCATTTGGTAGCTACCAGAAAATAATTCTTGGCATCAAATTCTAAAATAAATTTCTCACGTGGAACTTTCTAAAAGGCCAAAGGATGACAAAAAGGCCAGTATCTCCATCATCAGTTCATTGCAAAAGCACACTCTGTTGTTGTATGATTGGATCCTTATAAGATGACCTTGAATAAAGTCAAGTGTCTGAGCAAAGGTGGCCTTTGGACCGTCTAGCTTGATTTTAAAAACTAAACAGAGAGGAGCAGTTGAGAGGCACGTGCCCTTTTAATCAGCTTTCACAAGCCTCTGAACTGAGACGGCCCAGGGAATATGAACTCCTGGATGCCTCACAGATCAGAGTTCAAACAGTGACGGGGCTTGGGAGATCACGGCGGCCGAGAAAGCAGAGGATGCTTGTTTTCCAAAGAGCTGACAGGCACACCTTTCTACCTACTGGCCTTCTTGCTACCAGAAGCCCCAAGCAGGTAAAGAAACAGCAGCAAAACACTCCTAGGTGAGTTTCTCAGGAAGTTATTTAGTGCCCCAACTCTCCCTGAAAAGGATTACATAACTAGAGAGCTGCCTTTAAACAAATAAAACACAGCTTATATGCTCAAGAAAAACCAAAGACACGGGCATGAAAACAGTAAGCTATTACACATGAATAAAATCCTTCCCTATTAGTTTTGGCAGAAATAAACTGTTAAGTTCAAGAACACAGAGCACAACATGCTTTAGGAGAACAGACTTGCTGACTCTGGAGTTTTATCACATACTTGAAATATGACCGTTCACAAAAAACTAACCATAGACTAGTTATCCGTTGAGTTACAAGGCATTCTGTAGTACTATACTCAAGCTTAATGTTGCTACAGCTACAGAAGAAATAAGCACAGAGTTTTACAAATAGGTTTAGCTTTAAGGTGTCCTCTGATGTTCTGCATGTACCATACAATGATCCACTAAAACTTACGACAGGTAATGATACACATTTAAAAACCTGAGCTTGCAGAATACTGCCTAGTAACAAAACTGGAGAATGCATCAGAGCACTAAAGCTGTCACTTCAAGTACAAGTGCAGTTCAGAGTATGTATTCTAAAGAAACGGTAAAGATGGTTGATTAGGAGAGAGTGAAAGGGAACTAAAACTGGACATTACAGTAGCAACCAAAATCCAACTAGCCTCAAACTAATAATCCAGGAGCCCAGCATACTATTCAACCTGACTTGCATACATGTGAGTGTGCATGTACAAACACACGTGTGGTAAGGCGGGGTGAGGCGGTGGTGTATAGTAGGAGGAAGGTGAGTGCAGAACAATTAAATCTGGTGGTTTTTTAAGTTATCAGAAGAGTAAGCAAGTGCAGGGCATTAGAGTTCATCCTTTCCAGGAAGGAGAAAATATTCTTAGATGCACTTTAGACCTGATAATGGCAGCTGCTTCTGGCCCACTGGGCAGGAGGCGAAGGCCTGGCCCTATCACAGCATCTTCAGTAACCTGACTTTGAGAGTGACATCCCGTCTGGCATCAGATGAGCCTATCAACACTGTTGATCAATGGAGCAGCACAGAACACGACGAAAGCAACCCTTGGGCTCCTCTCTTTTCCATTAGTGCACTGTTCCAGTGGGATTCAGGGAGGATGTGTCTCAGACCCTTGTATACGCAGTGCAGAACTGAAAAAGTCCTGTCCTGCTACTTTAATCATAGTGACTAAGTAAAAACTCAACACAAAATACATCTGCACTCAAAGGGAGAGGCCCAGATTAATTCTGATGTTACTGTACTGCCTCATTTGTGCCTCTCTAGGAAGGATGTGGTTGCATCATTTGCACTTATCACAATGACAACTTTGCCTTGGGGTCCTATGAGCATTATGTGAGGAGCTCTGCATAAAGCACAAAGTAACACAATAAATGTTAGCTATGTTATTACCGTCGTTTAATCCTCAGCGAGTTAGAAGCATCACGCGCACTGGCAAAACAGCAAAGGGAAGTGGGGAAGAGGAAAGACCAGAAAGAAGAAACTGATGGTTTGTTGCTTATTTCAAGAGATGCATACAACGAGAGGATTGCTCTGCTGAGCCAGCAATGGACTGGGCTCAAGAGATGGAGACAAATACCCTCTAAAGTCTAAATCTGCAAAATAATGAAGTTCATAAAAATAACATAATATTTAAAAAGTGATGGAAGCTTCATCAGTCAAAGGCAGTTAAATTTTACATATCATGTCAACAATACACACTTCAGTAATGCGAATTTTTTCCCCCCAGAGACTTAGCCTCAGTGAAATCAGGAATTCATTAAACCCAGTATCTGGTGATTAAGAGGCTGGACTGACAATCAGGTCAGAAGTGCTTCTCCCTGTTGCTGGAAGAGAAATTACACCTGTCATGGATGTACTCCGTCAACAAGATGACTCTCTTCCAGGTTCTGATTAGGAAAAACAAGCTAGTGTGCTAATTTCAGTGAATCAAGCTATGTATTAAAAATCATGACAGAATTATTTGTCTAACTATATTATACACTGTGATGAAAAGTACAGCTATCACGTACACGTGGAATCTAAAATATGACAGCAACGAACTTATCTAAGAAACCAAGCAGACGTACAGACATAGAGAACAGACTTATGGTTGCCCAGGGAAAGGGGGTGCGAAGGGATGGAGCCAAAGTCTGGGATTAGCGGATGCAAACTGTTATATACTGAGTGGATAAACAACAGGTTCCTACTGTATAGCACAGGGTATATTCAATATCCTGTGATAAAGCATAATGGAAAAGAATATGAAAAAAATGCATATGTGTATAAATGATTCACTTTTCTGCACAGCAGAAATTATTACATTACAAATCAACTATACTTCAATAAAGTAAATTTTAAGAAAAGTATAGATACTACATAAAGTTTATAATACACAGTTATAGTTTAAGGGGGTTAATTTCCGCTTCAAGTTATTCAGATCTACAATCTGTTGTATCTTCTTTGTAACAAATGATCGACCCGATTTGAAAGTTTGTATGGCCCAAGAAAACACAAGCAGGTGCTCTCTGACACTGCCTTCCCGTACCAGTTTCATGTATTAACTATTGTTCTGTGTTTCCTCTGTAAACCCTGATGATAAATGCCCAATGGCACTAGCAGGCAATCTCTGGAACCACACACACTTTCTGCTCTCGCCAGCTGGACTTCATGCTGACTAAGAGTCAAACTGTGTCTTCCCAAACCAGTTTATGCCAGTGGACTTGTTGCTGTAATTATGAAATTTAATTAAATATTATGAAAGTTGATGGAATATGAGCACAAGAGATAAATCTTGTTTCTTATTAAAAACTAAATTGAAGGCTTTGGAAAGACTTCATAAAAGCAAGTCATTAAAAGGAAAGCTACTGGATTAGATTTGGGCAAGACCTATAAAAAAAAGGAGAAAAAAATTTTAAATCTAAGATTCTGTAAGATTCAGAGTGTTTTGCTACTGTCTATGTTTATACTGTTAATACAATGTAGAAATCAAAATAGCAGAATCACTGTCAAAGAAGCACCCTTGGCCTCACCAAAATTTATCAAATATATATTTATTATTATTACACAGTTTAGTGAAAATAAGATATTTTGAGTACGTATACTTTTGCAAGACTAGCTATCTTAATGATTTTTTCAACTAAACAGTTCCAATTATGTTAGCTGAGAGGATATGGTGGTCTGTCTATAAACAGAAAGAGGGTTTAAATAAGAAATTTCTTTGAATTAGTTGCTCTTAAATTTCTGAAGTGTTATGACCTAAGCTGAATTACTGTGAAATACAGGTGTTCAAATTTTTGTTCCTTACTTTTGAAAGACAAAGTACTTTGAACAAAATTCTACCAGATTTAAAGATAAAAACACTCTCTTTCCTTTAGTCTAACATAACATAGTAGAGAGCAGAAAAGGCAGTGAAGAACATGACTCTGGTTGGACACCCCAAACGTGAAATCCTGGCTCAAATACTATTAACTTCAATGACAGCTTAACCACTGAAACCAGCCACACAAACCCCAGTTTTCTTATCTGGAAAATGCCTTCAATAATTATATCTATACCACAGGGGTCATGGACACATTGAAATGAGAAAATACACGTCAAACCACATGGTAAGTTTCTAGTACACAGTAAGTGCTCAAAATGTTCATCATTAATGTGATTATATTACCTAGAGCCAGATATCCGGGAATGTGAAGTCAAGTGGGCCTTAGGAAGCATCACTACAAACAAAGCTAGTGGAGGTGATGGAATTCCAATTGAGCTATTTCAAATCCTAAAAGATGATGCTGTGAAAGTGCTGCACTCAATATGTCAGCAAATTTGGAAAACTCAGCAGTGGCCACAAGACTGGAAAAGGTCAATTTTCATTCCAATCCCAAAGAAAGGCAAGGCCAAAGAATGCTCAAACTACCACACAATTGCACTCATCTCACATGCTAGTAAAGTAATGCTCAAAATTCTCCAAGCCAGGCTTCAGCAATACATGAACTGTGAACTTCCAGATGTTCAAGCTGGTTTTAGAAAAGGCAGAGGAACCAGAGATCAAACTGCCAACATCTGCTGGATCATTGAAAAAGCAAGAGAGTTCCAGAAAAACATCTACTTCTGCTTTATTGACTATGCCAAAGCCTTTGACTGTGTGGATCACAAGAAACTGTGGAAAATTCTGAAAGAGATGGGAATTCCAGACCACCTGACCTGCCTCTTGAGAAACCTAGATGCAGGTCAGGAAGCAAGAGTTAGAACTGGACATGGAACAACAGACTGGTTCCAAATAGGAAAAAGACTATGTCAAGGCTGTATATCGTCACCCTGCTTATTTAACTTAATGCAGAGTACATCATGAGAAACGCTGGGCTGGAGGAAGCACAAGCTGGAATCAAGATTGCCAGGAGAAATATCAATAACTTCAGATATGCAGATGACACCAGCCTTATGGCCGAAAGTGAAGAGGAACTAAAAAGCCTCTTGATGAAACTGAAAGAGGAGAGTGAAAAAGTTGGCTTAAAGCTCCACATTCAGAAAATGAAGATCATGGCATCTGGCCCCATCATTTCATGGCAAATAGATGGGGAAAGTTATGACCAACCTAGACAGCATATTAAAAAGCAGAGACATTACTTTGTCCACAAAGGTCCATCTAGACTAGGCTATGGTTTTTCCAGTAGTCATGTATGGATGTGAGAGTTGGACTATAAAGAAAGCTGAGTGCTGAAGAATTGATGCTTTTGAACTGTGGTGTTGGAGAAGACTCTTGAGAGTCCCTTGGACTGCAAGGAGATCCAACCAGTTCCTCCTAAAGCAGATTAGTCCTGGGTGTTCACTGGAAGGACTGATGTTGAAGCTGAAACTCCAATACTTTGGCCACCTGACGCGAAGAGCTGACTCATGTGAAAAAACCCTGATGCTGGGAAAGTTTGAGGGCAGGAAGAAAAGGGGACAACAGAGGATGAGATAGTTGGATGGCATCACCGACTCAATGGACATGGGTTTGGGTAGGCTCCAGCAGTTGGTGATGGACAGGGAGGCCTGGCGTTCATGGGGTCACAAAAAGTCAGACACGCCTGAGTGACTGAACTGAACTAGGGAAAAGAGCCAACTACTATTAATACATATGTAAGACTATAAGTAACATGTTCTCTCCTGTGTTGGAATGTCAGTTCTTTAGGAAGATGGCCTCCTCTACAGACAGCTCACAAACACCTGTCCAGGCTCAGTAAAACAGGGATTTTCAGCAAGGGATATTTCCTAGAGGACATCTGGCAATATCCAAATGGAGACATTTTAGGTCATCACAAGTCGGGGTACCTATCGGCATCTGGGATGTAGAGGCCAGGGACACTGCTAAACATCTTATATCCCAGAATGCATAAGACTATAGGATATAACCAACAAAGAATTATCTGGCCCCAAATACCAAGATGGCAAGGTCAAAATACTCTGTAGCCTTAAGGACAGAATAAGAAAGAAGTGATTTCTAAAATCTGAACTCCACAAAATTTTCTGAGAAAATAAAGATGGCTGACCAATGAAGTCAGGATTTTCATTATCATATTAGTTCCAGGACCTTTGCCATAGATGTTTAAGAGACGTGGATACTAAGCACTGAGACAAGGCTGCTGCTGCTGCTGCTAAGTCACTTCAGTCGTGTCCGACTCTGTGTGACCCCAGGGACGGCAGCCCACCAGGCTCCCCAATCCCTGGGATTCTCCAGGCAAGAATACTGGAGTGGTTTGCCATTTCCTTCTCCAATGCATGAAAGAGAAAAGTGAAAAGTGAAGTCGCTCAGTCTGTCCGACTGTTAGCGACCCCATGGACTGCAGCCCACCAGGCTACTCCGTCCATTGGATTTTCCAGGCAAGAGTACTGGGGTGGGGTGCCATTGCCTTCCCCCAGAGACAAGGCTCCTTTGGTCAATAAACCTTTGTGAATATGGCCGATCATGCAGTAACCTTACAATAAATTTGATTTTAAAATAAGCAATGTCATACAACAGGAGCCCTAGAATGAAGCACTAGAAATCAAACTTCCTTTGGAAGAATAAATCTCAAAAGGACTCAAAACCCCTGAACAGTAGGTGGGAAATTGAAAGACCACTCTAGTAGCTTGTACACAGGGGGCCCTCTCACTTGGTCTCAACGCAGAGATTACTGAGCTAGCTTGTGGATCACTCTGGAAGGACTGATGTTGAAGCTGAAACTCCAACACTTTGGCCACCTGATGCGAAGAGCTGACTCATGTGAAAAGACCCTGATGCTGGGGTTTTTCTTCCTTGGTGAGTATCTTGTCTCCTAGCTCAGGTAGTTGAATGACAAACTCATTCTTCAATTAACAATGCTGCTCAAAAAAACACTATTAGAAAGCTCCTACGAGTTCATTTAAACTATGTCAGTGAATTCACAGAGTTTTCTTAAAAGCATGAGATAAAACTGTATGTATATAGTACAAGCCAACAATATAGATATATGTTTTCCCCCAAAGCAGAAAAAGAAGTCATCATCATCTTGATGGTACCTCTCACTCCAGTGCCTTTTATACTCAAATCTAGAACACCAAGGTTTGATTCCCAACTCTGAGATTTTTGTCAAATAATAAAATTCTCACTAAAATACCTATGAAATGAATGGGAATGTATTATAATTGTCACTTAGTGATGAGAACATTGAGGGAGAAAAGAAATGACCCTGTACCAATTGTAAAAGTACTAAACAAATAAAAAACCAGCATTAAGATTGCTTTGGAAACCCTTTAAAAGCTGTATTTAAAATATTTTTAATTTTATATGACATTTATCCCTAAAGGTGACATAGCAAGTCTTCTACGTAAACGTTACAATTTCATCCACTGAATCAAAGGCTTTTTACTTTAAAAAATTAATATTCTGTATACAAGATATTTAATATATCTAAAAGAAAGTAACTCACAAAATGCAAACGAAAATACACTGCAGCAAACAGCTAACTCTTTCACCATCAAGAGAAGGCCTTCATGCAAATCTGACATCACACTGCCTTATAAAACCTGACAGACAGTCCTCCTTTTCAGAAAGTATGGCAAAAGAAAGTTAAAGATCTCTGCTCACCTTTCTGATAGAAGAACTTCCTGTAATAGTAGGCGCCGAGATCCACGTGTTCTACGATGTATCTTTTCACCCGATCCAGGTGTAACACCAAGGTTTCCTTGGGCACTTCAAGTACTGCCACGCCTGCGTTTGTACAATGGGAACTGAGTGTAGACTCAAAGGAGGCACTTTCACATCCACTAAAGGAACCAGAATTTGATTTGGACAGGCTGATCTTCCTTTCCCCTTCTCCACCAATCTCATTCCGAAAATACGGACAGCTCATCACCAGCTCATTGCTTTTATCATCCCCCTGGTCCATGCTGAGGCTTCCCTTGGAATTCAGGTCCTCTGTGCTGCCCATTGGGGAGCTGAAGCTGGCCGAGTGAGACAAAGGCCCCGAGACCAAGGATGCCACCGCAGCTGCCGAAGCCCCTGTGGTGGTGTTTCTCCTCTTAATTACATTGTGCCTGTTCATAATTGCCTCGTTCAAGTCAAATAAGATACTCTGGACATCGTAGTGGGCAAAGCACTTCGGGCACGTCCAGGGCCTGACAGAGTCTTCCGATCGGTTATCTTCGAGATCCGACGACTTCCCAAGTTCCTCCCCTTTGGCATTGCGCAATTTACGGAAAATGGACGAGTCTCCGGTTTCCGACTTGGAGCGCCGCTTGAGTGGTTTTTCCCTTTCCTTAAAGAGCCTGAGGTTCTCCCTCTGTGAGATGGGCCCGTCTATAACATCCAAGGAGAAACCAGATCCCTTGCCCCCGCCGGCGATGAGAAAGTCACTGAGCTTGGTCGGCGTGGGCCCTCGATCAGACCTGTCGTCTTTGTAGCCCTTTAGCAAGTCAAAGAAGCTTTCTCCGGACGTTCCCTGCTTATCAATGGAGGATGTGCTGCCGTACTCCCTGTGCAGCGACGGCCCCGTCTTGTAGGTGGGCGAGATACACTCGTCAAAGCTATCCACGTCAAGCTCACTTATGGTGATGTCGCTGTTGCTGCGCTGCCGGATCCGGCGCAGAGCCTTCCGCGGGGAGCTGGGGTAGGCCTCCGGCATGAGGAATCTGGAGTCCATGTTCTCCGAGGGCCGCGTCTTGCTCTTCAGCGTGTTCTGTATGCTTTTTAACATGGCTGAGTCACTGGAATTGAGGCTTACAGAACTTCCCTGACTCACAGGACTGCTTTTGGAGGACATGCTCTCAAGGCAACTTGAGGTTTCTACTTCCTGGCTTGAACGGCTAGATTCTTTTACGTTTTCCTTTCTGGGGGGCCAATCCGCAATCCTTGCCCGAACTCCCATCTTTGGGACGCCGGGGGTCGAAGTTATATGGTGAGAACCTTCACTTCGGGGGGGCCCTACAGGAGCCATGACAGAGGACCCTAAGCTGCCGTTTTGGGACCTGAAACGTCGCATGTAGAAGTCGTCTGTGTGGACTTTGGGGGTGCCATCTGCACCCACAACGGACGCCCTTTCAGTGGCAACCGGCCTCTCCGTCTGTGACCGTTTCAGGCTGGTCATGATGCAAGAGCAATCTGACTTAAATCCCCACAGAAAGGACCATCATACCTAAGTTTTAAATGTGCACTTCCCTTTTGGAGAATGGCTTCCAGAAAATACAGCAGTTGCACGAGATCTTAATCTTTTTCATTTAAAAGGTTAAAAGAACTCCTTATTTTCAAATCTCTGAAAATCCAGATCTTTAGAGCATTATAATCCACAAGAGTTCCTTTGCTTTACTTTGATAGATGGCTTTCTTTCAGAAAGAACTGAATGGAACTTGTATCACTGGGACTCTGTGACTGCCATAATCCCATGCTTTCTCTAAAAGAGAGAAGGACAATTTGGATTAGCATTTAATAAATACATCTAAAAATAAATATGCAATTGCCAAAATCAGACACATCCAAATAAAAGATTCACTAACGGATTGTGGCTCACAGTTTACAACCCATATTTTTAGTAAAGCAGATTTGAAAGCATTTAACAATATCCATCATTTAAATTACATATATTTTAAAAGACTGGATACTTCAGCTTAATTGAACTGTTTCATATCATTAGAAGGTGGTGAGGGATCTTGTGCCAGGATATTAGACCAAGTACAGACCACGAACAGACTCCAGTGACCTCTAACAATGTACATAATCAGGAACCGCTGCGCTGGCCGGAAGTTCACGGCATAACCAACAGAGTTCGATAATTAGAGCAACAGACAGCTTTTTAACAAGACTAAAAATTGAAAAATTATGTTACTGAATATGTCGCAACACTTACTTTTTAATCTCTTCTGTATTTCAAAATTCAAACTTAGTTTTCTGTTTCTTTACAAAGGCTTAACAGAGTTGGCAAGAGCAAATACAATAGAGAGAAAATAAACACGGTTTTTCCCCAAGCCATTCTACCCATTAGCATGCTTCTGTAATTCCCTCTAGTTTATTACTTACCCCAAAGAGCAGAATTTCAGAAAGCATCCAGCATTTTCCACCACCTCTTCCCGAGCTCTCTTTCCTTCTATCTACCCTTAAAGCTACAAACGTTTCACTAATTAGCAAAATGCCTGCATTTCCTTACGCATTGCAACCCACCCCACCCTTCAGTGCTAATTTATGAAGACAGCAGAAACCAAAAGCTGCTGTGGGCAGACCTTTCCATATTCCCCAGTTGACGACAGAGAACTGCTAACATCCTTCCAGGTGACGGGCAAAGAAAACCAACTTCCTCAGGAGCTCATCAATCAGGAGGCAAGAGGCACAAATTCTGAGCACAAAATCCTGCATGGTTGCGTACATCCTGAAAATAAAGGCAGAGGACCCTTTTTCAAGGCTCCACAAATGACACAAGAGGTGGCCTTTAAATTCCTGCCAAATGCATGTTTGCAAAGATGCTGCTGATCCAGCACTGCGCTGCCGGGGCCGCATTGTCTACAAATCACGGCTGACACCCAGGCCGACCCGGGCTCGCTGCGATCCGCTCCCCAGCAACAAGCACTTACTTCCACGATAATTAAGCATCTCGCTAGTCGGCTTCCTGCCTCCCAGGCAGCCGCTTTAATTTCTCCTGCGCTATGCAGCATCATTTTAGAAGACTCGCTGCTATTTAAAGGCTGGAACATTTAGGGGTGTTTCGAAAATGCACGCCGCCTGCAGAACACAGGGCCAAAGAAGCTCCAGCTGGGCTCGCACGGGCTGCTTAGACCAGCCCCACACAAAAACGCCAATGGTTTCCCCTCTGGCTCCTCTTCACCATCTTTTGTGAAAGGGATAATGGCTTTACACCGCTACCCAATGAAGCCTGACTTGCGACCTCTCCAGATACTTCTACCGTCAGATCGCTGTGATTTGACTGTGTATCTGGGAACTGTCCAGGTTCCTCTTGAACTGTAAACCTTCAAGTGGAATAATGTGCTGACTGTTGCATCTGAAAGAGACCCATGTGGCCACAGCCAAGGTTCAAGAAGTGCTCCTTATAAAATGGAAGGAAACTGGGCAACTGAACCAAAATGCAAAGTAAACACTAGCCCATCTCAAAGAAAAAAAAAAAAGTCTTTTGACAACCCCAAACCACAATTTACGAGCTATTTTGTAACTAGGGAAAAAAGAAGCTGTTTATTTCAATGAAACAGCTTTCAAAGAAAGAATATACTGACATACAAAATAATTCTCAATAGATTCTTATGAAAATCAGATGTTCTCAATGTCTCTCACAAACTTACAGAAATCCAAATAAATCACCTATCGTTCCCAGAACTGACATTCTCTAAAAGGCCAGTGCACCAATCCCCCAGGGTAAAGACTCATTCGTGCCACATTTCACTTCCCGTAGAATAGAGTTGACTGCAGGACTGTCTTTTTTTAGTATCTGTGCAGTTATAGGTCAGCACTAAAATACAGTAAGTAACACTGACTTGAAAATGCCTGTTCTTGGTGGTCACTACTACAGGACTCCTGTTTAGAAGCATCGCCTATGCTTCCTGGGTCTTTTTTAACAAGTTTTTAAAAATCTTACACAAGCGGGCTTCCCTGGTGGCTCAGTGGTAAAGAATCTGCCTGCCAATGCAGGAGACACAGGTTCAATCCCTGGTCTGAGAAGATCCTACATGCTGTGGAACAGCTAAGCCTGCGTGCCACGATGATTGAGCCAGCGATCTAGAGCGTGGGAGCCGCGAATACTGAGCCCATGTGCTACAACTACTGAAGCTCAGGTGCTTTAAAGCCTAGGCTCCACAACAGGAGAAGCCAATGCAATGAGAAGCCCACACACCGAAACTCAAGAGTGGGCCCCACTCGCTGCACCTAGAGAAAAAGTCCTCATATCAAGGAAGACTAGGCACAACCAAAAATAAATAAAATTATTTTTAAAGTCTTACAGAGATATATTTCTTTGTAACTAAAAAAGACTGCCAAGATTGCTACATCTTGATTATGATAACTCAGTGTTGTCTTTTAATTTCAAAATATACATGGGCACATAGGGGAGAGAGTGCCCACACTCTGAATGACCTCTACATTCTTGACCTCGCTCTCTCCTGAAATTCTGTCTTCTCTAGGCCTTCATGATGAACACATTCTTCTTAATTTCCGCTTCCTTTTGCCTCTTCTGACTCCCTCCTCAGGATCACTGGTGGCTCCATTTAAAAGCAAGTGATTCCAGGGAGGCACCCTTGGTTTCTCTTACTAGGAGGTTCAAGATGGGACAACTAAGTTAAATAACAGATTTTGTTTTCTTGTCGTGGAAACTTCTTTCCTTTTCTCTTCCCTTTTCTCTTTTCCTCTCTCTCCCATCCTCATTCATAGCAACAAAGCCCTTCAGGCACAATAGGAACTTTAGACACAGATCAGCATCTACAGAATATATACACTTTGCATTTATTCAAGTACTAATTGAAAATGATGTCATCCATGTGTAATATGACACCACATCAATAATACCTGAAACCTATTCCTTGGGGTTAATGGAAACAACAAACATATGCTAACAATGATTAGCAATTCTCTTAGTTATCAGGAAACCCGCCTAAGCATCACTAAATATGGTAAAAAAAAAAAAAAAAACACCACCATGGAATTAAGTAGAAGAGCAGTACTAATTTATAGCATGTCACCTCTATCTGTTGAAAGAGTAAACTATTTAAGAAATATTCTTGTTATGTGTTTAATTTTACAGCTCTAGGTAGTACTTGAGTCCCTGGTGGATCCATTTAGCAAGAATATCAATCCAATTGTTTAGTTCTGTGAGCTCCTGGAAACTCTATCAGCTAAGGAGGAGACGTAATCTACTAACTGAAACTCTTTCCATCATTCAAGGTCTATCACCACATAACATAGCACAGTTTTCTGATAAGACCATTCTTTCAAAGGAAGTGCCTCCTGCTCGCCAGTAAATCACTCCCAGTCTTTCTGCATTAACTCCTGAGCATGGACCACACACTTGGTGCTAGAGATATTTGGGGAAACAGCCCCTCCCTCCAAGGGAGGCTACAGGTGTAAAAACAGTCCCTGTCATTCTGGCTCACTGAGACATTTACATTCTTGACCTCTCTCTCTCCTGAAATTCTGTCTTCTCTAGGCCTTCATGATGAACACATTCTTCTTAATTTCTGCTTTCTTTTGGCTCCCTCCTCAGGATCACTGGTGGCTCCATTTAAAAGCAAGTGATTCCAGGGTGGTACCCTTGGCTTACTTCTCTTACGAGTGTTTTTGAAGGTGAGTTTTTGAAGGTGCTGTAAAGGGTGTTAGTATTAGGATGCATTTGAGCACCAAGTGCATTAGGATGAGATCGCAGATCTGGGGATACTGGAGTAAAAATATTACTCTGGAAACCAGGGTGTTGACTTGGCTGGATCAGTTGCCTATGCAACTGAACAAAGCAGGATTAGGAAACTGCTTAGGAGAGAGAGCTGCATGGCAGCCAGTACTGTCTGGAGATGTCATAGATACCCAGATCTTTAAATATATTACCTCTATGCAGTTATCTCCAAATCTCTTCTCATGACCCTTTCCCTTAAATTACAGGTAAAATATATGCAAGTGCTCATTTGATATCTTCCTTATTTATCCATTTTCAACATGAATTATTAAGCAGAAAAATAAAATTTTTCCAAGGAATAAATGAGTGATAAGGAAGTGAGAACAATAAATAATTGAAGGAACCAAAGGAAAAGAACAACATGGGAACCTTTCTTGGTGCCAAAGGCATAAAAATAGTTTAAAGGTTACACAGGAAGATGTGGGAAGGAAAGAACAAAAACTAACAACCAGTTACAGCTCCTGCCCTGAAATAATCCACAGTACGATGCGGTGCATTCACTAAAAAGATGCAGTGTGCATGCTTACTTGTGTCCGTCCAACTCTTTGCGACCCTACAGACTGGGCCTGCCAAAGCTTCCCTGTCCATGAGATTTTCCAGGCAAGAATACTGGAGTGGGTTGTCATTTCCTCCTCCAGGGGCTCTTCCTGACCCAGGGATGGAACTTGCATCTTTTGCATTGGCAGGTAGGATTTTTTTTTTTTTTTCCCAACCACTGAGTGACCTGGAAAGCCCATGAAAAGATGTAGCATTCTCCATCAATTACCTCTGTATTTCAAAATGGGATGTTGGTAGGTCCCTTAACTGACACAGCCTCAGATACAGGGCCAAGTCTCAATGATTTCAGGCAATAGAAGAAATTTTGATGAGGAATAACTATACAAATATCCTGAGATTACACAGATAAACAATGTGAATATTTATAAAGTGTCAATGTAAATAGTTTATTAAGCTATATACACAGACTTAAAATATCCATAAATATTCTTTAGAATATAACAGGAAACTTTATTTTTAAACAGAAATATTACATCACAGTGTTGGGACATTAGATTAGCTATGCTAACCAAATAAAGCCAATGATTTCCTTTACCTCCCTTCTTCGCTTTCCTGAATTACAGCCACATTACATAAAAATAACATCTCAGATAGAAGGGACGTCTCACTCTTTCAAATCAGCCTTGAAACACATACAGACATCCCCATGCAACGTCCTGGATAATTTAAGCTTTATGAATCAGCATTTAACTTTTTAGATTGGAATTTCCCCCTTCTTTCATTTCCGTTCTATCTCCTCAACAAAAATCAGGAAGGATTGGGAAGAGATGAGTTGATAAGTCTAGTTCCTGCTCTCCAAATGTTCACTATCTAAAAAAGACAAAACTGATGGAGACAAAGTAGATTCGAATAATTTGCCCTCAAATTACCAAAGTGAATAAAGAAGCTATAGATACAAAACATACATAAACAGATGAATTTACACTTGAGTTTAGAGATAAGAAAACAATTTAAAATGTGCTTGTTTTGACAGAGTAAGGAGCAAAAGAAAGAATAACATTTGCCTCCCAACTACCCTCCAAACAAAAAGTTTGGTGAAGAAGGTTACATTTCACAGGTCTGGTGAGGCCTGAACATACTTTGTCAAAGTAGCTGCAGGTGAAGGAAACAACAAGAAAATTTGGCAGCAAGCTTGATGGCAGAAGAGGGATGATAAAATATAAAGGATTAGAAAAAAAAATATTTTTTAAAAATAAAATTTAAAAGTTTTGGAGCCAGACACATGGTAAGAATTACTGATGGGTAAGAAAATGATTCAACAGCTGGCAAAATAAAGGAGAACAGAAATAAATGTGTACATTTATCTTATATTTGAATATGAGAAAACTCAGGCAATAAGCAATTAATATAATGCCAAAAGGAGGAGCTTATCAGGAGGAGCTTAAAGTAAAGAGGTAAAAGGTAAATTTACGTAGTGAATAGAAAGGTAACTATGAACCAGAATTATTAGAGGAAAAATAGCATTTGAGGTACAACAAATGAATACTTGTGGGCAGGAGGAGAAGGGGACGACAGAGGATGAGACGGTTGGATAGCATCACTGACTCAATGGACGTGAGTTAGAGTTGGTGATGGACAGGGAGGCCTGGCACGCTGCAGCTCATGAGGTCGCAAAGAGTCAGACATGACTGAGCGACTGAACTGAAATGAATACTTTCAAGGAAAAGAAATCAGCTCATCAGGGGCATGCAGATTCTGTGGCTGACACCCAGGGTATTAAGAGAGCAGACCAAATCCATGAAGGAGTTGAGTGTTTTTAAAAAAATAATTTGTCCATTAATATTCATTTAAAATCCATTAGAAAGTTACTCATCAATCCTGCAAACGGTGATCTAGTACTGATCATCTAATTACCAAATAGGATCTGGGGAAGGAGGATATGAGAAATGGACAGGGAGCAGAGAGACAATCAATAAATGTCTACTATGCGGGAAGAAAGGCTTGTCAACTTTCCCTAAATTGTGTTTCAAATCCTTCAAGTTATTAATTCATAAAAAAGGGTTCCATAATTAAATAAGGAAGGGTCACACCATCACCTGCATTAGGATTTGATAGTACATGTTAGTATATTAAGGCTCCATGAAATATACAGCTTAAAAAAAAACCCAACACAACTATTAAACATATTCCTTAACTGATTTGACCATGGACTTATTTTTTTAAGAATATTTTTATATTGTGCATTCTACTGAATGTAACTGAGGACAAACGGGCCCAGTTTCAGAACTCAGGATACAAACAAAATGGTATATACACTATAAATTTAGTTATTTTTAGTTACCTATAGGGCCGCTTGCGAGAGCCGGGCCGGCGCACTCAGCGCGGGCGAGAGGAGCTACCCCACGTCCGAGGTCAGGGGCAGCAACCTAGAGTGCCAGGCTGCGACGGCGCAGGAACGGCCGAGAGGAGCTACCCTGTGTCTGAGGTCAGTGGCGGCCGGGAGGAGCTTCCCCTCATCCGAGGTCAGTGGCGGCCGGGAGGAGACACCCCGCGTCTGAGGTCAGGGCGGCGGCCGGGAGAAGCCACCTTGCGCCCGAGGCCAGGAGTGGTGACCCAGAGGAGCCACCCTGAGCCCGAGGCCACGGCCGGCGGCTGGGAGGAGCAACCCGAGGAGCAGGGACTGCGCAGGGAGGGCCTAGAGGAGCTGTCCCACGTGGACGGTCAGGAACTGCGGCGGTAAGGAGATACCCCTCGTCCAAGGTAAGGAGCAGCCGTGAAGACAACCCACGCCCAAGGTAAGAGAAACCCAAGTAAGATGGTAGGTGTTGCAGGAGGGCATCAGAGGGCAGACACACTGAAACCATACTCACAGGAATCTAGTCAATCTAATCACACTAGGACCAGGGCCTTGTCTAACTCAATGAAACCAAGCCATGCCTGCAGGGCAACCCAAGGCGGGCGGGTCATGGTGGAGAGGTCTGACAGAACGTGGTCCACTGGAGAAGGGAATGGCAAGCCACTTCAGTATTCTTGCCTTGAGAACCCCATGAACAGTATGAAAAGGCAAAATGATAGGATTTCAAAAGAGAATCTCCCCAGGTCGTTAGGTGCCCAATATGCTACTGGAGATCAGTGGAGAAATAACTCCAGAAAGAATGAAGGGATGGAGCCAAAGCAAAAACAATACCCAGTTGTGCATGTGACTGGTGATAGAAGCAAGATCCGATGCTGTAAAGAACAATATTGCATAGGAACCTGGAATGTCAGGTCCATGAATCAAGGCAAATTGGAAGTGGTCAAACAAGAGATGGCAAGGGTGAACGTCGACATTCTAGGAATCAGCGAACTAAAATGGACTGGAATGGGTGAATTTAACTCAGATGACCATTATATCTACTACTGCGGGCAGGAATCCCTCAGAAGAAATGGAGTAGCCATCATGGTCAACAAAAGAGTCCGAAATGCAGTACTTGGATGCAATCTCAAAAACGACAGAATGATCTCTGTTCGTTTCCAAGGCAAACCATTCAATATCACAGTTATCCAAGTCTATGCCCCAACCAGTAATGCTGAAGAAGCTGAAGTTGAACGGTTTTATGAAGACCTACAAGACCTTGTAGAACTAACACCCAAAAAAGATGTCCTTTTCATTATAGGGGACTGGAATGCTAAAGTAGGAAGTCAAGAAACACCTGGAGTAACAGGCAAATTTGGCCTTGGAATGCGGAATGAAGCAGGGCAAAGACTAATAGAGTTTTGCCAAGAAAATGCACTGGTCATAGCAAACACCCTCTTCCAGCAACACAAGAGAAGACTCTACACATGGACATCACCAGATGGTCAACACCGAAATCAGATTGATTATATTCTTTGCAGCCAAAGATGGAGAAGCTCTATACAGTCAACAAAAACAAGACCAGGAGCTGACTGTGGCTCAGATCATGAACTCCTTATTTCCAAATTCAGACTTAAATTGAAGAAAGTAGGGAAAACCGCTAGACCATTCAGGTATGACCTAAATCAAATCCCTTATGATTATACAGTGGAAGTGAGAAATAGATTTAAGGGCCTAGATCTGATAGACAGAGTTCCTGATGAACTATGGAATGAGGTTCGTGACATTGTACAGGAGACAGGGATCAAGACCATCCCCATGGAAAAGAAATGCAAAAAAGCAAAATGGCTGTCTGGAGAAGCCTTACAAATAGCACTGAAAAGAAGAGAGGCGAAAAGCAAAGGAGAAAAGAAAAGATATAAGCATCTGAATGCAGAGTTCCAAAGAATAGCAAGAAGAGATAAGAAAGCCTTCTTCAGCAATCAATGCAAAGAGATAGAGGAAAACAACAGAATGGGAAAGACTAGAGATCTCTTCAAGAGAATTGGAGATACCAAGGGAACATTTCATGCAAAGATGGGCTCGATAAAGGATAGAAATGGTATGGACCTAACAGAAGCAGAAGATATTAAGAAGAGGTGGCAAGAATACACAGAAGAACTGTACAGAAAAGATCTTCACGACCCAGATAATCATGAGGATGTGATCACTAATCTAGAGCCAGACATCTTGGAATGTGAAGTCAAGTGGGCCTTAGAAAGCATCACTAAGAACAAAGCTAGTGGAGGTGATGGAATTCCCGTTGAGCTGTTTCAAATCCTGGAAGATGATGCTGTGAAAGTGCTGCACTCAATATGCCAGCAAATTTGGAAAACTCAGCAGTGGCCACAGGACTGGAAAAGGTCAGTTTTCATTCCAATTCCAAAGAAAGGCAATGCCAAAGAATGCTCAAACTACCGCACAATTGCACTCATCTCACACGCTAGTAAAGTAATGCTCAAAATTCTCCAAGCCAGGCTTCAGCAATATGTGAACCGTGAACTCCCTGATGTTCAAGCTGGTTTTAGAACAGGCAGAGGAACCAGAGATCAAATTGCCAACATCCGCTGGATCATGGAAAAAGCAAGAGAGTTCCAGAAAAACATCTATTTCTGCTTTATTGACTATGCCAAAGCCTTTGACTGTGTGGATCACAATAAACTGTGGAAAATTCTGAAAGAGATGGGAATACCAGACCACCTAACCTGCCTCTTGAGAAATCTGTATGCAGGTCAGGAAGCAACAGTTAGAACTGGACATGGAACAACAGACTGGTTCCAAATAGGAAAAGGAGTACGTCAAGGCTGTATATTGTCTCCCTGCTTATTTAACTTATATGCAGAGTACATCATGAGAAACGCTGGACTGGAAGAAACACAAGCTGGAATCAAGATTGCCGGGAGAAATATCAATAACCTCAGATATGCTGATGACACCACCCTTATGGCAGAAAGTGAGGAGGAGCTAAAAAGCCTCTTGATGAAAGTGAAGGAGGAGAGCGAAAAAGTTGGCTTAAAGCTCAACATTCAGAAAACGAAGATCATGGCATCCGGTCCCATCACTTCATGGGAAATAGATGGGGAAACAGTGGAAACAGTGTCAGACTTTATTTTTTTGGGCTCCAAAATCACTGCAGATGGTGACTGCAGCCATGAAATTAAAAGACGCTTACTCCTTGGAAGAAAAGTTATGACCAACCTGGATAGTATATTCAAAAGCAGAGACATTACTTTGCCGACTAAGGTCCGCCTAGTCAAGGCTATGGTTTTTCCTGTGGTCATGTATGGATGTGAAAGTTGGACTGTGAAGAAAGCTGAGCGCCGAAGAATCGATGCTTTTGAACTGTGGTGTTGGAGAAGACTCTTGAGAGTCCCTTGGACTGCAAGGAGATCCAACCAGTCCATTCTGAAGGAGATCAACCCTGGGATTTCTGTGGAAGGAATGATGCTCAAGCTGAAACTCCAGTACTTTGGCCACCTCATGCGAAGAGTTGACTCATTAGAAAAGACTCTGATGCTGGGAGGGATTGGGGGCGGGAGGAGAAGGGGACGACCGAGGATGAGATGGCTGGATGGCATCACGGACTCGATGGACGTGAGTCTGAGTGAACTCTGGGAGATGGTGATGGACAGGGAGGCCTGGCGTGCTGCGATTCATGGAGTCGCAAAGAATCAGACACGACTGAGCGACTGCACTGAACTGAACTGATAGGTACTGAGCGACTGAACTGAATATAAACAAGCCAAAGGAAATTCACCAAGGGAGTTATAATACTTGTCTGTAGACAGATTATAAATAATTACTTTTTAAAGTATTTAACTATGTTATTTATTTTCTAAAATGAGCAGGTATAACTTTTATAACAGAAGAAAAAGTTTAGAAGAAAAAAAACCCAACTCATTCTGTTACTAAAAACAATGAACTATCTGAGAATGTTGTATGATGAACACACACTTGAATCCTAATTATTAAATACAGCACCATGTAAAACCTCAACCATTCAAATCACCAAACAAGTCAAAATGCAACAGATGTCAAGTCCTTCCAATAAGATGATCTTATGCTAAATCCTCTGATTAAAATGGAATCAAAGGAGGGCTATATAAAATAGAAAGTACTGAAGATTATAAGATTTAGCAGTATTTACAGGATTTGAATAATTACTCTATACAGATGATTAATACAATTGCTTGCATTCCTCATTTTTTGTGTGTATTTAACACTTTCTTTATATTTAGTATTAACACAAAAGCCCCCTCCTACCCAAGATTCTCCATTTCACCCTCTTACAAGGTTGCAGTGTCCTGGGTAATCAGGGGAGGCTGCCTAAACAAGGCACAGACTGAATCGTCATCACTCGTTGCCCTTTCCTGGAATACATCTACTTTCCCAGGTACACATGAGTGAAGTGAAAGCTGCTCAGTCGTGTCTGACTCTTTGCAACCCCATGGACTAGACAGTCCATGAAATTCTCCAGGCTAGAATACCAGAGTGGGTAGCCTTTCCCTAGTCCATGCTTCTCAGCTTTTGACCTTCCAACCCTCCTCCTGCAGACATTCGGGCTAAACTGGAAGAAGGTCACCATTTGGGCTGCAGACCAACACTCTGGAGAGTATTATCATATTGTCCTGAGGTATCGATGGCTCGAGGAAACTATATTTAACCCAGAAAGGAAGAATCTAGTAGTACTGACTTTCTCTGAAGGCAGGAGGGAAAGAGACGGTCTAAACTGCATTAAGTTAGATTTAAACTAGATAAGCCATGAAAATTGCCTCTGATCCACCTATGACGAACCTCAGCTGAGAATCTGCATCAGTAAGGACAGCTTTTCAGGCTGCCAATATGGGCCATGGGAGCACCAGCTACTGGTGTTCTACATAAGCCAGTCACTATCAAAAGAGAAAGCAAAGAGGGAACATTTCCACCCTCCAGTCCCTATAATCTAACTGGAAGAGGACCAGAGGGTTCAGTAAGACAGAATGTCACAACTGGCTTTGTCAAATACATCAAGGTTTTCTCACTTGAGTATTTAAAATCCAAAAAGAATTTAAGAAAGTGCATTTGAGACACAGAAAAAGCAGAGAAAGTCCCGTCAGTAAGAACAATGGGTGTCTGCGTGTGTGGTCAGTCGTGTTCGATGCTTTGTGGCCCATGGACCGTAGCTCTGCAGTCTCCTTTGTCCATGGAATTTTCCAAGCAAGCAGGAATGGATTGCCATTTCCTACCCCAGGGGAATTCTCCCAACACAGGGACCGAACCCACGTCTCCTGGGTCTCCTGCACTGGCAGGCAGATTCTTTACCACTAGAACAATGGGTAAACAGAAAGTTCCTTCTAAGCACAACCCTAATACCCTAATCACTGTTAATCACAGTATCACCAGTAACCATGTTTCACTTAGCAGATTTTAAAATATCACACCCAAGGACGGAGAGCTTAAAAGGAAAAAAATTAAAACACAAAATCACTCCACCTTGCCTTAGTGTTTCCTTAAATACAGTTGCTGGTGGGTTATTCGTCTGCTGCACTCTATGCTTACTTCTAAGGATAAACTCTCCCCACGGTGCTCAGAGAGCACAGGACTCTGCCATTCTGTCCACTCCGTGACCCGTGAGCCTCCCCTGATCCTCATAAGCCTCCCGGGAGGCGAACATCTCCCTTTCAGAGAGGGAAAGCACACTGACATAAAAACGTGGGGGGCTCTCTCTCTAATAAATACTGAGCTGGCAGTTAGAGGAATTACAGCAGAAAAACTACTTTGAAAACACATTATAAAAGAAAAAAAAAGCCTCCATTTATAGCCTGAGTATTACTTCTGAAGCCCAATCCAGATATGAATCTCAACACCCAGAGGGGAAAAAATGCTGCAGCGGTCAGGTCACTTGCCTTCCACGCGCCTTCAGAGGTCCCTCAACTGCAACCCCGTTGCTGTCTGAATTGAGCGGAGCTCAGAATTAAGCTGCACCTGCTCCAGTTTCTTTCTAAGAGCAGGAACAGGTCTGCCCTCCACAAACCAGCACCTTTTTATAAAGCTCCACAGTGGCTGAAGCTGAATCGAGGGTGTCCCTCTTGACCTTACATTCAGCATCTAGAATTGTGAGTTATGAGAATGAATAGCTTGTCTGATCCTTTCATTTTCCACACAAGGCACCTCAGGGCCAGAAACTGTTAAGTCCACCACGGTGCAACAGGCAGAGCCCGCGTGTGCAGTCAGGTCTCCGTGCCCTGACTCCTGCCCTGGTTGCTATACCGAGCTGTCCTTCCAGAACTTGCTTTTTCAATAATCTCCTGCCACCAGCTGTAACTACAGTCTGAGCATCCATCTGTACCAGCTACTGTGCGCTAACTACCTGGCTTACTCCCCACATCCCTCTGTAGGCAGATATCATCCACCACCATCCAGGGCTGCTCAGAAGAGACTGGGTCACTGCTGGGTCTGACCCCTAAGCCCTGCTCCTGGCACCAAAGTATCTACCCTCCTTATTAAAATGCCTCTCCTGCTATTAATACTACTTTCTGCAATTAGCTCTACACATGGTTGGGCTTTTTCTCCCCAAGTGAATATTAGGTTCTGGAGGACACCTAAGCTCAGTATCCTTGAAATGGAATTTTTTGCAACAAAAGCCACATGCTCCCAGCTAAGATGAACTAGAAATTAGTTGGTACATTAACAGAATTTATATTGTAATCTAAAATGTAATTATGGTTATCTCATAAATACTGTGTTGAGGAAGACAAAAAAAAAAAAAACAACGAACCTCCCACCACTGAAATTTAATAAAGATTTCAGCTTCATCATTCTCTCTTAAGATTAAACTTCACAACAGTAGTGAATGAAAAATAACAGCAGTTTGACCTTCCTCCTTTCAATCCATTCCTCATCAAAGTGCATGAAAAATAACCATAAAAATGAGCAAATCTCTTAAAAGAAGTGAACCAGTTAGAATGAGATAAGGCACAATCACATGAAATCCTGATGCACAACAGAACTTGCTATTAATAATCATAGCAAGTAAATTAATCCACAGGAAAACAGAAGGAGGGTGTTTACCACAGCATGCATGGGAAAGACAACAGAAACCAGAGATTAAAAGCTGTCATCAAATTAATGATGGTCACACTAATTTTTCTGTTTCACCCTCAAATAATTCTTCTCCCATACAGAAGTCTCCTCTTTGCTGCCCCCTCTTTTCAAAGTTTTTTTTTTTTTAATAAATGAATATGCTTCTTGTTTAAAAAAAAAAAAAAAGAACTGAAATGGTGCTGAAAAAGTGAAAAAAATATGTCTTCCTTCAAGATATCCCAATCCCAACCCCAAAGGCAGCCACTCCTAAAAGTTTATGAATTCTTCCAGACTCCGTGTGGGCGCTGGGTGCACACACACTAAGACAAGCATTGAAGAAGGGGAGAAGGGAAGCAGCCCAGGGAGCAGCTCACCGCTGAGGAGACTTACTCCAGTACTTGTTCAATACGACAGAACCAGAAAACAAGAGCAAAAGAATCCACTTCCGTCCAGGAGAGGCAGAGGACCTCCCTTGCCAACCTGACATAAAGTACTGGATGAATCCCCTCACAGCTGACACATTTTCAATCTGTTATGTACCCATCCTGGTTCTGAAAATAGGAGCCCTCTACAAACGTTTCTGGCAACTAGTCAACAAAAATTAAGGCAAGAGCAAATGAAATAACTTTAATTCAATGCACACCACAATCCTCCAAGTTTTAACTATGTAAATTTTTTCACTAATTATGTAAAAATTTTAGTAATGTTTTAGTAATTATGTACATACCCAGATCTACACACACTTTATATATAAAACATTCAAATAAAATTATTTTTACTTCTGCCTCCAAACTTAAAAACCCCGATTTCTAAATGAGAGTTTACTCACAAACCTATTAAAACGTTCATTGACAAACTAGAAAAAAAAAAAAAAAAAAAGCTCAGTAAAATGCAAACTGACCAAATGTTCAAAGATAAAACCCTGTGGCAGAAGTCTTTTTTTGTTTCTTGGCCACCCTTTTTCATTTTTGTGGCAAAGTGAAATATAATCCCCTAGCTTGATGTGATACATTTAATCTGAAAATGTAGTCCTGTATGTCTGTGTTATAACGCTTTAAAATGTGATCACTTTGCCTATGCAGGACTGTTTCTCAGGTGCATGCAGGCAAGCCCAACACACTCTCTTGCTCAAAACCTCACAATAACTTCCTTCTGCTCTCAAGGCAAAAGGAAAAATTTCCAAAGGCATGTTGGAACTTCCTGGTTAACAGTACAGCTTCTCTGCACTCTGTGAACCTGCAGCCCCAGTAAAAGGGCGAGAGAACCAGTTGCAAGTGTCTGAACACACCTTGAATACCTTCAGGAGAAACCAAGTCGCAACTTCTGCTGGAACACAACTGGACACAATTATTTTCTTTCTTTTCTTGGGCTTACCCGTCCCTCTGTATCCTGTTTAACTCTTTCTCCTCCATTCTCTTCCAGGAAGTTGTTCACACTCTGCCCCATCCCCTGACATGTTACCCTTTTTTTCAAAATAGTATCCCTTGAGAGGACTGCAGGTAATTTATGGATGATTAAAAATCAAGAGAGGGATCCTCTACTTTAATGAAACTATGATTTCACTCTGCACTCACCTTTCTAATACCAGCTCTGTTAGCAATTAAAAAAAAACAAAACAAAGGACTGTCAGTTTGAAGTTTTTTTGACAAAACAACTGATTTCGAAGGATTTTTTAGATAAAAGTATCATAAAAGCAGGCTTAAAAGAAAGAATATGTTGGAGTAAAACAAAAAAATCTCTTAACAGAGCACAATTACATGAAAAGAGCCTAACTAGAGTTATAATAATCATGGGTTATGATAAGCAACAAAAGACACAGAAATCAAAACACTGCATCATTTTATACCTATGTAGGAAAAACTCTAGGAATGTGCAGCCTCCCACTGTTACTGAAGCTACAGTTTAGAGATCTCCTTGTGTTGCTAGAAACAATGGAAACTGGTAGAAGGATTCAGGAAAAGAAAAAATGGTGGGCAAACCAGAGAACAGTCATATTGCAGGGCTCTATAACATTAGTCTCTTTTAACATCTGCAAATGGATTTGACGCTCAGCATCTTAAGATATATTCCTCTGCTGTGCTCAGGATTGCCCCTCACACTCACACCAGCCTCTCTAACCTTCGCTCCTCCCACAAGCCCAGGCATTTCCCATTCCTGGGAGCTACGAGCACCCACTCTTCCTCTTGCGGTCCCCAACACTCCCCCCATATCCGTGGTCCCCAAAGAGTTCAGTTCAGTTCAGTTGCTCAGTCGTGTCCGACTCTCTGCGACCCCATGAATCGCAGCACGCCAGGCCTCCCTATCCATCACCATCTCCCGGAGTTCACTCAGACTCACGTCCATCGAGTCCGTGATGCCACCCAGCCACCTCATCCTCGGTCGTCCCCTTCTCCTCCTGCCCCCAATCCCTCCCAGCATCAGAGTCTTTTCTAATGAGTCAACTCTTCGCATGAGGTGGCCAAAGTACTGGAGTTTCAGCTTGAGCATCATTCCTTCCAAAGAAATCCCAGGGTTGATCTCCTTCAGAATGGACTGGTTGGATCTCCTTGCAGTCCAAGGGACTCTCAAGAGTCTTCTCCAACACCACAGTTCAAAAGCATCGATTCTTCGGCGCTCAGCTTTCTTCACAGTCCAACTTTCACATCCATACATGACCACAGGAAAAACCATAGCCTTGACTAGGCGGACCTTAGTCGGCAAAGAACATCCTGCTATTTTTTTTTTTTTTTTAAGTTTCCTGATACAACACCCCCTAAGCTACAAGTATCTCAGGCCAGGGACTGCACCTTATTTAACTTTATGTATCTAAGCCTTTAATAGAGGCTTAAAGATTCAGGAAAACAAGTGGTACAGCAAAGCCACAAAGTGATTTTACGGTCTGTAAGAAGGAAAACCCGTGGTACTAAGACACTACTATACTATTTATTCAGTATTTTTTCACTTACATTTTAAACAAAGCAATACACATACTAGTTATAGGCAAACAGAACTTCAGGCATTTAAAAAACAAAAACCAAACCATAGTCTTCACATCTGGAGAAGGCAATGGCACCCCACTCCAGTACTCTTGCCTGGACAAAATCCCATGGACGGAGGAGCCTGGTGGGCTGCAGTCCATGGGGTCGTGAAGAGTCGGACACGACTGAGCGACTTCACTTTCACTTTTCACTTTCATGCATTGGAGAAGGAAATGGCAACCCACTCCAGTGTTCTTGCCTGGAGTATCCCAGGGACGGTGGAACCTGGTGGGCTGCCGTCTCTGGGGTCACATGGAGTCAGACACGACTGAAGCAACTTAGCAGCAGCAGCAGTCTTCACATCATCTTCTTTACTCCTAAGAGCAATCACTTTCAATTTACAGCACTACTTTCTCCAGTATCTCCATGTTCCTAAATAACACCCTTAGGCGCTACTTCTTGATTTATCAACACTAGATATTCTCTGTTGGAGCTCTGTTTTGGAAGATGAGAAATAAGCATGCTCCAGAAAGTGTGCTCCCCTTTCCCTTGCTCTATATTATGTAAACATGCATGTAGAGATGTATATGTGTTTGTGTGTGTATCATAGTTATATCACACTTATACATCAGGGTTTACTTTACTATAGCTATATTTGCTCAATTGCTTACTTTGTTTTTCCTGGAGTTAATAATGGCTTTTTTTTTTTTTTTTCATTTGCTGTGTTTCTATATGCTGCTGCTGCTGCTAAGTCACTACAGTCGTGTTCGACTCTGTGCGACCCCACAGATAGCAGCCTACAAGGCTCCCCCATCCCTGGGATTCTCCAGGCAAGAACACTGGAGTGGGTTGCCATTTCCTTCTTCAGCACATGAAAGTGAAAAGTGAAAGTGAAGTCGCTCAGTCGTATCCCACTCTTAGCGACCCCATGGACTGCAGCCTACCAGGCTCCTCCATCCATGGGATTTTCCAGGCAAGAGTACTGGAGTGGGGTGCCATATATCTACCCTTAATTCTTTCGAAACTCAACAAGAAAAAAAAAATCACACCATCCGCCAAAAAACAAAAACTAACAAAAACCCCCTTCTCATAACTGTTCCTCACATGTCAAAAGTCACAAGAGCCCTATCGATCCCACGTCTCTTTCCTGGAGACCCCCCTCCTAGAGCTCCCCATCTTCACTCTCCATTCCAGCCCTGCTGATCTCTAGGGCTACTGCTCAGGCCTCTCCAGAAACATACCATCACCATCCTGACAGTTCCTTCTCTCCTCTCTTGGGATGAATTCCAGGCTTCCCAGATCTCATTACCTTCCTCATTCTTAGTCTACTCGCTCATTGTGATGGACCCTATCCTCATTCAACCACTGCCTAAGAAGTACTTAGGAGTTTTGTGTCCTGGCATGTCCAGCCTTAATATGACTGGTGGTTTGGTAGTCATGTACAGATCTGAGAGTTGCACCATAAAGAAAGCTGAGCACTGAAGAACTGATGCTTTTGAACTCTGGTGTTGGAGAAGACTCTTGAGAGTTCCTTGGGCTGCAAGGAGTTCAAATCAGTCAATCCTAGAGGAAATCAACCCTGAATATTCATTGGAAGGACTGGTGCTGAAGCTCCAATACTCTGGCCACCTGATGTGAAGCACTGACTCACTGGAAAAGACCCTGATGCTTGGAAAGTTTGAGGGCAGGAGGAGAAGCGGGTGACAGAGGATGAGATGGTTGGATGGCCTCACCAACTGAACAGACATGAGTCTGAGCAAACTCCGGGAGATGGTGAAGGACAGGGAAGCCTGGCATGGTGCAGTCCATGGGGCTGCAAAGAGTTAGACACACCTTATCAACTAAGCAATGACAAAATTCTAGACAGTAAAACGTTCACCATTAGAATTTTTAAGGTATTATTTCATTATCTTCCAACTTCAACTGTTGGAATTGAAAAGTCCAACGATATTCTGATTCCTGATCTTTTATACAATTTCTTCTCCAGTGAATTTTTAGGATCATCTTTTTAATACTTGAGTGGCCTTTGGAAAGCAAGTCTTTTTACATTCCTTGTATTGGATATCCAATAGGCCTTTTCAGTATTAAAACACATCTCTTTCAGTTAAGCGAAATCTTATTTCATTATTTGATTTGTAATAATTTCTTTTCTTTCTTTTTTGCTTTCATTTTGTAAATGTTCTACTTAAAGGATACTGTACTTTCTCAACAGTTTATCTTTTCTCTCACACTCTGCCCCATTTCTTTTCATTTAGGTACATTTAGGTAAGTTTTTAACTTCATTTGCCAACAAGACTATTTAACTTTTCATATTGGTATTTGGACTCAAATTTGAAAAAATTTTGTATCCTCTGTTTCTTCTGTTTAAAAAAAAAAAAATCTGTTTAATGACTATGATACATTGTCTTACCCCTGCTAACATTAGACTAATTTTAAAGTGTTATTTTCATATTCATTGTCTATATTTCCCCAATTGCCTTTTCTTCTGTTTGTTGTGAGCTTTGTCCTCACGTGGAAGGCTCTGTCTCCTATCTGCTACCACTGGCTATCTTTTCACATTTACTGTCTGTGCAAGGGTAGGGCCTGGTGAGTACTAAGTAGACTTTCCTGGAGCGGACTGGATGGGGACACAGGTTTACCTGGGGAAACTGGACATAAGGGGAACTATAATTATGCCTGCCTAGCATCTGAGTTGGAGAAGGTGATGGCACCCCACTCCAGTGTTCTTGCCTGGAAAATCCCATGGGCAGAGGAGCCTGGTAGGCTGCAGTCCATGGGGTCGCTAAGAGTCGGACATGACTGAGAAACTTCACTTTCACTTTTCACTTTCATGCATTGGAGAAGGAAATGGCAACCCACTCCAGTGTTCTTGCCTGGAGAATCCCAGGGACGGGGGAACCTGGTGGGCTGCTATCTATGGGGTCGCACAGAGTCGGACACGACTGAAGTGACTTAGCAGCAGCAGCAGCAGCAGCATCTGAGTAATCTTCTCCTATATCCAGGGAAATTCCTTGCCTTATGCCGAGTCTGCCTTCCACAACAGAAGCTCAGAAGTGCCATCCTGCAATTAATCAAGTCATTCTTACAGACAGGGTACAAACATAACTTGCCTCTCGGCCAATGAGATATGCACACCCTGGACTCTGAATTGAAAGGCAGTGTCTGCAGAGAGCAAAGAGGCTGTGAATCTATTTACATGAAAGCTGGTGGCGTGAGTGGCAGCCACAATGCACTGGCACCCTCCTGAAAGTGCTGGTGGTGATGATGCAAAGCTGGACATGCCATCCTCGGGGGCCGCACCACTCCACCTTCTAGAGTGATCTGAGTGTCGTCTTGGCCACTTGGCTTCCCTTGTGCTTACCCATTTCCCAAACCTAGTTATATAGCCTTCCAAGTGATTCAGCAAGTTACTAAATACTATTTCCAAAAATTCCTTTTCTACTGAAATCAGACAGACGGTTTTCCCCCTATACTGGGGGGACCCAAAAACGCTACTACTTACAAGTCATTTTTAGAATGCGCTTCACTCTCTCTACAGAAGAATGGTTCCATTTTCTGCCTGGCTTCCAGCATTCTGGGAACCAAGCTCAGCCAACAAGTTTCAAATAATTTCTCCTTGTTTCCAAAGCCTTTACTATTACAACAGTTTATGGAAGGGACCTGACTACATACCTACAACCAGCTCCAACTCCAAGTGCAATCTTACCAGCTACTTGGAGGCTCTAACCCTGAGCCTGTAAAGGGTTCAGTTTTTGTAGAATTCCTCTGGAAAGGTCTTCACATGTGGCTCTCTCCACGTTACACAGTTTCAATACATCTCTCTCTCTCTGCTGACCAAAACAATGTTGATAATGCGAATCGGCTCCTATTTCTGCTGCTCACATTTGACCTTGCATGTTTGTATCTTTTTCTATTCTTTCAGTAACACTGGCAGAGGGTTTGGGAAATATTTCATAATTGAAAGTTTCCAGATCAGACTAACAGCATTGCAGCCCCCAGTTAAATACATGCTGCAGTTAGATTCTTCCCCTCCCAAAGGGGAATGAGTACTGCTCATCCAGATTTAACAAATGTTAAGATTCTGCCAAATTTGCTTCATCTTACAAAGAAATAAGATGTTCTATAAATGTAGCTAAAATATCAACTTTCAATCCCATTCTCCTCTCAGTCTCTCCAGGGAAAGTTCTCTCTGAAAGATGTAAGGCACCCTTCCCTCAAGTATTCGTATATTTATGAAATCTAAGCAGACGATATCATTGGGAACACATCCTTTCACAACTTTGATTTTTTTCAAACAAAATGGTTTTCCAGATTTATTCATCATGGCGGTACAAAAAAGATATAGATCCTTTATAACAAGTTTCGTATGCTTTACATTCTGTGTACGTACTTGGGTTTGTTGACTGAAATCTAGGTTACTTTCGGATTTTTGCGGTTACAAAGGCCATTCCTTTCACATCTTCTTTGTGAACATGGGTTAAAGACTCTCTAGAGAACTCTAGAATGGGAACTGCTGAAACCTTAAGTTGTGGTTTTTCAACATTATTGGATACTATCAAACTACTCTCAAAAGTGGCTGTAACAATTTTACAATCCAACAGTCACACATAAACCAACATTTGCTGCCACATTTTCACCTTTAAATTATCAGCATGATCACATACGGTGTTATCGTGTTGCTCCTCTTCCACTGGCATTTCCCTGATCACTATTACAAGAATTTAAATTCATGCTGGAGGGCTTCCCTGGTGGCTCAGTGGTGAAGAATACACCTATCGGTGCCGGAGACATGGGTTTGATCCCTGGCCTGGGAAAATCCCACATGCCCAACTGTGGAGCCTGTGTTCTGGAGCCCGGGAGCCGCAACTGCTGAGTCCATGTGGCTCGACCACGAGGCGCGTGGGCCCTAGAGCCTCTGCCACGGGGGAAGCTGCCACAGTGAGAAGCCTGCACGCTGTGACTGGACAATGAGCCTTCCTGTGCACAGCGAAAGAAAAGCCTGCAATGGAACAAAGACCCAGCACAGCCATAAATAAACAAACACAACCTAAATAAGTACATTCATATTGGTCTTACCTATTTATGTTTTGCCCATTTTTCTACTAGATCTCTGTCTTGTTACTGATTTGTAGGATTTCATTATATACATCACTTCATGGGAAATAGATGGGGAAACAGTGGAAACAGTGTCAGACTTTATGGGCTCCAAAATCACTGCAGATGGGGACTGCAGCCAAGAAATTAAAAGATGCTTACTCCTTGGAAGAAAAGTTATGACCAACCTAGATAGCATATTCAAAAGAAGAAGTATTACTTTGCCAACAAAGGTCCATCTAGTCAAGGCTATGGTTTTTCCTGTGGTCATGTATGGATATGAGAGTTGGACGGTGAAGAAAGCTGAGCGCCGAACAATTGATGCTTCTGAACTGTGGTGTTGGAGAAGACTCTTGAGAGTCCCTTGGACTGCAAGGAGATCCAACCAGTCCATTCTGAAGATCAGTCCTGGGATTTCTTTGGAAGGAATGACGCTAAAGCTGAAATTCCAGTACTTTGGCCACCTCATGTGAAGAGTTGACTCACTGGAAAAGACTGATGCTGGGAGGGATTGGGGGCAGGAGGAGAGGGGGACAACAGAGGATGAGATGGCTGGATGGCATCATCGGCTCGATGGACGTGAGTTTGAGTAAACTCCGGGAGTTGGTGATGGACAGGGAGGCCTGGCGTGCTGCAATTCATGGGGTCACAAAGAGTCGGACACGACTGAGCAACTGACCTGAACTGAGTAGGAAATGGCAATCCACTCCAGTATTCTTGCCTGGGAAATCCCACGGACGGAGAAGCCTGGCGGGCTATATAGTCCATGGGGTCACAAAGAGTTAGACAAAACTAAGCACATACATACATGCATGCACACATTACATACTATGGATATTAATCCTTCATGAGACATACATGTCTGAAAGCATTCTCTTTCTAAAGCTTGTCTTTTACCTTTGTTTAAAGGTATACTTTCTTGTGTGTGTCTGTGTGTGCGCACGCGTGCGTGTGCACACGCACACAATCAGTCACGTCTGACTCTGCGAATCTATGGACTATAGCCCACCAGGTTCCTCTGTCCATGGGATTCTCCAGGCAAGAATGCTACAGTGGGTTGCCATTTCTTACTCCAGTGGATCTTCCTGACCCAGGGATGGAACCTGCATCTCCTGTATTTCCCTTACATTGGCAGGTGGATTCTTTACTGCTTACCCACCCAGGAAGCCATACTTTCTTATACATGCATTTAAATTTTTTAACATGAAGGTCTCTGTTTTTTAAAAATGTATTTACTTTTACTTGGAGGGTGATTGCTTTACAGTGCTGTGTTGGTTTCTGCCATACATCAACGTGAATCAGCCATGGGTATACAAATGTACCTTCCCTCTTGAACCTCCCTCCCACCTACCGTCCCATCCTGCCCGTCTAGGTTGTCACCGAAGACTGGCTTTGAGCCCCCTGCGTCATTCAGCAAATTCCCACTGGTTGTCTAATTTTAAAATGGTAATGTATATGCTTCAGTGCTCCTCTTTCAATTCATCCCACCTTCTCCAGCCCCTACTGTGTCCGTAAGTCTGTTCTCTATGCCTGTCTCCATTGCTGCCTTGCAGAGGTCCATCAGTACCAGAAAGACAGAAAGGTTTCTTTGTAAAGTCTCTTTTCTGTTTGAATGGTCTATTCTCTATCTGTATGCCAATTCACTACCAATTCAAATATTAGCATTATAATAAATCCTACTGACCACGTTAATTCTACTCCTTCAACTAATTTTAGAATCATTCTCTCATGTTTCACAGCAAACTCTCTTGGTTTCACTGCTTTGTTCTATTTTGAACTGCATCAAATTCATAAAGTAATTTAGAGAACTTTAAATTCTTTATAGTATTGAGTCTTCTCATTTAGTAACATATATAGTGACTCTTTATTTAGATCTTCTTTAAAACCTATTAATCCATAAAGTCATTGCATATCTTTTGTTACAATTATTTGAGGTACATTTTAATATTTTATTATTCTGACTAGGATCATTCATGTAATCACTTTAATATATTGTTACTAGTGTATTAAAAAGCCATAGATTTTAAAAATGTATTTCATATCCAGTAATCTTACTGAACACTTATTAGCATTAATATAAGTTCAATGATTCTAATCTTTTTAGTTACACAATCATATCATTGGCAAAATAACTTTCCCCTTTTTTTTCCTTATTGAGTTGGATAGTAGTTAATACAGCTTAATTTTAAGATGTAACAAGTTCACTTTTTGAAGGCTATATTCTACTTTGCAGAAGGATAAGTACTTTGGAAAAATAAAAATAGTTGAGTTTTTGGAAGGAAGGTTTTTCTCCTTTATAAATATGTTCCATAGTAATTTTCAAAAAAAACACATATGATTTTGGAAGTAATATGCAAGAAAATATATATGCTCTATAATTTTTATTAAAAGTAGTGACAGATTAGTTAGAAAGTCATGAAAATATGCCAGAATATTTAAAGGAGGAATAAATCTTACCATATGTGGTAATTTATTTGGGCAATGATGGTTCAGCAGTAAAGAATCTGCCTCCCAAGCAGAAAGACTTGGGTTTGATTCCTAAGTTGGAAAGATTTCTTGGAGAATGAAATGGCAACCCACTCCAGTATTCTTGCCTGGGAAATCCCATGGACAAAGGAGCTTCACGGGCTACAGTCTATGGGGTCGCAAAAGAGTCAGATAGCAATTAAATGACAACCTAAAGGGCTCTATCCACCCTATGCCCCTAGTCCACCATATTCACTAAAACAAATGGCAAAAAGTCTCTTTACGGTGTTCTTATACTGCGTTTGAACTGTGGTGTTGGAAAAGACTCTTGAGAGTCCCTTGGACTGCAAGGAGATCCAACCAGTCCATTCTGAAGGAGATCAACCCTGGGATTTCTTTGGAAGGAATGATGCTAAAGCTGAAACTCCAGTACTCTGGCCACCTCATGCGAAGAGTTGACTCATTTGAAAAGACTCTGATGCTGGGAGGGATCGGGGGNGAGTCCCTTGGACTGCAAGGAGATCCAACCAGTCCATTCTGAAGGAGATCAACCCTGGGATTTCTTTGGAAGGAATGATGCTAAAGCTGAAACTCCAGTACTCTGGCCACCTCATGCGAAGAGTTGACTCATTTGAAAAGACTCTGATGCTGGGAGGGATCGGGGGCAGGAGGATAATGGGACAACAGAGGATAAGATGGCTGGATGGCATCACTGACTCGATGGACGTGAGTCTGAGTGAACTCCGGGAGTTGGTGATGGACAGGGAGGCCTGGCGTGCTGCGATTCACGGAGTCGCAAAGAGTCGGACACGACTGAGCGACTAAACTGAACTGAATACTCCCTATAGCATGATTTTAGTAGGAAAAAAAGATGGATTTTATTTTCAAGAGCATTTTTTAAATGCTGTTAATTTGGATTTGGTTACAAAATATATGAATGATGGAACCTTCAGTAAAACCATAAGGCAGGCCTACCCACTGTCTTCCCAAAACCGTATTCAGGGATCTTTCTACCTGAGAGCACACAAAGAAAATGACTTCAGAAAGTCTCCTTTAAGACTAGGTCTCCAACATCTAGTGAATTAGTAAGAGAACAGATAAAAATAACATCCTGATCCAACTGAGAAAGTTGTGTGGTACAACTGAAATGAAAACTGAGAATAAAATGAAAGCAAAACTGTCAAAGAAATAAAAATGAAAGACAGTAGGGTTACTGTGAACGTGAAAGGCGCCAGGATGAAAATGAAAATTTTCAAATAGAAACTCCAAAAGAGAAATTACGAACAAGTAGCAAAGAATCAATGAGACAGCCCAGTTCTCCACATTCTCCACATTCTGTTCAACAACTTTTCATTTTTACAGAGTTGCTAATGTGAAATCTAAATACTCTTTCTAAATAGTGAGAGATGGAGGGCATGATTGAGGGAATGAAAGGGAAACAACAAAGATGGTGCCTTTAAGTGAAGAACTAAAGCACAGAAGAGTAGGGATAGAGACCTGTGAAAGTTAACTAGTACTTATCCTAGAGTTAAACGACTACATCGTGGAGAAAGGGGTGAGGAAGAGAACAGGGCAACTAAACACCAGAACTGATGACAAGGAAGAGGAAGCAATACTGCTCGTATTTCTACGCTGAGTATGTCCTGGAACAAAGCAGGCCTGTGTATTTTTTAAAAAGACTCATAAAAATTAAATCATTTATTCACATGAAACCACAGA
Organism: Oreotragus oreotragus; assembly: GCA_006410675.1. NCBI lineage: Eukaryota > Metazoa > Chordata > Mammalia > Artiodactyla > Bovidae > Oreotragus > Oreotragus oreotragus. The sequence goes on from SJYX01008948.1 coordinate 660,604, forward strand.
AAAGCGGGTCTGGAGTATAGAAAAGAAAAAAGTGCAACGACACCGTACGTTATCACAGAAAATAGCACTAAGGAAGAAGAAGGGAAGAAGAGAGCACATAGATAGCAGTATTTACTGAGCACTGACTGTATGTCAGAGACTAAAACTCATGGTGCATTGTAAGAAGAAAGTAACTAGAAACATACAGAGTGCAGTAAAAGTAGAGAAGACAAGTACCTAGGATTTGCTGTGGAGTTAGGGAAGGCTTCACAAAGGAAACAGATGAGCTGAACCTGGAAGGTAGAATAGGATGGAACTGGATGCAGAGCTTGGAAAGAGTCGTTGAGGGGAAAAGGAGCATGCGCTACTGCAGAGAGGACTGAACGAAAACACCCGGCACAGGGCTTCCCTGGTGGCTCAGCAGTGAAGAATACGCCTGCCAATGCAGGAGACTTGGGTTCGATCCTTGGTCTGAGAAGATCCCACATGCGTGGACCAACTGAGGCTGAGCGCTGCAACTACTAGAGCCGGCACGCCTGAGAGCCTGTGCCCCGCTGCAAAGAGCAGCTAGGGCACCGCAGCAAGAAGTAACCCCCACTGGGCTGCAATTCAAGAGAGCCTGTGTGTAGCGACAAAGATCCTGTGCAGCCAAAAATATAAACAACAAACCTTTTAAAAAATTCTAAAACAACCCCCAACACACGGGACTATGAAGCATACAGAATCGTAATAATGGGATTAAGAAATGTGGATCCAAGGTCATGAGAAATAGTTTAATCTGGCAATTGTAGTCGAAATCATATAAAGATACAAAAGGAAACAGATCATGACCCATGTGTCAGGGAGAGCGGATTATAATCCTTAAGGAGTCACAGCTTTAAAACCATCACTCAGGTTCTCAGATTTGGAAAAAAGAAAACTTAGCAATATACGTGTGGAAGCAAAGACAAATTACCTCACTTTATTGAAAGAACCTCATTTGGTAATACAACAAAAATCCCCAGAATCCAACATGTTACTCTGAAGATGTATACATCAAAAGACAGAAAAAAAATTAAAGGAGATATTAACAAAAAACTATTTTAAAAAAATCAGAGGAAGCAATATTATTGGGTATCATGATTTAAAAAAATATCAAGCTAGGTGCTATGGGAAAAGAAATATCTGTAGGGAAATCCCTGGTGGTCCAATGGTTAAGACTCCATGCTTTTTCACCGCCAAGGGTGTGGGCTGAATCCCTGGTTGAAAGTGTTAGTCACTCAGTGGTGTCTAACTCTTTGCAACCCCATGAATTATCCTGTTCATGGAATTCTCCAGGCAAGAATACTGGAGTGTGTAGCCCTTTTCTTCTCCAGGGGATCTTCCCAACCCAGGTCTCCTATATTAGGGAACTAAGATTCCTCAAGTCACGCAGCGAGCCCAGAAGGAAAGAAAGAAATATTTGTAATAAAATGACATGTTATATCACGTACTAACAAATGGGGCTTCCCTGGTGGCTCAGGGGTAAACAACCTGCCTGTCAAGGTAGGAGACACAGGATCGATCCCTGGTCCGGGAAGATCCCACGTCCTGAGAAGCAACTAAGCTCATGCATGACCCCTACTAAATCTGTGCTCTAGAGCCTGGGAGCCTTAACTACTGAGCCCATGAGACCCAACGACTGAAGCCCGCTCAGTGAGAGCCCGTGCTCCGTGATAAGAGAAGATCCCCCAGTGAGACACCCATGCACTGCAGTGAAGAGTAGTCCTGGCTCGCCACAACTAGAGAAAGCAGGGACACGGACCCAGAGCAATAGGTGAACGAATAAAACTTTAAAAAACAAGGTATCATTCAATTTATGCAAAAAAGTACTAACACATGAAATCAAGGCAAAAACTAAGATAGGAGAAATAAGCTGAAAATAATCATGTCTAGTTATTAGTGAGATAAATATTAATAGCGTGTCTACTCTATACCAGGTATTATGCTTCACACCCAAGCTCTGAATAAAAGTAACAAACTTCTCTACCTTTCTTGAAGTTACATTCTAGGGACAAAGACTTACAGCAAACAAACAAATTTACTTATTTTTGACATGCTGAACAGTGCTATAAAGAATAATGAAGCAGGAAAGGGACAAATGCTGGGAGTCTCAGTTTTAAAAATATCAGGAAAGATATGAATTAAGAAGTCAACATTCCTGCCTTAGCATGATGAGGAAAAGGAGCAAGGCAGTCACACAATGTCATACAGACCCAGAGCACACACACAGTAACAACAGAAGAAAACAAAGGATGAAATTAAACAAATAAAACTTATCCTGACCTCTACACCCTAAAAATGGGACCAACTGGCTAGTCAATTTTCTATGGGATGTGTACACAAACTGAGCAGACATGAAGGTTTTTTATTTAAAAGACCTAAACTGTACTTTATAACACATAGTCTATATTCGTGGACCACAGTTTAAATTTTAGGAGTGTTCAATAAAAACAAAATCACTACATCTAAGAGCATATTGAAACACAACATATTGAAATCATGTATAATGCTGAAAAATGAAAAGCAAAATTTCTAACCTGTTAAGCCAAAATCACAAACTGAGATAAATGTATAGTTTTTAGTACAATCTATAAACTGAGAAATCAACTCAAAAGCTCAGAAAAGTACAGGAGAATGTTAATAAAGAAAAAAATAAAATTTAATAAATCACAAACATACTGTTAATAATAGAGTAAGTGAAGGTATCTCAAACATTATTCTTTGATAAAGACAATAAAAATCTATCCCCAGAAATTACACTGGCAGATATGAGGAAAAAATTGGACATTAAATATATACATCAGCAAATATTTTTTAAAAATCTGAAAATGAAAGATAAACAATGACATAGATGATTTCCTATTAAAAACACAATAGCCTAAGCAGGACAAAAAGTAGCTAATGAAGAAACAAAAAAATTATCAATAAAATACATCCCAAACACAGGAGACACAGGGATTGCTGTTAATTCTGTCCCATTTGAAGAAATTTTAACTTCTTAATTAAGAACTCGTGTGTTCCACTTGCACATGAAAAAAACAAGCAAAATAAACAAATCATGAAGTAAAAACCAGCTGGGTATCTAACCCAATTAAGCAGTGTTAGCCACTCGGTCGTATCCAACTCTTTGCAACCCCATGGACTATAGCCCAACAGGCATTTCCAACGCAAGAAGACTGGAGCAGGTTGTCATTTCCTTCTCCGGGGGATCTTCCCAACCCAGGGATCCAACACAGGTCTCCTGCACTGCAAGCAGATTCTTTGCCTTCTGAGCCACCAGGGAGGCTCAACTAGCCCAATTACCCCTAAGTTGAACAGTGTTTCACTCTCAACATTCTTTACAGAAAACTTAACTGTTATAACTTACATATTGAGAAATTACTGTTTCTCACATACTATAAGAACTTCCATTTTATCAACATACACAAGTGAAAATTTGGGCGGTACAACTAAATCCGTTAGTATTCCACATAAACAACTGAAACAAGAACAAACATATAAGATTACCAAACAGACACAAAGCAGGCATTTAAAATTCTACACAAATTTCTGTAAGAATGGTTTCTGCTTTGGGTACATATTTTAAAGAATCAAAAAGAAAATCAATTGACTATTAAAGATTAAATAATTCTCTACAACTTAAAATGACACAAATATTAGGGGGAAAAAATGGGACAAAGAACAATTATTTTTCTGATATGGACATGATAGCTGTTATACTGATTATTGTATCCGCAGGGTCTAGTACATTATCAGGCACACAAAGAAATAAAACCACTCAATCATGTCTGACTCTTTGCAACTCCATGGACTATAGCCCGCCATGCTTCTCTGTCCATGGGGATTCTCCAGGCAAGAACACTGGAGTGTGTTGCCATGCCCTCCTCCAGGGGATCTTCCCAACCCAGGGATTGAACCCAGATCTCCCATATTGCAGGCAGATTCCTTACCATCTGAGCCACCAGGGAAGCCCAAGAATACTGGAGTGGGCAGCCTAGCCCTTCTCCAGGGGAACTCCCTGATCCAGAAATCGAATCGGAGTCTCCTACATGGCAGATGGATTCTTTGTCAGCTAGGCTGAATAAGTATATAATTACTTACATAAAGAGCTTGCACAAAATTGTTCAAAAAATGTTAAACTTTTTTGTGAAGTGACAACTATGGCTAACAAATGTTAGTGAAAATTTATCATTTTACAATGTACAAAACATATTTTCTTATTTAGAAAAGTAACTGGAAAAAAATAGGAAGAGCTGGCTCATAAGAGAAAAAAAATATGATAGAAAATTTCACCTTACTATCATAAAAAAAAGAAATATCAATTCTTCACTACAATGCCACTGGGATACAATTAGCTAACTGCTTCAAAAGCCATTAAAATATGGGGGTTCTACAGACTTAGGAACACAGCTGAGTGGGGAGAAGGAGAGGGTGGGAGGGGCGGAGAGAGTAACATGGAAACATAATTACCATAAGTAAAATAAATGGCCAAAGGGAATTTGCTGTATGACTCAGGAAACTCAGACTGGGGCTCAGTAACAGCCTAGAGGCGTGGGACGGGGAGGGAAACAGCCGGGGACTTGGGTAAACCTATGGATGATTCATGCTGGTATTTGGTAGAAACCAATGCAATACTGTTGGAGAAGGCAATGGCACCCCACTCCAGTACTCTTGCCTGGAAACTCCCATGGACGGAGGAGCCTGGTGGGCTGCAGTCCATGGGGTCGCTGAGTCGCACACGACTGAGCAACTTCACTTTCACTTTTCACTTTCATGTACTGGAGAAGGAAATGGCAACCCGCTCCAGTGTTCTTGCCTGGAGAACCCCAGGGATGGCGGAGCCCAATGGGCTGCTATCTATGGGGTCGCACAGAGTTGGACACAACTGAAGCGACTTAGCAGCAGCAGCAGCAGCAATGCAATACTGTGGGCCTTCTCTAGTGACTCAGATGGTACAGCGTCTGCCCACAATGCGGGAGACCTGTGTTTGATCCCTGTGTTGGGAAGATCCCCTGGAGAAGGAAATGGCAACCCATTCCAGTACCCTTGCCTGGAAAATTCCATGGCTGGAGGAGCTTGGTAGGCTACTGTCCATGGGGTCACAGAGAGTCGGACATGACTGAGTGACTTCACATCAAGGAACACAGCTGAGTGGGGAGAAGGAGAGGGTGGGAGGGGCGGAGAGAGTAACATGGAAACATAATTACCATAAGTAAAATAAATGGCCAAAGGGAATTTGCTGTATGACTCAGGAAACTCAGACTGGGGCTCAGTAACAGCCTAGAGGCGTGGGACGGGGAGGGAAACAGCCGGGGACTTGGGTAAACCTATGGATGATTCATGCTGGTATTTGGTAGAAACCAATGCAATACTGTTGGAGAAGGCAATGGCACCCCACTCCAGTACTCTTGCCTGGAAACTCCCATGGACGGAGGAGCCTGGTGGGCTGCAGTCCATGGGGTCGCTGAGTCGCACACGACTGAGCAACTTCACTTTCACTTTTCACTTTCATGTACTGGAGAAGGAAATGGCAACCCGCTCCAGTGTTCTTGCCTGGAGAACCCCAGGGATGGCGGAGCCCAATGGGCTGCTATCTATGGGGTCGCACAGAGTTGGACACAACTGAAGCGACTTAGCAGCAGCAGCAGCAGCAATGCAATACTGTGGGCCTTCTCTAGTGACTCAGATGGTACAGCGTCTGCCCACAATGCGGGAGACCTGTGTTTGATCCCTGTGTTGGGAAGATCCCCTGGAGAAGGAAATGGCAACCCATTCCAGTACCCTTGCCTGGAAAATTCCATGGCTGGAGGAGCTTGGTAGGCTACTGTCCATGGGGTCACAGAGAGTCGGACATGACTGAGTGACTTCACATCAATGGAATACTGTAAAGCAATTATCCTTCAATTAAAAATAAATAAATTTAAAAAATTAAAAAGTGAGAATTCTTAAAAAAAAAATTAAAATTAACCCATACAAATAAAGATGTAAATTACAGCATTTTAAATAGCAACACAAAATGGAAGTAAACCAAATGTACAACTGGATAATGGTTAAGCAAAGTAAGACATCAAAGCAATTTTTAAAAACAGCATAAAACTTCATGAGAAATATTTTATAATATAATGTTAAGCTTCAGATTATCTTATTTACAAAGCAGAAATAGAGACACACACATAGAGATGTATAGATGCCTGGGCTTTCCAGGTGGCTTGGTGAGTAAAGAACCCACATGAAGGGCAGGAGACGCAGGTTCAATCCCTGGGTCAGGAAGATCCCCTGGAGGCGGGCATGGCAACCCACTCTAGTATTCTTGCCTGGAGAATCCCATGGACAGAGGAGCCTGGTGGGCTACAGTCCATGGGGTCTCAAAGAGTCAGACATGACTGAAGCAACTGGGCATGCACACAGACATTCACCAAGGCGGGCAGTGAAGGGTAGGATGAATTGGGAGATTGGGGCTGACATATATACACTACTGATACTATATATAAAATAGAAAACTAATGGGAACCTACTATATAGCACAGGGAATGCTACTCAGTGCTTTATGGTGACCTAAACAGGAAGGAGATACAAAACAGAGGGGATATATACACACACACATAGCTGATTCACTTTGCTGCACAGTAGAAATGAACAAAACACTGTAAAGCAACTATACTCCAATAAAAGCTTTAACAAAATAAAAAATTAAAAAAAAAAAAATGCCTGGAGAATCCCATGGACAGAGGAGCCTGGTGGGCTACAGTCCATGGGGTCTCAAAGAGTCAGACATGACTGAAGCAACTGGGCATGCACACAGACATTCACCAAGGCGGGCAGTGAAGGGTAGGATGAATTGGGAGATTGGGGCTGACATATATACACTACTGATACTATATATAAAATAGAAAACTAATGGGAACCTACTATATAGCACAGGGAATGCTACTCAGTGCTTTATGGTGACCTAAACAGGAAGGAGATACAAAACAGAGGGGATATATACACACACACATAGCTGATTCACTTTGCTGCACAGTAGAAATGAACAAAACACTGTAAAGCAACTATACTCCAATAAAAGCTTTAACAAAATAAAAAATTAAAAAAAAAAAAGAATATCTATATCTATCTATATATATATATGATCACTGTCCATGCATTTTGGGTTTTTTCGTCCATGCATTTTGAAGAAGAATCACCTTCAAGGTGCTTTACTCATAAATAAAACAAAATTAATCTTTTAGATGGCTACTGAAAAGAAATCCAAAAGTAAAAATTCTTAAAAAAAAATTCCAAAATTTAATTTTAGAGTATTATGACTAAGCTCCCAATTTTCTCATCACAATATTAAGGAAGACACTAATCATTCACAAACAAGATGGATTCTGACTAAAGAAGAATATTTGAAATACATTTTTGAAAAAAATCTGATTTATTACAGGAAATTTGAGGGGTTGAGGAAACTGACAATGCATAGGGCTTTTAAACTCACCTGGTCCATACTGTGCCCATTTTAGCAGCTATAGCAGACACTAGCCATTATCTACCCCATATTCATCCCTCCCTGCTGCTGCTGCTGCTAAGTCACTTCAGTCATGTCCAACTCTGTGTGACCCCATAGACGGCAGCCCACCAGGCTCCCCCGTCCCTGGGATTCTCCAGGCAAGAACACTGGAGTAGGTTGCCACTGCCTTCTCCAATGCATGAAAGTGAAAAGTGAAAGGGAAGTCGCTCAGTCATGTCCGACTCTTCGCAACCCCATGGACTGCAGCCCACCAGGCTCCTCCATCCATGGGATTTTCCAGGCCAGAGTACTCGAGTGGGGTGCCATCGCCTTCTCTGATTCATCCCTCCCAGTTCTTCTCAAACTGGAGAGTCTCAATTTGTTCAGGTAGTCATGGAGCACCCTGGCAGGGATCCTCTCCACTATCCCAGGGAAGAAATCAGGAATTCTCCACAGCAGTTGAGGACTCTCAGGTGCCCTGGCCAGTGACTGGTCTAGGAATAACTATCTAATGTAGCGTTGACCAATGAGAAGGAAGCAGCTGTCCGTAACGTGCAGCTTCTCAGCTCACTTTAGCTTCTTGATAAAAAGGAAAAGACTGGGTTAGCAAGCCCTTAGGCCTGCCAGCTTCTGTTTCCTGCCTCTTCCTCCTGGAAGAGCAATGGCACATTCCACTACTGAGGCCAGCTCGAGGGAAGGCACTAAGGGAATCAAGGACAAAGATCCAGGTCCCCTCCGGCATCCTTGAGCCGCACACGCACCTGCCCTGCAGTGTTGATTTCTGGGGCTGTTTCTTTCCGTCTGCTTAAGTCACTAGACGAGATTTCTAATGTCTGTGGCCGACATTCATAGCATAGCAAATAAACCTGACTAGGCAAACGTGATTGTTATTTATCATTTTTGGCTGTGCCGGGTCTCTTGCTGTGTGGGCTCTTCTCCAGTTGCGGCGTCGGGGCTTCTCCTGTTGGAGATTACAGGCTCTGGGGCGTGCAGGCATCAGTAGTTGCAGTGTGTAGCTGGGGTCCCTGAATTCCAGAGCACAGGCTGAAGAGTCGTGGTGCACGGGCTTACTTGGTCCGTGGTTTGTGGACTCTTCCCAAATGAGGGATCGAACCTGTGTCTCCTGCATTGGCATGAGGTTTCTTTAGCACTGAGCTGGCAGGAAAGCCCTGGTTAATGCAACTGTTATTCACAAATACTTGCTGTTTAACTTTTTACCAAAAGTCGACAACATTTTAATCAAAGACATTTAAACAAGAGGTTGTAGGAAGAAGAAAGTGTGGAAGAAACAAATGAATACATAAATGGTAGATGACAAGACGTTGAAGATGCATCTCTAAATTTAGTTCCTACAGAAATCAGAGTCCACTAAAAATTATTTTAAAATCTTCACATGAAGAATAAATTTTGGGTGTTAAAGAAGAACTCTTATTCTTTCAACCCATATTTTAATGAGTATTCAAGGAAAAGTTCTCCACATTAAATCTGGCTCAGGAAAAGGAAGTGAATCTTCACACAAAAAAACAAATTTACAAGTTTTGCACAGTTTTCCCACTTCAATGGGAGTTGGCGTCTCATTTTCTCAACAGTTAAGAAACTTGCTTTTGGGAATTTCAAAATTTAATTTTACATTTGGTAGGGGGAAAATGCAGAAAACTCTATTTTGTTTTTAAAGACAGATCAGATTCAAAGTACTCTAGAGATGAATCAGCAACTAGGTCCAAATCCTTTGGTTAAAGAAAAAACAACAAAAAAGAAAATTTTCTCTTCATTACTCTATATTTACCTATCAGGTAAACTAAGCTCACAATATTTTACATTGATATTTCTATAAGATCATTACTGCCCTAAATTATAAAACCTTGAATCTTTTTGATGCTCTAACACAATCTTGGTATAACATTTTTCATGGGGAGTCCTTTGCCACTGTGAGGGGGGAAGACTATAAATAGTGTATATTATTAAGAAAAACTATAGATTTTTTCTTGTCCTACTGTGACTCTCTCTACAAAAAGTAAAGCTGCAGTTAAGATTAAATAGAAAATGAAAATATTTTTGTCTCCTGCTAGTTTGCATACATACAAAATGCTTTAGGGACTTCCTTGGCAGGCTAGTGGTTAAGACTTTGCCTTCAAATGCAAGAGGTGCAGGTTCGAGCTCTGGTAAGGGAGCTAAAATCCTACATGTCTCACAGCCAGAAAAACAGAATATAAAAAACAGGACCAATATTGTAACAAATTCAAAAAAGACTTTTAAAATGTGGACTCTGGTCCACATCCAAAAAAAAGAAGTCTCCCCAAAAAAATGATTCAGAAAATTCAGAGAGGTGACTTAGCACAAACTAAACCTTCATAAGCAAATCACCTCCCAGTATGTGCGAGCTAGTTTCAGGGCATCCATGGCTTTCACCAGCCGCCCACATCACTTCTGATTGCACTTGGTTAAATGAAAACATGGGGAGTGGTTCACTGAGGCTCCTGACAGACTTCCACCTCCAAACATGTTGGAGCTCCCCAGGTGTCTGCTTGGGCAGTTTTCTGCAGTCCTGTAATAATCTAGGGCTCATAATGTTTCCAGAAAATAACAAAAAAGGTAAAAATCAGGTTCATCTCTAGAAAAGCAAGGCTCTCTATAGGGTTATAAGAACAGTGAGCATCGAGGCCGATGCCTGGTACAGTGTGGGCACTCGAGTGAAACCGCTGCTTTCTCCTCTCTTCCTCAGACTAGGCCCTGATACTCACTCAACAAGCACCTATTACTCAACAAATAACTGACGACTGTTCTGCATGTTGAAGTTACTGCCCTAAAAACGTTTGCATTTAGTGGGAGAGAAAATGGACAAATATGATGTAAAAGCAACATCCAGTACCCAGGCTTTGAATTCAATGAAATATGTTTAAACCTATTCTACCTGGAATGCCATCAAGAATATTAGTTCTAAAAAGTGGGGTTTTGGTTTAAAAATCACGTAAGATAATTTATTTACATATCACAAACCAATACTTTTAAGAACTACCTATGATACAGTTTAGCAGTATTCATTTTCCAGCAAGTTGGAAGTATTTTCCTTTCAACTGAGTTACATATTTTAAAATAACAACTTGTACAAATTAGAAAATTGGTAGCTATCATCATAAAGCCAGAAATAATATTTGACATTCTTTCTGGCAGTCAATTCTAGCCTAACATTACAATCCATAGTATTTCTAGCATGGAAAAGTGAGTGAGGTAGCTTTCTTTATATCTGTTACAACCTAGAAAAAGCCAGTTTTCATTTCTTAGCCTCTTAAAACACAGTATGACCTTGACTAAGAGTCAATTATGACTTTGGTTTAATTTAATTTTACTTTGTTCACGTCCATCCTTTATATTCAACAAAGTACTTTCACATGGACTCAAGATTAACAGAACCATAGTCCAGTGAGTCACACAGGTCCACCAGTACCGAGTGTCAGAGCAAAGTTGGAAGAATAAACAGGGTAAGCAGCCCCTCCACGCAGAGAAGTACAAAAACACAATCTGCAGCGGCCACCTTTGGCAGCAAAGTCCTGCTGGCTCGTCAGTAATAGACTTTCTTTCTTACGGAATTCATGAGTGTAAAGAACTTCGCCAAAAAGTTAATCAAACGTCAAGAGGAAAATATGATACATAAACGAGAAAGATTTTCCATGTGTAAAAGCAATGAAAAAATTATAAAAGGCTGATAGATTTGCTTACATGAAAGTTTAAAATATCTGTATATTAAAAGGCAAACCAAAAACCCATAAGAAGCCTACAACAGAAGTTTGATGCACTGAATACACATAATAAGTATAAACATAATCCTCTGTAAAATACTGAATTTACAGAGGCGCTGTCAATCAAGATGAAACACTAAGCTGAGACTCCGAAAGAAAAGTGGGAAAATAAGTATTAATAGACAATTCACGAAAGAAAGCAATAAACATTTGGCTAAACATCTGAAAAATGTTTCTATTCAATAATAAATACAAATGAAAAGAAGTGGGGTTTTTAGGGGGTGAGGTGTTGTTTTTTTCTTTTTTACAAAATGTACTAATTGGGTACTTGGAGGAGTAAAAACAAGTTACTGAAAAAAACACAAAAAACAACTTTTAGGGACATGCATCAAGAGCCTCTAAAGTGCTTACATAGCTTTACCCGGTCATTTCACTCCTGAAACGTCTAAAGGAAAGAGTCCCAGAGACACAACTGTATGCAGAAGGTGTTCCCCACAGCAGTATTCACAATGAAAAATAACTGTCAACTAACTAAACGCCCCTGTGCCATATAAATTATGGAACGTCCACAAATACTACATACTCACAACAACTGGTGCTTTTATGACAGAACATGATGTTAAGTGCAAAAACTATGAACAACAGGACCTCAACAATGAAAAGAGGGGAAAAACCCTATCAATAACACGTACATGGATGGGGAGAATACCACCAGTAAGCAGTATTTCAGTGCTATAATGTTGACAGTGATGATTATCTTTCTCTGTGTACGCTACTGTAAATTCCAGGTTTTCTACAGGTTCTAGGAAGACAAGGTCTTTACCCAATCATCACTGTGCTCCCAGCATTGAGCCTGGCCCAGAGTAGGTATTTAGAAATACCTGTTGACAAAATTTAAAGCCAAGGGGGAGGGGAACAACAATAAACATTATATAGAAAAATTAACAAACACACATACATAGATATACACTCATAAATACACATGTATGTGTGTAGATATGAATATGTATACACACATCCAGAGTACCAATACTGAAACAGAGAGGGAGGCAGAACTTTTCAGCATCTATGTTTATTTGGAACATCTGAATGCAGAGTTCCAAAGGATAGCAAGAAGAGATAAGAAAGCCTTCTTCAGCAATCAATGCAAAGAGATAGAGGAAAACAACAGAATGGGAAAGACTAGGGATCTCTTCAAGAAAATTAGAGATACCAAGTGAACATTTCATGCAAAGATGGGCTCGATAAAGGATAGAAATGGTATGGACCTAACAGAAGCAGAAGATATTAAGAAGAGGTGGCAAGAATACACAGAAGAACTGTACAGAAAAGATCTTCACGACCCAGATAATCATGAGGATGTGATCACTAATCTAGAGCCAGACATCTTGGAATGTGAAGTCAAGTGGGCCTTAGAAAGCATCACTAAGAACAAAGCTAGTGGAGGTGATGGAATTCCAGTTGAGCTGTTTCAAATCCTGGAAGATGATGCTGTGAAAGTGCTGCACTCAATATGCCAGCAAATTTGGAAAACTCAGCAGTGGCCACAGGACTGGAAAAGGTCAGTTTTCATTCCAATTCCAAAGAAAGGCAATGCCAAAGAATGCTCAAACTACCGCACAATTGCACTCATCTCACACGCTAGTAAAGTAATGCTCAAAATTCTCCAAGCCAGGCTTCAGCAATATGTGAACCGTGAACTCCCTGATGTTCAAGCTGGTTTTAGAACAGGCAGAGGAACCAGAGATCAAATTGCCAACATCCGCTGGATCATGGAAAAAGCAAGAGAGTTCCAGAAAAACATCTATTTCTGCTTTATTGACTATGCCAAAGCCTTTGACTGTGTGGATCACAATAAACTGTGGAAAATTCTGAAAGAGATGGGAATACCAGACCACCTAACCTGCCTCTTGAGAAATCTGTATGCAGGTCAGGAAGCAACAGTTAGAACTGGACATGGAACAACAGACTGGTTCCAAATAGGAAAAGGAGTACGTCAAGGCTGTATATTGTCTCCCTGCTTATTTAACTTATATGCAGAGTACATCATGAGAAACGCTGGACTGGAAGAAACACAAGCTGGAATCAAGATTGCCGGGAGAAATATCAATAACCTCAGATATGCTGATGACACCACCCTTATGGCAGAAAGTGAGGAGGAGCTAAAAAGCCTCTTGATGAAAGTGAAGGAGGAGAGCGAAAAAGTTGGCTTAAAGCTCAACATTCAGAAAACGAAGATCATGGCATCCGGTCCCATCACTTCATGGGAAATAGATGGGGAAACAGTGGAAACAGTGTCAGACTTTATTTTTTGGGGCTCCAAAATCACTGCAGATGGTGACTGCAGCCATGAAATTAAAAGACGCTTACTCCTTGGAAGAAAAGTTATGACCAACCTAGATAGTATATTCAAAAGCAGAGACATTACTTTGCCGACTAAGGTCCGTCTAGTCAAGGCTATGGTTTTTCCTGTGGTCATGTATGGATGTGAGAGTTGGACTGTGAAGAAGGCTGAGCACCAAAGAATTGATGCTTTTGAACTGTGGTGTTGGAGAAGACTCTTGAGAGTCCCTTGGACTGCAAGGAGATCCAACCAGTCCATTCTGAAGGAGATCACCCCTGGGATTTCTTTGGAAGGAATGATGCTAAAGTTGAAACTCCAGTACTTTGGCCACCTCATGCGAAGAGTTGACTCATTGGAAAAGACTCTGATGCTGGGAGGGACTGTGGGCAGGAGGAGAAGGGGACGACAGAGGATGAGATGGCTGGATGGCATCACGGACTCGATGGATGTGAATCTGAGTGAACTCCGGGAGATGGTGATGAACAGGGAGGCCTGGCGTGCTGCGATTCATGGGGTCGCAAAGAGTCAGACACGACTGATCGACTCAACTGAACTGAACTGAACTGATCAACCTAAATGTAAAAATAAAACTCTAAGGCATTTTTAAGTAAACACAAAAAAACACATTCCCACTACTGAATAGAGAAAGACTTCTTGGATAACTCACAGACAAGTACTAACCATGAAAAATAAATTGGGTTAAACTTTCTGCTTATCAAGAAACATTAAGAATAAAAATCTCTCTCTCTTAAAGCAAAATAAATAAAAACAAAAATAAATAGGACCTAGTTAAACTTAAAAACTTTCACACAGCAAAGGAAATCATCAACAAAATGAAAAATCAACATATTGAATGGGAGACTATATTTGCAAATGACCAATAAAGGGTAATATCCAAAATACATAAATAGCTCATACAACTCAATATTAAAAAACAAACAACACAGTTTAAAAATTGGCAGATGGCTTGAATAGACATTTTTGCAAAGAGAAATTGTAGATGGCCAACAGGCACATGCAAAGATGCTAAATATCATTAATCATTGGAGAAACACAAATTAAAATCACAATGAGATTTCATCTCATACCTGTCAGGATGGCTACCATCGAAAAGAATATAAATAACAAATGCTGGTCCGGATGCAGACATAGGAATCCTCATACACTGTTGGTGGCAATGTAAATTGGCACAGCCACTGTGGAAAACAGTATGGAGGTTTCGCAAAAAAGCTAAAAAAACTAGGATATGACTCAGCAAGTTGACTCTTGGGTATATAACTGGGGGGTAGCTGGGGGAGAAAACTGTGATTCAAGAAGATATATGTATCTCAGTTTTCATAGCAGCACTATTTACAATTGCCAAGATATGGAAACAACCCTAATGTCTTATCAACAGAGGAATGAATAGAAAGGATATGGTGTATATATACATATATATGTATACACACACACATAAGTATACACACACACATATATACACACACACACACACACACTATGGAATACTATTCAGACAATAAAAAAAAAAGAAAGAAATTTTCCCATTTGCAACATCATGGATGGACTTGTGCCAAATGAAATAAGCCAGAGGAAGACAAATGCTATATGGTATCACTTGTGAAATCTAAAAAATACAACAAACTGGTGAGGGGTCACAAAGAGTCGGACATGACTGAGCGACTGAACTGAACTGAAGTTTATTATTCTTAATACTATAAAAAGTAGGGTAATCTGAGTACAGCAGCTAAGGGGAACAAGAAATAAAACACCCAAAAAGTTGTTAAAAATTTTTTATAAGAATAAAATCAGAAGATTTATAATTTTAAACTTTGTTCTTATCAGTATACAAATGCACAGAGAAAAGCACTCTCTAGCTCTTTATACAGAGGGTCCCCTGTGGTGAGTTTACTCAAGAATGCAAAGACTCTCTCCTTATGTTGTAAATTGGGGGTTAACTGAGAAGGAGCTGAACACTTAATACAACAGAAAAAGACTTTTTTTTCTCATTAGCCCGTATCACAAAAGCAGATATGTTTTTAAACTGTTTTTTAATCACTGCAATTATTTTTAAGTCTCTGATGTTTAAATTATACAATTTACTTTAAGGCCATCCACTTAAATTTCAGTATCATGTTTTCATCTGTGCAGAAAGAAACAGTAATACTGCTTAAAAAGAAAGAAGGCATCTAAACTTCCTGAAATTGTCTGAGGGTTTCAAAACAGTGAAATCACAATTGGACTGATAATTAATATCAAAAGATATTAATTGTTTAAAAAAATGGAGCATTTTAAAGAGAACTCTCCAAACCACGCTTGCCGAACAGAAATAACATACTCGGATATGTTCCTACAAGCTAACAGAAGATGCTGCTGCTGCTGCTGCTGCTGCTGCTAACTTTAAGGCCATCCACTTAAATTTCAGTATCATGTTTTCATCTGTGCAGAAAGAAACAGTAATACTGCTTAAAAAGAAAGAAGGCATCTAAACTTCCTGAAATTGTCTGAGGGTTTCAAAACAGTGAAATCACAATTGGACTGATAATTAATATCAAAAGATATTAATTGTTTAAAAAAATGGAGCATTTTAAAGAGAACTCTCCAAACCACGCTTGCCGAACAGAAATAACATACTCGGATATGTTCCTACAAGCTAACAGAAGATGCTGCTGCTGCTGCTGCTGCTGCTGCTAAGTCACTTCAGTCGTGTCCGACTCTGTGTGACCCCACAGATGGCAGCCCACCAGGCTCCCCCATCCCTGGGATTCTCCAGGCAAGAATACTGGAGTGGGTTGCCATTTCCTTCTCCAATGCATGAAAGAGAAAAGTGAAAGCGAAGTCACTCAGTCTGTCCAACTGTTAGCGACCCCATGGACTGCAGCCCACCAGGCTACTCCGTCCATTGGATTTTCCAGGCAAGAGTACTGGGGTGGGGTGCCATTGCCTTCCCCGAACAGAAGATGCTACTGCTCATAAATATTAGCGTGAAAAACTTCTCTCATCAATTTGATATTAATTCTTGGTATATCTGAAAGGACTGGGGCCTCCCTGGTGGGCCAGTGGCTAGGAATTTTCCTCCCAATGCAGAACATAGGTTTGATCTCTGCTCCAGGAAGATTCCACATGCTGCAAGGTACCTCAGGCAGGGGCCACAATTACTGAGCCTGTGCTCTGGAGCCCAGAAATCGCACTGCTGAGCCCAGGTGCTGGAACCTCTGAAACCCATGCACGCGCCACTCAAGAGATGAGAAACTCAAATCCTTCAGTTAACAGATCACTGGTAACTTCACATTTCTTACACAACAGTGTGCAAAGGTCACACTTTAAGAAAGCTGGTAAGAACTTCATTTATTCCAAGAATCAATCAGTTCTACATTGAAAACTAGAACACGTTTTGGTATTTGGCTTGCAGACGAGGGGGGGAAAAAATCTACATGATATACAGGAGCCCTAACCACATAAATCTATACAATGGGTGTAGGCCAAGTAAAACGGCTTGCCCACCTACATAGTTCTGGTACATTTTCCCTGATCTTAGCATATCTTTTCACAAAGCAAATTATGTTGGCATTTTCAAGGAGAAAAAAATGCCCTGGAAAAGATACCTTTCCTACCCTGACGCCCCGTTTAAGAACATTCAAACTGATCATCCTACTCAGTTGACTGAGGGGTAAGGAAGAACTGAAAAGAAAAAAAGAAAAAAGCTGAAGAAAAACATTTTTTCCTCTTCTGTCATGACTTTTTTTAACCTAACGTGTCTCTCAAAGTGTTTTAGCTCCATGGTGATGGGAGCAGGCGAAAAATATAGAAACCCTGAAAGAACAAATTCCCTCAGAATATTTTAGGGTTTCCAGCGCAAAGCTTAATTACAGAGGCATACAAGTTGAAAATAGATTCTTATGACTTAGTAATGATGTAAGATGAACATTCTTTCTCTATAATAGTTTTCTAAAAAACAGATACATTCCCCCCTCCCCCAGCCAAAAAAAAAGAAACCCACCAGCCTTTTACTTGTTTTTTTTTTGCATTAGTAATTTCCCAGTGTAAAGAACATAATTGCTTAAAACAGTGGTTTCAATTTTCCCCTAAGAGGACATGTGGCAGTGTCTGCTTGTCACCTCTTGGTAAGGAATGTTGGCATCTAAGTGAGCTGAGGCTTGAGACACTGCTAAATGTTCTATAATGATCAGTTCAGTTCAGTTCAGTCACTCAGTTGTGTCCGACTCTTTGCGACCCCATGGACCGCAGCACACCAGGCCTCCCT